>CM076577.1:1090600806-1090603306 GCA_034641835.2 Pinus albicaulis
CTCTTGAGTGATGGCAAGGATATCCTAGATAAAATATACACAAAATTGAAAAAGAAGGAGTTGTAGCTCACAGGTGAGTACTGCACCTGGAGACTACACTCAGAACTGAGAGATCACTCTCGTACACTCCACATTCATGAATGAAAGATTACATCATTAAGTACAATACTAGAAATTAGGAAGTTGCAACCAAACCCCTAAACTCTAGAAACAAATCCTAAACTAAGGAGATACGTTACAACTTGTGTAACCTTTTCTCCATTAATACAAAATAATATAATTATTTTCAACTCCCCCCTTAATGGAGAAAGGATTGTCCTGAACTCCTAGCATCCTTCTAAACAATTCAAACTTCACACGTGCAAGAGGCTTTGTAAAAATATCAGCCATATTGTCACAAGTTTTACAATACTCAACAAAGATTTCTTTGGACTGTAGTTTCTCTCTAACAAAATGAAACTGAGTGTCTATATGTTTGGTGTTTTTATGAAATACTGGATTGTATGCTAATTTAATAGTGCTTTGGTTGTCGCTTTTAATGGAAGTAGATTTCTTCTGTTCTTCTCCTGCATCATTGAGAAGCCTTCTCAACCAGATCGCTTCACACGTTGCTGCACACAATGCTTGATACTCAGCTTCACATGAAGACAGTGCTACAGTACTTTGCTTCTTGCTGCTCCATGTTATGACCCCGGATCGCTGAATGCGTAACCTGTGATAGACCTTCGATCATCCAGGTTACCTGCCCAGTCTGAATCTGAAAAACCTGCTAGAATAACATCAACTGTGTCAGTGTATAAAATGCCATAATTAACAGTACCACAAAGATACCTCAACACGCTTTTTGCTGCTACCCAGTGACTTTCAAGCGATTTTGACATGAATTGGCTCAACACACTAACAAAGTATGCCAAGTCTGGTCTGGTTGTTGTGAGATATATCGAACTCCCAACCAGTTGTCTGTACATGGTGGCATCCACCTCCTTAGTGCCATCGTCACTGCACAACTTCAAATTCTGCTGCAAAGGTGTCGCTGCTAACCTACACTGATCCATGCCAAACTTTTCCAACAGATTTCTAGCATACTTCCCTTGGGTAAGAAAAGTTTGCCCAGTATCTCTCCATACTTCTAATCCCAGACAGTAATGGAGACTTCCGAGATCTTTCATTTCAAAAACTTGTGCCATCTGCCTTTTGATTTCTTTGATTAAATTATCTGCATTTCCTGTTATAATCATGTCATCTACATACAAAGAAATCAAAATAATCTGCCCCTGCTTATTGTACTTGGTATACAAATTTGGGTCATTTAAACTTCTATGAAAACCATGCTCTAAAAAGAAAGAATCAACCTTTTCGTACCAAGACCTGGGTGCTTGCTTTAAGCCATATAGCGCCTTTTTCAATCTGCAAACAAGATGTTCCTGCCTCTGCTTTACAAACCCTTCTGGCTGTACTAAGTAAATTTCCTCTTTTAATTCACCATTTAAAAACGCAGATTTGACATCAAAGCATAGTCTTTCAATCTTAATGGTTTTTGAGTCTTCCTACCTGATCTCCTTGGTAGGGGACTTACCTCAAATTTGTTTTCTTCAGATCTAATTGGGCTTGCATTATCACCTTCTTCCTGTTCTTCTTTCTGCTCCTATTTCTGCTCCTGCTCCTGCTCTCTTTCATCCTCACTGCCTTCATCCATCAACAATGGAATGTGCCAATCATCATCACTGTCATCTTTCCCTTCTTGAGCCTGTTCATGAAACACTACATCCCTGCTTGCAAATATCTTACGAGACTGAGGATTGAACAACTTATATGCTTTAAATTCTGTGCCATAACCAACAAAGATGCTTTTAACAGCTTTAGGATCTAATTTCTTCCTATCAGCTTTGGGTATATGGGCAAATGCTTTTGACCCAAATACTCTTAGATGATTTACTGCTGGTTTGAGTCCATATAGAGCTTCAAAAGGAGTTTTGAAGCCAAGATACCTGGTAGGACTTCTGTTCTTTAAATATACAGCAGTATTGATAGCCTCTGCCCAAAAACTATTAGATAGACCCTTACCTTGTAACATGCTCCTTGCGCACTCCACTAAGGTTTTGTTCTTGCGCTCTGCCACTCCATTCTGCTGTGGTGTGTGTGGCACTGTAAACTGCTAAACAATCCCGTGAAATTTGCAGAATTTCATGAATTCCCCTAACTTGTATTCTCCCCCTTGATCAGACCGGAGAAGTTTTATACTTTTTCCAAACTGTTTTTCAACCAAGGTTTTAAATTCTATAAAGCAATGGAAAGTCTGAATTTTTCTACTCAGAAAATAAACCCATGAATATCTAGTGCAGTCATCAGTAAATAACAGAAAGTAATATGCTCCACCTAGCGACCTTGTCTGCATAGGTCCGCATATATCAGTGTGCACTAGTTCTAAAATATCTGTTTCCTTCCTTCTATCATGCACAGGAAACTATTCTCTATGCATTTTACCTAAGGCACATCCATC
>CM076577.1:1090608306-1090932186 GCA_034641835.2 Pinus albicaulis
TTTGAGGAATTAACTTGAGTTGTGTAGAGTGATTCCTAAATTTTAGGAGCCTAGGTTGAGTTTAATTTCAGTTGTAACAATTTAATTCAGTTAAATTGAGTTATGGTTAGTTAAACTAGTTCCAACTATTGGAGGAACTAGTAAGAGGTCTAGCAGTGGGGTGTAGCTTCAATGTTCAACCATATAAATAATCAATCAACTAATAATTAACTCATGCATGCATGAAATTTGAGTTACCCAATTGAATTTGGAGTTCAAGGGCAATGTACTATCAATTGTATAATTATCCAAGTTGTACAGGTGATTCATGAAGTCAAAGAAGGGCCTATAGGGATTGGACAGTTATGGATGAGGAATTTCCCTAAATAATAGGGTCTAATTCCCAAGGAAATAGGGACTTGGGTAGGCAGGAATTTGGTTAAGTATTGACCAGAGTTGTCTTGTGAAGAAGAGAGATAGATTATCCTTGTGCACAAGTTGCTCTGGCTTGAGCAAGCATTGTATTTCTTCTATATTTTCTTACTAATCCAATACAGATAGGAAGGCGTTTTGAGTAGTTGTTTTCCCCTAGATATATCCTCGTGTATGTGTGTTAAATCATTATGCATGTTTTTGATATAGCTTCTCAATCGTGAATTGATTTCCGCATATGAGTAGAGTAGATTTGAGTCTTATGTTTTAGAACATTACATGAGTAGTATTGAATCTACAATTAATTTCATACATGGTATCAAAGCTAGATTCACAGTAGAGAAGAGAATTTGCAGGAGGTTCGAATTTCAATATCAGTGTTGCAGCCTTTCTCTAGGACTGAGAAGATGGCTTCCACCGAAATTAGTCTTGATTATGCTTTGGAAGGAACCATAAATTTTGTGGCATGGAAGATCTGTATGGAGGCAGTATTAGATGACAATGGGCTAATAGATTGCATCAAGACAAATGTAGTAAAACCCCCAGAAGTTGATGCACAGGATCTCTCTAAGTGGAAGAAGGATGTGGCTAAAGCGAGGAGGATCATATTCGAGAGAGTTCGAGATCATATTGTCTCAAATATCCATGGGAAAGAAACTCCATTCACGATATGGAAAACATTGAAAAACTTGATTGAGAATAACATCTACCACACGAAATTGGAACTATGTTACACGTCATTTTGTCACCATGAGTACATTTGACGGTCAATATGGATCTATCATCATCCATACTCATGCTTCCTTAGAATTCAAACATTTATATTCCTTAACCAAGTCTTGTAAATTGGGAAAATAGCTCTTAAATACTCTTAAATATGGCCTACGCACTTTTTGCAGTCACTTCCTGCGCATGCGCAGATATTACTAAGCTTCCTTGCGGACTTGTGCACTCTGTTTCCCATTAAAAACTGCACACCCCATTTAAAGTAAAGTAAAGGCTAAATGTAACTTATAGAAACATGGTTGGGCGCATATTCTTCCAACTAAAAGCCTCTGAGTCACGCCAGTTCAATCTAAATCCCTCCAATCATGGAGCTTATCCCCTTGGATCAAGAAACCCTAATCCCCTCATTTGTGGATCACACCCCTCTATTGGTGGATCTGAAACCTCTTAAGTCTCTCCTTTAAATTGAGCTAAAACTTCACGGTTAGGGGGTTCACTTATGATAGTCTTATGCTGGTCATTTTAGAGTGGAAATGTTTTTAAACCAAGGAGGAAGATTGGGAAGGCATATGAGATGAATTTATACGAAATCAAGGCTTGGTTGTAAGATTTCTCTTTTTATTCCTGAATAATACATTTGGATACTTTTTATCATTGTGTTGTTTTCAGATTCATTAAAACAATTACAATTATTAATCTCCTTGATCATTAAGTTAAGCTAGTGTTTGGATTATTACATATTGCATATGCTTTCAATTCTTTGCGTGTTTGTGGTTGCAGGTTTCTTCTCAGCATTGAAGGACTTCTTCATGACAAAAGGCAAGGTCTTCAACAAACATCTCGTTTAAAGGCAAGAGCATTATCCTCTCTTTTCTAGTTTTGACAATATGAATGCTAATAGCTTAGGGAAAGAGATATTCTTATGTTTGTTTGTTTCTATTTATCTATTGGGATACGAAGGAGATCACTCTTATCCGCAAGAGGGATTTATCTGGGTAACAAATTTGCAACTCCACTAGGGAACAACTTAGTTTTTCTTGGTTCTTTTTGGTTTAGCTCTCCGATGTTTCTAGTTTGACTATGTCTAAGTGTTGTTGGGCTTATGAACTTTTAGATCCTCTGAATTAGAGCACTTCGTGTTTATTTCTTTGAATTTTGTCTCTCATGTGCAGTTTTGTTTCATAAACATAGCGCAAGTTTGTGTAATATCTGAGTTTAATATAGTGCGCATGCGCACTGGTTTTCGTCGACTACCGCGCACCCCTTGAGAATTTTTGAAAAAATGAATTTTCTCTCTCCCAGAGTCTGATGGTAAATTTCTAGAGGTTCAACCTGACTTATACCAACCCTCAGGATCTGTTAGTGAACTCATCTTAATTACCTTAGTGTCTTTTTTGAGAAATCATCCATTTTGCATTTTCAGGTAGGGTTTGCCTTGGTTTGATAAATTGCTCTGTTTGGAAAGATAGATTCACTACCTAGATCACTGTTTTTATGTCATTTCCCTCTGGAGCTACCAAGTGTCTTGTTAGTCTTTCTTGTTTGAGTGATTGTTTTTTCTCGTTTGCAAAGGGAAACTTCTAGATAAGTGAAGTATGATTTTCCTCAGAAAAGTAGTCTTTTATGAAATTGCTTTTGCTTGTTAAAGTGAAAAAATGATTTATTTTTCTTTCAACTGGAAGAAATCATGAAAGTGCACTTATAGGTATGATTAGTTAGATCATTAGTTAAGAGATTTCATTTTTGAAATTTTTTAATAATTTTTAGGGTTCTATAGTTGTTTTTTATTTTGAAGAACTGAAAGATTGTTTGCTCATGAAATTGTACAAAGTGATATTGGTTATGCTTCAAAATGAAATTGATTTCTTAATGAAAAAGGAATGTTATGGGATCTTTTATGGAATTTGCACTTCTTTGAGTTCAAAAAATCCTTCTACTTTCCCTTAACTAGGAATTCATTGAAATGAAGAATTGCATATTCATTATCGATGCATTTAGAGTAATTTTTTGAGTCAGTCACAACATCATTGAGTTTCATTTCCATACCCCTCTGCGTAAGCAACAACCAAATTAACACAATAATTAATGTAGTGTATGTTCATTTTTTTGCTTCCTTTTAGAGGCCTTAGGTGTGATTCTTTTGAAAAAAAATTATTTCTTGTGTTAAAGAAATTAACCATGGCTGAATTACCGAGACATTCACTTAGAATGTAGTGGAAACCCCCTGAATATACACCCAGTCAATTGGAAAAAAAAATTGAAAGGGTTCAATAATCAGGAATAGGGTCTTCTAAATAAGGAGAATCATCAATCATAATACATCCTGATTTCAAAGTTAATTAATCTCAAATAACTGAAACAGAACAAAATCAACCATAAATTTTTGAATTAATCACAGTTGAATTTGTCGCTGGTGAGTTTTTAGATACATAGCTCACTGAACCTAAAATATATAAACCTAAGTTTGATTCTAATTCATTTGAGTCACCTTCGAATGTTATAGCTCTGAATCTTGTTCGTCCACGTTCACCTCGAGTAAATCTTCTCATCACTAAGGATCTTCCTCCTGGCCTTATTAGCATTGAAGAAATATCTGATGAAGAAGAAGAAATTGAAATTACCTCTCGTCAAGAATCTTTAGATTTAAGGTATAATGAACCAATATACCCTTTGGATTTGTCTTTCACTCCCTTTCAACTGGATCCTTGGTATCTCCAATTCACTGGTTTTTTACATTCTTCTGGTTACAGACATCCATGACACGGAATCCCATTCTACTCTTAACCTAGGTATAGTAACATGGCTTTTGAGAGCATGTCTACTAAGTCATCCATGTTTTCGTCTTCACTAGAAATATCTTTATATGGTGGTGCTTTTGTTCCTGCTGGATACCAGTCATTTCTTGACACTTTTTCATAAGCATATCCTTTCTATGAAATTTATACTATGTAAACTAGTCTATTCAAGTCTACCACCCAACCTTTGACTATAGAACATATTTATATGTTTTCTGGGAATACCCCTAAAGCTAGCTCACAAGGTATCTATATAGTGCCTAGGGGGCAGCAGTCTGTTCAAGGGCAGCAACCTCTTCAAGGAAAGTAGCATCTTCAAGGGCAGCAGACTCTTCAAGGGAAACAACCTTTTTAGGGAGGAAAACCTTTCACTGGAACCTATCCGACGGTTGTAGGGCAGCATATTCCTGGTAATTATAAACCTTATGGTCCAATGCCTCAAATTGGTTATGGTAAACCCTATGTGTCACAACCTTGAATGGGAACTCCTTATCTAGGGATAAACACTATGTGTAACCTATTATTTACTCAACAATATTTGCAACCTACCCCGAAAATGCCTTAGAATCAACCTACTAAGCCACTTGGACAATTTGGTTACACCCAAGTCAAAGAACCTGTTCAAGGTGCACTTCAAATTACCCCAAGGGACTATGTGCCAAATAGTCAGCAAGATGGTCTGAGTACTCCTAGTACTCATATCCAATCTATTGTGAAAACATATGTTCAAAAACCAAGTACACCCATACTAGGAGTTCCCCAGCTTTCTATTGCTACGACCCTTCAAATGTCAACACCAACTGTTACACTGGATATCCCTCAGTTTACTACCCATCAAACTGCACTTACAGTCTAGTCAATTCCTAAAACATATTTGGGACAATATAGCACAACAATTATGCAAACAACTTAACCTTTTTTAGGTCAACCTATTCAAGGGAAACCCTTTGTAGGTCAACCTGTTCAGGGGAAACCTTTTATAGGTAAATCTCTTCAAGGAAAACGCCTGATAGGTTAACCTCTTCAAGGTCAACTTGTTCAAGGCCACCCATTTCAAGGCCAATTTCAATATGGAAATTTGGGACAAAATCCATCTTTCCAGAGCCAACCATACCCTGGTTATACATTTCAGATAACAACTCAACCCGAATTTGGTATGGCTACCCCTAGATATCCTGGAGGTGTGTCAATTCCAACAGCTCAAGCTATACCAGGTTTCCGTGGATACCCTCCTCCAAGTATTGGACTTTTCCCTCATGGTTATCAATTCACTTAGCAAGACCCTAATAAATGGTTACCTTTCATAGCAACTTTAGACTAGATTTGTCTCAGCTAACGAATGACCCAATTTACTGTCTTTCATTTTGGCCAGCCATTCCTACTAAGTTTCCCAGTGACATTATGAAGTTTGAAGGAAAACCAAGAGAGGACCCCTCAAACCATGTTATGAATTATCATATGTGGTGTGCATCCAACTCTTTGATCGATGATTCCATTCATTTAAGATTTTTTTCAAAGAAATTTGATCGACTTAGCCACGAAGCTGTACATTGAGTTACCACGAGGCTCTTTCAACAATTTCCATGGCTTAGCAACTGCTTTCCTTACTTGTTTTCAGTTACCATTACATTATGATAATGGCATGGAACTCTTGACTTCACTTAAATGAAGTACATCTACATACATTTCAGATCACATCCACGAATGGTGACTTAGACATTGTTTAGTCAAACTTTTCAGACCGGATCAAATTCTGGCTAAATGGTTTATCAAATCATTACTCCCTAGTATTACTGAAGCTGTAGCTAAATGAGTTTTTGTAGGTTATCTCTCAAGCCCAGTATCTAGACCTTGCCTACACACATTCTGGGTCTTTGTATGAAAAAAAGTCCTAATTTACCTCGTCCAGGTCAACTTACTACAATTCCTTATGGTTCTCATACTACAGACGGTGTAGTCAGTATAATTAGTAGATTAAAGAGTAAAAAGAAACAATCCAAATCTACTACTACAATCATAACTTTACCTGATTCACCCAAAGGAGACTCTTCTCTAGAAACTTCTGCTGAAATCTATGTTATAGATTCGTCTACTACCAAAACCAAATCACCTGGCAATGAGAAGAATAGTAAGTTTAAAAAACAAACAAAACAATTCTCTAAAAGAGAAAGTAGAAAAAACTAAACCATCTAACGAAAAAAGGAAACCTTGTTATCCTTGTCTTATCTGTGACGAGGATCACTACACAAAATAGTGCCCGCATCGAGTCAGGGTATCTAAATTTGTCAAAGGTTCACCAACACCCATTGTTCTTAAAGATCATTTTCCATCACAAGACAAAAAAATGATCATATCTTCTTCCAATTAATCGGTGGATGTCCTGATGATGTCCTCTCAGGTAATGGTTGCAACGCAATATCAAGATTATGGATCTAAGAGTCCTATAACTGGAAACAAAATTGGATCATCCAGTCAACCTCCAATATCAATTCCTCCTATTTCCGAACCATTACACATTGAGAAACCTAGTCCTGATTTAGTAATTAAAATTCCTGCAAAATTTGTACTTCCAATTGGCTTTCAATCCACATGTAAGATCCACTCATAATTACAACATTGTTGAGGATCTGGCCATGTTACCTTCAGCAATGTCGACCCTCGAAGTGCTGCAATCTTTTCCACCTTAGAGGAAATTACTATTATTAGCTATTGGAGCGATTGACCCTCAAGATTCTAATCTTATCATCTTTTATCTTGAGAACTTTTTACCTAGACTCCTGCACCAAATGGTTTTTCAAATACCTATTTTAGTAAAATCTAGGTGAGTTTTTCACACAGTAATTGACAAGGCAGCGTCTACATGCATTATGTATTTATCTTGTTGGAAAAGTCTTGGTTCTCCACCAATCAATCAGTCATCCACGATTCTAAAAGCCTTTGATGGAAGAGGTTTCTTTCCATTTGGAATACTCCAAGATTTACCCATAGAGGTAGAAGGAAAAATCGTTACACTTGAGGTGGAAGTCATTGATGCCCCTCTTGACTACAACCTTATTTTAGGTCGGAATTGGTCTTATGCTATGATTGTTGTCGTTTCATCAGTATTTCGATTAATCATGTTTCTTCATAAAGGAAATATTGTCAAAATTGATTAGTTTTCTTACTACACTTATGATCCTGCCTCTATGGATAATATTCCATATGTTGGAAAGTAGGTTATCCCTTATGAAGATGTTGGGGTAGGACTAGTCAAGGATTCCACTCTTATGGAAACTTTCATTATACCTCCTCCTAACATGCCTTGTACTATTTCCAACATCAATATGATTACATCAATCACAATTTCATTTCATGACCCATGGATTGTGTCTTCAGAATCTGAATTGGACTAATATGGAAATGAAATTCCTTTGAGTCCATATGAATTGGCATATGCAGCTATGCAATCACTTTCTAACATTTCATCTACTGATACTGATCAAGTGAATGTGGTCAGTGATGAGTCTTCTTCTCTACTAGGTTTAACCACAACATATTTTTCTCATCCTTTTCAATGCATATTTTCGAGTGATGAAAATATTCAGAAAATTTTGTCATTGGACGAATTACCTTAGGACAATCTTCACCATCGATCCTCTTTTCTACCAGACCTTGATAGAGTTGAAAATGACTTTTCAAAAATATTTTTGATTGAATATGTTAAGGAACCTCAAAATCCTATGTCAATCCTTCATTCGGATTCTGAGATGAATTTAGGAAACATTTCCGCAAAAATTCCAATTGACATATCAGTCAAACCAGGAATAACTAAAAACATTCATATAGGTGCTTCATGATCAATTGACGAAATTAACATGTAAAAATCCCTATTCTAGGAATTCTAAGACATATTCGCCTAGTCTTATGAAGAAATGCCAGGAATTGATCCTAATATTGAATTCACGAAATTAAGACATACCTGGATGCTAAACCTATTCAACAAATATTACGTCCAATACATCCACAAAAATCTACTGCTATTAAAGCTGAAATTGAAAAATTACTTCGTGTAGGATTCATTTATCCTATTCCATTGACAAATTGGGTATCCAACATAGTTCCAATGACCAAGAAACAAGGAACTATCAGATTATGTGTCGATTATAGGTATATTAATAAATATTGTCCCAAATACAATTATCCCACCCCTTACATCGACCAAATTGTTGATGATTTTGCCAGAAATGAAATATTTCATTTATAGATGGATGTGCTGGTTACAATCAAATAAACATACTCCCTATCGATCAGCCTAAAACAACATTTATCTGTCCATGGGGGACATTTTCATATTGTAAATTACCTTTTGGATAGAAAAATTATGGCGCCAATTTTCAACGAGCTATGTCTTACGCATTTCACGACATCAAACATATTGTGCAACACTACTTGGATGATTTACCTACTCATTCTATACACAGGAAAGATCATCCTACACATTTATGTGCCATTTTTATGCAATGTAGGCATTACAATATTCATTTGAATCCATACAAATGTGTATTTTGTGTATAATCAAGACGATTTCTTTGTTTCATTTTTTCTAAAGAAGGCATTCGTGTCGACCCTTTGAAGGTTGAGACCATTGTCAATTTACCTCCTCCTTCTACTCTTTGCCAACTACAGAGTTTGCAAAGGAAAGAAAATTTTCTACATCGTTTTATCCCTAACTATGCATAGACAAATAAAGGTTTCACTACGGTTATTAAAATAGGATGTCCCTTTTATTTTGGATGAGCTTGCCGATAAATCTTTTGGTGCACTTAAACACACTTTGACCCATGCACTATCGTTGCATCCACCTTATTATCACTGAGATTAATTTTTGTATTTAGCTACATCAGATTCCACCATTGGAATGGTATTAGTTCAAGAGGATGAATCCAACAATGAACATGTTATTTATTACTTAATTCATAACCTTACACCGATCGAGATCAAGTATACACATGTGGAGAAATTGGCCTTGGCAGCTGTTCAAGTTATCCAAAGATTTCATCACTACATATTGTTACGCAAAACAACTGTAATATCTGACTGCAACCCTATGATGTACATTTTGACTAAAAAATTACTCGGGGCAAAGTACTTGAAGTGGATAGTTATCTTACAAGAATTTAATTTGGAATTTGAAAAATCGAAATCCAAGAAATCACTAGTCTTTGTTGAACTTATGTGTGACTTTCTCTACACCGAATCTGAAACTATGGCAAAAGACCATATTCCTGATGAATCTCTGTTTCTGATCAGCACATTGGATCCTTGGTATGGAGATATCATTATATATATTAAAACCCAAACCTTTCGTCCTGAACTTTCATGCTTTGATCGACGTAAGATTCGATACTAGTCTCAACAATATAATATTGTTGGCAACACTTTTATCATCGTGGTGTCGATTCTGTCTTTCGACGTTGTTTAACTCATGAAGAAGCTGAAAGGGTTTTAAATGCCTACCATTTTGGAGCATGTGGTGGTCATATGTCTGGGTTTTCCATATCCCAAAAGAAATTGTGTGTTGGATATTTCTGGTTTTCACTCTTTAAAGATTGTATTCTTGCTGTTAGAAAATGTCACGATTGTCAAAAAAATTATCGAAATATGCGTGAACCTCCCGCTCCACTCCACCCAATCATAGTTGTCGGTCCATTTTCAATAACCCTCACTCGATTGGGGGCCATGGGTATATTATTCTCGTTGTATATTATTTTACCAAATGGGCCGAGGTGATGCCTACATTTAAGGTTAATGGTGAAATTGTAGATATTTTCATATTCAATCATGTGATTTCTAGGTTCAATGTCCATGAAGCCATCATTACAGATCATGGTAGAAATTTTCGAAACATTATGATGACTAAAATTTTTGCTCAGCTCAGCCTACGCCATGATAATTCCACACCGTATTACCCACAGGCCAATGGCCAAGTTGAGACTGTAAACAAATCTTTAACCAATATGTTTAAATGGATTGTAAGAAGTCATAAATAGAATTGGCACACCATGTTTTTTCAGCATTGTGGGCATATCGTACCTCTTCAAAAACATCTACAAGGTTTACTCCTTTTCAACTCGTTTACGATTTGGAAGTTGTTTTACCCATTGAATGTGAAATTTCATTGCTAAAACTAGCTATTGAGTTATTACCAGCTACCTCTGAAGAGGAAGAATGCTTCTTATACTTAGCACAATTAGATGATACTCACCGCACCATTGCATTAGATATTGAAGCTCATAAAAAACATGTTAAGGCACAATAAGATCAAAGCATTAACCCTCGTGTTTATTCAAAAGATGATCTATTCTTAGTATACGTTCAAGCCCACGATAATAAAGGCACTGGTAAATTTGAAACCATGTGGCATGGCCCTTACATTGTTAAGTGTGTGCTTGAAAAAGGGGCATATGAATTAGTTGATTATGATGGTGTCCCTTTAGATAGGCCTATAAATGGTCTTTATCTGAAGAGGTATTATGCATGATTTATCTTGTGGAGATCTTCATTGTACATTAGTTACATTTTTTTAGGTAAAGTATGCCTTAGATTAGTTATTTTTCTTGGCGACTTTTTACTAATTTTTCTTCTTATATTGATTACTCTCGATATTGCAGATGTCGACATTCGCTTAGACTTACATTGGCTTTGCTAACAGCGCCTGTCATAGTACACGGAACCTATATTCCACTGCTTGGGTTATTTATTCACCCTCTCATGAGCTAGTTTCTATTCATGGGGTTTGCCTCAGTAAAAAACAAACAATATTACAGAATATAGCGCACTCATTGAGCTATTATCTAATACCATTGCATTTGGAATTCGACGTATGATTTTTAGGTTAGATTCACAACTCATTGTATTACATTTGAACAGTGTTTATGCAATCAGAAATCCATTATTATTAAGAATGTTTTTAAGGGTTTGTCTCTTGGAGAGACAGTTTTATTACATTGAATATCAACACATTTCAAGAAATTTAAACATGCTAGTTGATGCATTGGCTAATCAAGTTCTAAATAGACATTTGCAACATTGAACTTAAATAAAAACAATATTCAACCCATATTGAACAACATACTCATAGATCAAAATTAATAATCATCATTAGGTCAAAATAGTTTTTTATCATAGTGTGTCAAAAAATGTATATCATCTATGATCACAGGTCTCAAACACCTTATTATCTAAATGTACTGATACAAGAAACAAAAAAATTCATCTAAAATGACCATCAGATATCCATGATGATGATGATCATGATAGCATAAGATAGCATGCACCACTCTGCGCAGGTATCACCTAAATGGACCAGGAACCCCAGTCACATGCCTCTGGTATTGGAGAGGAAAATCATTTTTCCTAGTCTCTGGGATATCTATGGTCAACCTCTCAAGATTGTGTTCCAACTCTGTGAGGGCATCGGTTGCATCAGTCTGCGATGGAGCTACTGCTATAGGTTGTGCTCCTCATCTATCCAAATGACGAAGCATTGTTGGTCGTACTAGGCCAACATCTGCATTAAAATAATTTTGATTATCAGTATTAGATGATAAAAAATCAAATAAAAATTATAAAACATAAAAAATAAAAATGAGACTTTTTACCTGACTCATACCATTGTATACTCCAAGTGGGAGTGTTGTGTCAGAGTCACCCTTGAAATCCACCCCTGCATAAGGGAAGTACTCAATCATGAATATTTGGCTTCTTAGCCATACAAAAAACTGAGGTGTTTACCAGACAACGGGACCTCCATCGTCGCCATGGTAATCCATCAACGAAACCCATCGCAAAATGTGATGATCTCTCGGTCTCATAGGATCCAGTAAGTGCTATTGTGGTACAAGGAGTGGGATTCTCTCTGAGGAAAAATATATAATAATGGCATCATAGCCGAAAATTTTCATCCTACCATTCTTTGCTCGCATGAGTTGTCATTTCATATTGGCAAGAACTCCTTCGCACCAGTTGAATATTTTTCCCTCGGAACACTCAACAGCCATTTGCATCTGTGCTTTGGTGGCCACATGAGGATTTGTGTTGCCACATAATCTAGTGACTATGAAAGGAATAATTTTGATATCAAGTCATTGGATAGTATTTATATAGATTCTTTTATCACTCTGTATTTTCAAGGCTAAAGAAAAAACCATGGAGGTAACATCAAAACCACTTTTAAGTATAGAAGCTAGCCCTTCTAAACTCATAGAGGGATCTCTCTATGAGATTTAGCTTTTTTTGATGGGAATTGTAGGTTATTTAATGAGCTCATAGTTTTGTTTTTGAATTATTTGTGTTGGAAAAACAAGGGAAGGCCATTGGGAAATGGAGTCAAAGAGTCTTGGGGTGATCAATTTGTATAAGTATCAAGCTTAAGTGAAACAGGGCAAGGTAGGTGAACTAGTTGGATATTTTAGATTTAAAATGATATGGAACAGAAGAAAAAGTAAGATTCAGTTGAAACTAAAGAGTAATTAAGAATTCCTTAGTTTGACTTCAGAAGAAGACATTAAAATTACTTACAGCCAGAACAGGGTGTATATTTCAACAAATCCTTATCATCATCGTTTATGTAATGTAATTATGATTTAAGAAATAACAGCAATGGAAACAACCAAATAACACATAAATGATGAGATGCACTTCACCAATTTGCCCAACACATGAATCCTAAAACATATTTTCTTGTATTAATACAAAAGGTCACTTGAACTCAGTGAAAAAATTAACAATGAATGGTAGTCTTCCTCATTACAAATCCCAACTTCAAATTATGAAGTATTTATACAAATTCTTCACCAAATATCTTAAAATTTTTTTACACAAATAGAACTGAAATATAGGACATTCAAAACAAATGAATCTTCTTGGAACTATCTTTGTGGATTTCTGGTGACAAATAATAGCAATTCGAATTTTATAGAAACTCTTATTTGATGATGTGGCCTCCAAGTCACTAACTATCTTTGAGCTTTTTCCTCACGAAATTCTGAAAAATAGGGTCTATCTATCCCTTTGAATATCTCAATCCAAGATAGTTGTGTAAACATTGAAAGAGGTTATTTTATATGCATATGTTTTCAAGATAAACCTCTCTCATTTTCCCAATATTATGCTCCATTTTTTCACAATATTCTTTGCAAAAATATGTCTAAAACAGGACTTTGCGCAATCAGAAAAATAAGTTGTGAAGATGTGAATGTATCTCTAATTTTGTTTTACCTGTGTAATATATTAATTAGGTTATTGTAATTTGGCATATTATAAACATAAACCTACTCCAATTTCTCATTATTCATCTCTGGTTGGCCACACTCTGTTTAGAAAAAATATGACTAAACAGGACATTTATGGAAAATGTGCCTTCAAATATTCGTTAAAATTTACCAAACCATAATGTTTGTGTAACAACAAAGATATTTTTTTGTACATAAATATGTTAAAAACAAAAAACTATTTAATTTTTTGAAAATTCATTTCCATCTGCACAGAAACCGTATTTTAAAATATTGACTAAAAATAGGAAAAATTGGGAAAATATGCCTCCAAAGATTTCTCCAAATCTCCCAAACCATAATTTTTTTTAGAAAAATGATATTTTTTTTGTATATGAGGATATTATCAACAAAAACCTCTTTAATTTTTTGGAAATTAGTTCTCATTTGTTTGTAAACCATGTTTGAAATTATTGTATTGTATATAAGGAAAAAACATAGTTCTAACTGACCATCAAACGAACATATGACATGGAGGCAAGAGGTGACATGGAGGTGGGGGATGATGTTGAGTCAAATGGTAGAAATAGCTGACGTGTGAGCATGAAAGGAAGGCGCGGGAATGGAACGGTATGCTGGAGCGAGATCAGGCGGGAGGGGATACGTGGTAGTAGGGGAGTGGAGGTGTAGCGAAAGTGGAGGGTGATATAACCGGGAGTGAAAATTATGGAGAGAGGGAAAAAACCATTTTCAGAGGGGGGTAGGAGTGGTATATGGTATTTATATGGGGGGTGCGAAATAATGCAGGGTTGACACGTCGCGTGGGACTGGGGTAAGTGAAACCACCTTTTCGGACCCCCCCTCTACCGATAAAGCTAGGATGGGCAAGGGGGGCCGAAAAGCCTTGTGATCTGTCGATGTAAGATGGTGATGATCAGGTCGTCAATTAAAGCACATAACTTAACACTATAAGACAAATGCCCTTTTCTGTCACTCTCAACTCTGTAATAAAATTAAAACTATAGTACCAAGGCCTTATTACAATTTATTTAATCACATTTAAATGATGTGATTAATTTAATCTAAACATACTTAATAATCCTCTAATGTTGCATTTCGACTTGCAAGAATATTTATTTTTATTTTTATTATTATTTTACAACCTCTGAAATATAATAATCATCAACTATAATCAAGTGACCCTATAAAAATTATAGGACCCTAATAGATTCGACCATCTTTCAACTGTGAATCCTAAGTGCAACATTGCACCATATACGAAGCAGTGGGTAATCCTCCTGGTTGTGTGCCAAAAAAAGAAATGTCTCTTCCCCTTTGGGGCAAATCGATGAGGAAATAAATATCCTTTGCATCAATGATGAGTGTTAGTGTGAATTCTAGTCGCAAGCGTACGAAAAAACCTCACTTTAGTTGTGCATAACAAACAGCCCTAACATCAAATATGGTTGCCAATTTCCTTAGATCTATAGTTAGTTGACCAAGATAAATGCTACAAAATCCAGATCTATGCAGTTAAAGACATTAAACAACAAATAAAAGCAAGAGTTGCTCCATGCATCCAATAGACAAGACAAGAATATTTTTAAAGAATTTTGTATTTATGACACCTGGGAAGGGAAAATAGAAAGATGTTACCAGTCCCCCTCAATGGGATGGGTTATTGTATGTCCTCATTGCTTCAGATCTAAGATTTATCTGTCTTGATGGTGTAGAAAACCCAGACAAAAAATGGAACTCAAAGGGACCTCACAAGCAAAAAGGTAGAAAAATATGACAATGATGGAGGATCAAAGTCAAACCAAAAGTATAGATCCAGAGTGACCTTTAGGCAACAAAAGGTAGTGAATGAATGGAAAAACCCTTCTATTTATAACAAAATATTGAGTTAGTCTAGATGTTGGTACATAACTAAGATATTATTAACCAAATCTAGATCCAACTTTTATGGACTATTTTATTATTTTTGTTGGAGGGAAAAATAATTTTAATTTGGTTAAATCCCCTTATTTGTAAATAATAAATAAAGAAATGATTTATTTATTATTTTAAAATTTTGGTTGAGTAATAATTAAATAAATAGTGATTTATTCAATTAATTATAAATGATTTAGTCAAATTTAACAAGGAATATTATTTAAATAATGTTTAAATAATTATTCCTAGAAAATAATAAGATAAATAATGATTTGTCTAACTAATTTTCCTATTTTGGGTTAAATATGACCAAGAATATTTATAAAACTGATTTTTAACTAATCATCCCTTGATGAAAACCAAACAAGTAAGGATTTTTTCAATATTTCCTCATGAGGTTTCCTGTTTAGACCATAAACAACTTCATAAATTATGGATTACTAAGTTATTTTTCATAGTGAAAGCAATTTTACTAGGGTAAAATTGGTCTTAAATGGTGTACATTGGTCCATCTAATAATAATAGGTTAGATAACCAAAAAGTGGTGTAACAATGAGCTTATGATCCCTAATGATAAAACAATGTTCCTGGACATCCCGGGCATTTACCAACTAGGTCATTAGCTCTACTTGGGCCTCCATTCCTTGTATAGACCAAAATTTGTATGGACCACAATTCTTCAAAACCCGAAGCGGTGTTGGGCTATTAATTGTCTCATTATGATCTGATTCATGCTTGCATTCTCTCCACTCAAACATAGTTGTTTCAAATTGCCTGCAAACAATCATTAAAAAGAATTAGGAATCTTTTAGGAGAACTTAGAGAAATTTTGATGGAAAGAAAGCCATTTATTGAAAAACCCACAGCGCCGACATGTTTTTCCTTTATAGACAGTGTGTTTGTGCACACTATCTACGTATAAAAATCACGGTGGCACGGTAACTTTTTGTGTTAAAAATTATCGAGGTGCGCAGGTTCGATCAACAAAACTTGTGCACCCCTGAAGGCAATTTCTGAAAACAAATTTTCTCCAAAAAAATAATCTGGAAGCCTAAAATGAAAAAGAAAATGGATAAAATTCAAGATAATGTAGGGATTAAATACCTGGAATTGACAATTCGTGAAATAGTTTGGCGGTCCTCCCAATATCAGCTTTAGAGGATATATGGTAAAAACTCCTTTTTACTGCTCTGGAAATCAAATGGTAAAAATGACTTGTTATTTCCACTTTTTATATGTTTTTAAGAATAAAATAATATTATTTTATTTATTTTGACCTTTAGAAGTTCAGATTTTAAAATTTTTACCATAATTGAGAATAGATTATTATAATTTTTTATTTTTCTATGCAGAGAATAGGTTGTGTTTAAAAATGAAACATTTTGACGATAAAGTAAACTTTTGTCACTTTTTCGAACTCTCAAAAAATACAAAAAATCAAAATCATGGAGTCTTATTTTAAGCCCTTTTCAGACTCTAAACATGGAAATAATGTCGAGCACTTGACTATTTGAACTCGTTAAAATAAATGAATAGTCGTCTACTCAGTATAAGTTTACCCCTTTTCCAGGTTGAACTAGACTAATTAGGAAAAAGGTATATGTTGAGTAAGCATGGTCAATAGATTTCTCTCATACATTTTTTAATCCTTTTTAGGGTTTGAGAGACTAAATTTACGAAAAATAACACTATGGAGTTTACTTATGTTTTTCTTCTGACTCCCTAAAACTAAAACACCGAGTTAATCCTCTGCTAGACTCATTAAAATTAAAGTGTGTAGGACCCTGCGATCACAACGGGACCGAACCACTCCTTCTTAGGGTTAATTAAAATTACTAAGATGGACTCATTTTAAGGATGAACTTACACAACAAGAAAATTTTATCCTCCTCAAGCTTGAAAAAAATAAATAGGTACTGGCTAGTAATGGTGGGGGGGAATTGAGAAAAAGAATCCATTTTTTATACTTGCCTTAAAAGCAGCATGTAACTCTTGAACATGACAATTTGTCACACTCTTTTCTGGGTTGGGAAAATCCTTTTGTCTTACAGTTAATCAAACCTCATTGAAATTATTCAGTCGGTTTTGGGTATTATCTTTAATTCAAATGTTGCCAAGTCATTTACAGTGTCGTTATGTGTTCAAGAGAAAGTTCAACTTCAATTCATTATTCATTGAAAATACTTGACTCCATTCACGTTGACCATACCTGAGTTAATCCTTGAAAAAAATTTCTTCAAAACTTGACATAATGGTTTCGTGTCATAGGCCCTCCTGCAATGAATAAATTCCTATCGACTTCAGATCATTATCTAGGGATTGATCTATAAATCCTATCAGTACCTTGAAATATGCATGCCTTAATGGCAGGTTTCTCACCTTCGATGACAATTTTTCATCATTGGCCTTCGGTCAAACGACTCTATGAGTGTTTAACTGCAAATCATTCATTCACAATTCATATATTATATTGAGGTACTTTCATATCCATTGTCATTACTAGTGTTTTCTCTCACATTTTTTAACAGTTTTCATCATTGACCAGTAATCAAGGGGTTTCTACCATGTTCGAATTCAAAACAATCAATCGCATGGTTAGATTCATACTAGTTCAAGAAGCAGAAATCAAGACCCTGGATCTAGTTTCAACCATCCAGGCCGTGAGGAGTTATGTAATCATTTTTTAGTATACTAATTCAAAAAATATGGTTCCGTCCATATTGTATCTATTATTGATGTAATTCTAGGTCACTTGTGTACCAAAACATACAGTTAATTTTTCTCTGAGTATGGGAATGCCTACCTCAGTGATGATTATATATTTTCATTGAATTTTTATTACAATTTTTCGACCGATGCCTCCGATCCAATATTTAGGATGATAAAGCACTTCACTTTCTTGAAAAATTTCCTCAGACTTCGCACTTTAGGGGGAAATCTGTTACACGTCATTTTGTCACCATGAAATTTGACCGTCAATATGGATATATCACCATCAATACTCATTCTTCCTTAGAATTCAAAACAATTATTCCTTAACCAAGTCTTGGAAACTAAAAAAAAGCTCTTAAATACTCTTAATTATTTCCTACATGCTTTTTTCGGTCACTTCATGTTCATGCGCAGATATCCCTAAGCTTACATGTGGACATATGCACTCTGTTTTTCTTTAAAACCTACGCACCCCATTTAAAATAAATTAAAAGTGGAAAATAACTTAGAGAAGCATAGTTGGGTGCATATTCTTCCAACTAAAAGCCTCTTGAATCACCCCAGTTTGAGCTACATCCCTCCACTCATGGAACTTATCCCCTTGAATCAAGGAACCTTAATCCCTTCATTAGAGGATCACATCCCTCTATTGGTGGATCTGAAACCTCCTCAATTTATCCTATAAATTGAGCTAAAACTTTAGGGTTAGGGGATTCATAAGGGTTCACTGAAGATAATATTATGCTAGTCATTCTAGACTTGAAATCTTGTCAAACCAAGGAGGAAGATTGTAAAGGGATACAGGAGAAATTTGTACAACACCAAGTCTCGGTTGTAAGATTTCTCTTTATATTCTTGATAGTACATTTGGATACTTTTTCTCATTGTGTTGTTTTTAGATTCATTAAAAAAATGACCATTCTTAATCTCCTTGATCATTAACTTAAGCTTGTATTTGGATTATTATATATTCTGAGTGCTTTTGATTCTTTGTATGTTTGTGATTGCAGGTCCTTCTCAGCATTAAAGGACTTATTCAAGACAAAAATAAAGGTCTTCATCAAACATCTCGTTTAAAGGTAAGAGCATCATCCTCTCTTTTTTATCCCTCTAATAGAAATTTTAGAATTAGTATTTGTAATGGTAACAAGAAGAAGTGGTCTTACTTTTTCATTGGGCATTGGAAGTCTCACAATATTAATCTTAAAATAAACCATACATTAATGTTTTCCTTTCCATTTGATTCATATTTGGCTCTTAAATCCTTAACCACCTTAGTAGATCTAGAACAATAGGTCTAACATGACTTGTTAATAATGGTGTAATCTAGGTTTTGAGGACCTTAATTGCTCTTTTTATTGTTATCATTGATTACTTATTATGTTCATGTGAATACAAATATGTAATGGCATTCTTAAAATATTTATCTCCATGTTTTATTTTTTTTTAAAGGATATTGAGGATTCATGCTAGTTCATAAGGCAAGAGGAGAGTAGAGTTATGAGGTCGAGGATCTAGAGAAAATTGTGTTGATAATGATGAACCTTTCAAATAAGCAATAAATTTTATTTTTAACCTCCACGTGAAAATGATAGTTTTAATAATGAATGAGATTAGTGCAATTTATTATTTAAATACTAATGACCTGGTAAGGAAAGACACTTGAATACCCCATGAATATACCATGTTTGCAAGGAAAAGGTTACCAAGTGTTAGACTTAAATTGTATTGAAGAACTTTAAAAACTATTCCAAATTTTTTATATCAATACTTTATCAAATTTATCATCAAAAATTTGGATCCCTAAAATTTTTTTTTGGACATCAAGCCATCAATTTTTGCATGATCTTCATACTATGTTGATTTTTTAAACCATGGATCCTTCCATTGTAGGTGATGGGGAATATAAAAAAAATTCAACCCTTCATGCCATCATTGTAAGATTCCAATTGGATTTGTGTGGGTGCACCCTATATGGCTAATCTATAAAATAATATCATTAATAAATATATGTATATATAAATATGTACGCATATTTACATATACATAAATGCATACATAAAAGCATGGCATTGGAGAATTATGGCATTGTGAGTTTCTTTTGGAATATATCATAGTGCTCTACATACCCATAACATTGGCATGATTATATATATATATATATATATATATAAAGCTCCAGGGGATATCTCAGTTGGTTGAGTTTTCATTGCTAAGTGCCTCGTCAGTTGGGAGTTCACACAGTCAAATCTCCTCGACACCCTTGGGGTTATTCCTTTCTTGTTTGGTCAATGAGTAGATCACTTTGGATTGATCTACCTATATTTTCTCGTGGATGTAGTGGCCAACCAATGTGTGTGAACCACCCTTAAGTATTTAAAATCATTCTTATATCATTTATTTGGACCCATGAAATCTATGCCCCAATCCAATATCGAGCTAATTGCATATGACCACAAAATGGTTAGGTTGTGATGAGAGTAAACCTTGTAGCCAACTAACTTGAATTTTCACCTATGCATTGAGGTGTAGATAATTGAGGATGCATGAAGGAGCACTAAGGACTCCAACTCACCACTCTATTGGAACATTTTCTTACACCTATGAATCAATTCTATTTAGGAAGGCATCATTACAGTGATGTGGGGATGATGGTTGAGGTAATGTATGGATAAAATATTATTTTTGGATGAAGCTCGATGTATCATGACCATACCTTCAATTCTAAGGCCAATGGCATATCCATCGATGTTTGGTGCCAATGACCAAAAAAGGTAACCCTAGAGAATATGGTCAATGGCCTATGTGGAACTCATTACAAAATTCAATGATGGCCATTGTTTGATTTCATACCATGTTTTTCAAGGTTGATGGCCCGATGGAGTACTCCTTAAAAAATTCTCCAACACTCAATGGTTCTAGTAGTCTAAAGAATTACCCTACTGTTGGCTCCATCATAACTTTCAAAACATCATGACAATGCCCCAAAAACCCTCAAGTAGTGTTGGCACATGGATGGAAATACATTCCATCACATTAGTAGGTTTATATAAGGATTCACATTGTGAGCCCTTATGAATTCACTCAATTCTCAATGGCTCTTTTCTCTATTGCTTGTGTTTAAATTGTATTGACATATTATTAATTATATTTATAGGTGTGGACTATTTTATAATAGGTATTATAGGTTAATAATTAAATTACAAAAAATAATTAGGTTTATGGTTGGGATTTAACTTTCATTGAATATTATTTTTCATATACGATAATATATGGTTGAGATTTAGCCCAGGCCATCATCTTGTGTGTTTTCCACATTTTAATTTTCAATTAAATTAGTCACTTATTGTCTTCCTCACAACATGTATGATTCTTCACCACCTAGCTTGCCTAATTTTCTCTTCCTTAACCACATTTTCCTTCTTCACTAGCTTTCATGTGCCTTTCCTCTTCCCAAACCACGCTTTTCCTTCCATTAAGTGTTTTTCTATTCATGACATGTCACTACAATATTTACTTTTGACCAAGTTTTTTTTTTTTTTTTTTGTAGTATGGAAGACAATTATTAAATATTTTTCTAAGAGCCTATGGACTTATGCCCATTAAATGGCTAGGATAGTTATATGTATGTATGTGTGTGAAGGAGGAGGTGGGGTAAGGAAATATATATATATTATACGGTTATTACTTCGCATGTAGAATTCGTAATTCTTATTTAGAAGAGAATATTATGTGAAAGATAACCTCACAATCCTTGTGGCTTATACAAGTCCTATAGGATCAAGGTTATGATGCTACATCCATATAACTCAATGAGGCTCCAACCCATACAAATTCTCTAATAGGGTTTGGGATGGAGTCAAGAGGATAGTTAATGTTATTCTTGTTTTAAAATAGTCTTAAGGTGCATGTGAGAGGAGAAAGGCATAATATAGGTGCCATCAAATTTTTTGTTCAATGCAAGGCATGGTTGAGCCAAAAAATAAATTAAAAATATGGAATTATTATAATAGTTTTCCAACATTGGGTTGCAAATACCATGAGTTATCTTAAAAGGCTAATAATTATGTGGAGGCACTAACAAATGAGATAAATATAATAGTTAATTTTTTGTATGTCAACACAAAAGAAACTTAGAAGTAGATGGTTGTTGAAAGACATCCTAACAAGGATTTAGCACCCAATATTTCTTATGCCTACAAGATTTACTTAGCTAACTTGTGAAATTGGGGTCCCTAGGAAGAAATATAATACATGTCAATAAATGATGGTCTGAATGCATGCCTATGAAGGAGAATGCACGAAAAAGATGAAATTCATAGCTAGACATAGAGATTTCTAGTTATATTTTGGTAAGCCATAACACTACTTATATTTGACCTTAATAACACTACTTATATTTCTAGTTATATTTTTGGGAAGCCATAACACTACTTATATTTCTAGTTATATTTTTGGGAAGCCATAACACTACTTATATTTGGTGTCCCTCAATCCATTGTTACTGATCATGTTTCCCATTCTCGGCATTACATGATGGCGGAGTTGAATTCCATGTTGGGTCTGCGTCACGACAGCTCAACGTCGTACTATCCTCGAGCCAATTTCCAAGTTGAAGCCGTGAACAAAGTTCTCGTCACTGTGCTTCAAGGTATGATCATAATGCACAAATCAAACTGACATCTCATGTTGTTTTCGACTCTCTGGGCTTACTGAACCTCAGTGAAGGATGCAACTGGATTCACTCCATTCCAGCTTGTCTATGGTCTGGAAGCTACCCTTCCAATTCAATGTGAAATACCTTTTCTCAAACTATCTATTGAATTTCTACCAAACACTTCACCAGAAGAAGAGCGTCTTCTATATTTAGAGAGGCTTGATGAAACTCGCCGCTTTGCTGCTCTATTCATTGAAGCACAGAAAAAGTGGGTCAAAGCTATTTTTGACTAGTCGGTTTCCCCTCGTTCCTTCATAGAAGGAGACCTCATCCTCATGTATGACCAACCTCACAATAAGCTGGGGTTAGGAAAATTTCAACCCATGTGGCATGGGCCCTACATTATTAAACGTGTTTTTCGAAATGGGGCCTACGAGCTTATTGATTATGAAGGTCATCCTCTGGATCAGCCAAGAAATGGGTTATATCTTAAAAAGTGCTATGCATGAGTCATTCGTGCATGTTTTTGTACATAGGTTTTATTTTCATTTTTGTACATTTTTGGCTTGGTGTGCTTTGTGAGCATTTTCTTTCTCATTGGATCATTTCTTATTGTGCAGATGTTCGTTACCCCTTATGTCGGTTTCACGGATGGTACTTCCCGCAATACCTGGAACCTATCTTCAGGAGCCTGGGTGATTTATGATCCTGCTGGTGAGTTGATAAACCTTCAAGGTATTTGTATAGGACGAACCACAAACAATGTCGTTGAATATAGCGTTGTTATTGAACTATTAACTGAGGCCATTTCTCTCGAAATTCGTGCATTGATTGTTAACCTAAACTCATAGCTTGTTGTTCTTCAACTTAATGGACATAATTCTGTTAGAAACCCTCACATATTAAGGTTGTATTTGCATGTTCTTTTACTGGAAAGACATTTTGATTACATTACATATCAACATATTCCTAGACAAATGAATGCATTAATTGATACAGTAGCTAACATTGTATTAGATAGACATTTGTGTAATTTGTAAAAAATCATCATCACATGACATGATCCAGGTATATATATATATATATATATATATATATATATATATATATATATATATATATATATATATGTCGAGTTTTTGCATCCATATGCATCATAAGTTCAAAAAATATGCAAAAATTAAACCTAGGTATCTAGTCGGTGTGACGCTCATGATAGAATGTCACTGCCCATACAAGCCACCTCAGTAAGCGATGAACATGGTTTGACACCCCTGTAGTGTGTCTTTGGTACGCGTGAGGAACATCATCGAATCATGCATAGTCTGGGATCCCACAGGAGATTCCCTCCAAGTTGCGTATGATTTCCTCCTCCTTGCCTCCCTCACCATGAGGAGCCACATCAAAGTCGTGAGGAATCCTTTGTCTTATCAGGGACATACACCAAGTATCTACGGGCCAACATGCAAATTAATGCATTAATTTAGCGCATGCATAACAAAAAAAAATCATAATACTCATCAAAATAAAAAATGATTCTTACCCAGTACTTCATCCCAGTCCTCTCCTTATGGGAGTAGGATATTTGCATCACCAGTGAAATTCATTCTAGAGTAGGGCCAGTCCTCCACGACAATTAGCTGTCAATGGAGCCACTCAAAGAACTCCAATCTCTAGGACATCTGTTGACTACCCCCTGATCTTGGAATCAAATTTTCCCAATGGACCATCCGTGGCTCCTAGGCTAGTGGTGTAGGAACTATTACCTCTTGACGTTGGAATATCGTTAATCGTTCCAAGTTAAACAATACCAATATGGACCCGTAGCCGAACTGCTTCAGTTTCCCATTCTTTCATTTTTTCAACTGGCGTTTTATGTTGATTTTTACTACCTCTGCCTAGTTGAAGAGAGTCGGTGCCATGCAATACACTACAAGAATTAATTGTTTTTTTGTAGCCTCATGTGGAATTTGAACTCCTGCAGCTCGCATGATGGTGTGTAGCACTACTCTAAGTGTCAGATCAGGAATGGTTTGGATATCCACCTTCCCAATTTTGGATCCTTCCGTGCTCCTTAGCACACTCTGCCAATAACCATAGCCATTTTTTCCATTGTAGGCTGAGTACCAATCAATATTGGTATTGCCCCCCTCTACGAAAATCTGGTTATGAAATAGATATCTGAGACCTCAATCTCAAGGTCCTGGTCGTGAATAATGAATTTTTCCTTATCAATGTCCCAGACACTGATAAAGTACTACAACAGCTTTGGTTGAGCTTTGAGACATGGTGCCATAAATAATTTCTGGAGCCCGCAATCTCTGAGAACTTGCATGCATCTCACATTGCCCATGGCATCCTCGTCTTCTTCACTGTGTTCTCGTTCTTTCCATTCAATCACCATTTTGTCTTTTCACACCTACAAAAACATCCATATGGTTATCATTAGCTAAATCCAATGCTTTTGAATGGTTAAAATGGGCTTGTTTTTTTGCATTTACATGCTAGAATGGTTAGCACAGTTGGCGCGACTTCTTTAGAAATAGTTGCACCAATTGATGTGCCCTCGTTCATTTTTTAGGCCAGTTGGCACGAGTCCATGCCCAATACCCGCACCGACTGTCGCGCCCTATATTTTTCAAAATATCCCCATAGATCTAAAAAATTGGGGTTGCAGGTAATGAAAAAGCAATAAAAATGCAGGGAAGGATGTGAGTTCTTACCTGGAACCAACGTATTCACGATTGGTCTTCCGGATTACCCACTGTCAACGTCGCAAAATCACAGTGAAAAAAGGGCAAAAAATTGCTCACAAGAGGTAAAAGTGAAAAGTAATTTATTTTTTACCATATTTGGCATTTTATAACTTTTCAGAACCCTAATTAGGTTTTAAGGCATATTTTTCGATTATATTGTTATTTTGTTTCTAAAAATGGGTTTTACGTGCACCTCTTCTACAGCGACAGGTCCTTGACGTGACGAAGATGAAGTAACGAGTTGTATTTTACACTTTTTCAGACTCGGTAAAAACATGAAAAATTTAGTGTTGGAGTCATCTTTCAACTCTTTTCTAACTCTCAAAAATTGAAAATATTGCTAAGACTCTTGTCATTTTGAACTCATTAAATGGCTGCGAAATGATATCTACCTAGTATAAATTTACCCCTTTTTCATTTTGGGATAGATTACTAACGAAAAAGGAATACCTTAGCCTATCGCAACTAAGAGGTTCTCTCAGACACAGTTTTCTACCTTTTCGGATCTGTGAGAATACCTACAAAAAGGGATTGTTGGAGTTTTATTTTCCGCTTCTTTTCAAACTCTCTAAACATTAAAATATATCGAGTTATTCCTTTGTCAGACTCGTTAAAACCCAAATGACATTGTAAACCGTCACCATGACATTACCAAGTTCCTCCTTCCTAGGGCTCGTAAAATGTACTAGTATGAATTTTTCTGAAGGAAAAACTTACATGACAAGCGTATGTTATCCCCTTCAAGCTTGTTTTCCAAAAATAATTTGGGTACTCACCGGCAATGGTGGGGGAAAATTGAACCAGTTCTCAGTTGTGTAGGAAGTATGTCGCTCTTGAACATGACACTCATCTGCATTCGTGTCGGGTTCGGGACATCTCATTTCATCATTTTTTCCTGCATGGATTTGGGTAAACTATTTTGACCTCTAATCTGCTCTTTGCCACATCATCATGACCTCAGATCCCTTGATGTCAAATAATTCCAAATCCGGACTCGTGTCGTTGATATGTTCAAGAGACGTTTCTATTTGCAGTTTTCAACCTCCCTCTAATTCTCTTTTTGTCATGATTCATTATCATCATATTCCTCTATCTCGTGTCGATGATGTGGGAAAAATTCTGGCACACCTTCGACCAAGTCACTTCCTGTCGACTTCATCTCATTATCCAAGAAGCTAATCTAGAGACTCCCTTCCGGTACCTTGGAGCTTGCATGCCTCAATGGAAATTTCTTTGCATTCGACGACAAGTCATCATCATTGGCCTTCAATCGAGTGATTCTGCAAGTGTTCAATGCCAGATCACTGTTCACATTCCGTGGATTGTGCTAATTGTACCTTGAGAGCCATTGTCATTACTAGTGGTTTCTCTCATGCCTGTTAACAGCTTACATCATTGGCTGGTAATCAGGTGACTTTCTTTCATGTTTGACTTCAGCTCACATATTGGCATGATTGAATTTGTACTTGTTCAGGTTGAGCTGGAGTGCAAGACCCTAGGTTTTGTCTGATAAGATCCAGGCTGCGGGATATTTTGGTTTATCATGACTATATGCATGACTCTTTTGATTGGATGGTTGCGACCATACCTGAGTCAATTTGTTGATCCTTACTGCTAGATGGCTACGTCCATACCTTGGATCTCAGTTTATATGTACTCTATTATGGATGGTTGTGCCCATGCTACATGTTCATGTATCAGAGATATCAGTTGAATTTGTACTTGCAGGCCTTCTGACAGCGTTGTTTGGTTTGAACATGTTCTCGTAAAGCATTTCACCCCTCCCTCTCTATCGGACCTCATGCTTTAGGGGGCATCTGTTACATAGCATTTTGTCACTGTCCCTGCAATCCCCATCCCGCACATTGGAGGACCATTTCTATGACTTATATGAAGTGTCATGCCTTGCAAAAAGTGTCATTGCATCACTTGCCAAGAGAAGAACATTTCCTCTGTTGACTATTCCTGGAACAAACCATCAAAAACACATGATTTTGGGTTAGCGCTGGTAGGAATTTATGGCCTCGTGCCAATAAAGGAAATTAGCACTGGGCCCCGCAACCATTGGCGCTCTATCTCAATAAACTACCCACACCGAGCTTTTTTTGGAAAGTTTTTTAAATATAGAAGTGAAGTTTCCATTTCTAACCACTTTGTGAGCGAGTCAGCATGCATGGTTCAGCTGAATAACGTCAAGCACCCTCCTTTGGCTTCTTATTTCCTACATTTGGGGCAACCTCGCAAAGGATAAGGCATCCCTTCCACCATATGAGGGATCCCAACCTCCTCCTCCCCTTCTATAAATACATCTCTCTCACATAGATGCAACTAGCTGAATGGTTTGGATAGCTAAACATTTGGAGATTAACTAAAATAGTCTGATATAGTTGGTGTGAGATAGAGCATAGAGAGAGACCCCTTGTCGAGAGAGAGTCTATGTTGATTGCCTCGCCAAGTCCAAATTCCCTGACAAATGCTTGAGACGCGTTTTGACCTGACCTGCTGAAGGAGGCTGTGACGTCAAGGCTCATTTGGTTGTAATCTCTTTCTTTCTCTTACTTAATACATGATTGATGTTTTGGTTCTCGTCCTGTGTTGATATGATAAATCTTATGCAATATTTTTAATTCTCCTTGACCAATTAGATAGTTATGAATTAAAACATTGTTTCGTATACTGCTTTCGTTCTTTGATCCTTATGTCGGCACCTAAGTATCGTTGCTCAAGGACCGCGACATGTTGGAATGAATATCAGGAGACTGTTGTCACAACTACGACAAATGTGTTGGAACAAAGGTAGGACATCTATCCCGACTCAGTTTCATTCATTAACTAGGAATCAACGCATTAGCATGTCCTCTTGCTGCTATAGGGATCACCTATGTCTGCAGATGGGATTTACCTACAAAACACTCCCTTCATTCCTAAAAACTTCCCTAATCCCTTGTTTTTCCCCACACTAAACCCTAATTCCCATTCCCATTGAGCTAGGGTTTTTTATGGATTTTGAAACCACTAAGAAGAAGAGGCACAAGGGAGGTCAGATCAGCAGGTATGAGCCCACTATAGCACATGAGATCATGTCTTCACCCTTCCTTAATAAATGATTTCAGGATGTTGGTTTCCTTTCCTTTTGCCAAAAGGTTGAGGAACTAGGTTTTCATGAAAAACTTACCAACACTTTTGCCACCAGTTTTAGGAGAGATAAGGTGACTATTGCAAGGGTGGTGTTCACTCTTTTGGCAGAGACCATTTCCATAGCTACAGGATTCTAGAAAATGATGAAAAATGGTTCAAGGGTAGGGACCTTGACCTTGAAAGCTACAAAATGTATTTGAAACCTACATACAAATTAGCTCTAACACACATATTTACATTTAGACAGTCGTTGGACAAGTATGCCCCTATCATGAAATTGATCATGATATACTTCACATGTGAGGGTAGGTACTCCAGTTTATATTAGTATCATATGAGACCGTTGATGCATTTCACCAGTGTAAAATCCCTCAACTTGCCTCATTACCTTTACAGAAGCATGGTAAAAATAGCAGCGAATGTACATAGATTGGGAGAAGATCATCATGCTAGTTTTTTTCACCATGGCTTGGTGAAAATCCTGGTTTTCCATCAGCTCACACAGATCAATTTTTCTTGGGATGGTTTTATATATTCAACTTCTCTTTTGTCTTCTCTAGCTCAGTCTAGTAGGTTGGCTGGATAGGGTGCATTTCCACTTGGAAAAGCCTCTTAAGAGGGAAAACATGAATAAAAACCTACAAATAGACATTTCCATGCATTATTTTACAAGGAACAAGGTCTCCCAAATCATAATCAAGCAAGTGAAAAAGAAGTTGAAGAAAACCCTAATGAGGCAAAAAGAGAAATATCAGCTTAATTTGTTGGTTGAAGCCTCCCTCATAGCTTTACACATCATCACCTAGCTTCATGGAGTAATTTTGGGTAATTTTTGAAGATATTTTGTCAAATCTTGCATTTTTGTGACTTTTGGCTTAAATAGGGATACCAGTTCAGCCAAAAGGTGGTGTGATTTTTCCTCAAACCTCCAAATGCCAAAAAGTTTGCATTGATGGATAGATAGTCACTTATACATGTCAGATATGTAGTTTTGGTGCCTTGTCAGCAAACTGGTTGGGACAAAATTCCCAAAAACATACAAAAAAGTTACTTTTTGTCATTGTTTTGGACTAGGCCTTAACATGATTACATACATAGTTCAATGGTATAAACATAATGAACCATCCCTATTATAATGGGAATTTAGTGAAGCGCTAAGCCTCAATATTTGTAGTTGGATATATTGTATGCATGACATTAGGAGTGGGATGGTATGTATACCTTACATGTAACATAAAATCATGTACTAGAGGTAATAATTACAGTTGCAAGGTAAGTGTCCTTGAAGGCTGAGGAAATTTTCCTTGAAATGGGAAGAGATGAATTCTGAAGGAGGTGCAATTGAGTAGAGTAGATATTTAGATAAATTAAGGCATAGCTAATGTATGTGGCCATGACATATAAGAAGAAAATTTTTGATATTTTCATTATCCCTATCAAGTAAAGAATGAATTGGTATTCCTAGAGAGGAATGCATGTATGTGAAGTTGAGTGCATGGAGATGGATGCATAAACAAGTTGGATTGAAACAAATGCATAGGATTTGTTTGATATGTTTTGGGTAGTGTTATCACTTAAAAATTTCATATTCAAAGGTGTGAATTAAGGACCAAATATGTCAAATATCATCAAAATCAAAGGTTCTCAAAGGTCAAAAATAAGCCTCTCACAAGCAAAGAATTACTTGTCACTAAACACATTTTAATTTATATGCACAAATATTTTCTTTCATGTTTGCACAAATCACTGCAGTTATTTCTTCAAAATTCACGTGAATCCATAGGAAGTGACATTTGAGAGATATGAGGGGAAAGTTACCTTAAATTCCCCCCTGGTGGATGGAAGTACAATTTCAAGTCTTTAGTCTTGAGATTCTACACGATTAATGGAGGGTTATGGAGCCTTTAAAGGATTTCTATTTTCTCCCACCAAGATGATTTTGATACATATTGGATCATTATATTATTTTTCATCCATCTCGACGTAGTGGAAAAAGTGGATGAATCAACTCTCGGGACCATTTTTACCAACGGGACCCAGATTGGAAAATTGGGTCTTGAAACCTACTATGAGAGTTTTGAGGCATAAAATGAATTTTTTGGGGGGTAAAACTTTACCACTTTAGTTTTGCACCTTTTTCCTATTCTACACACATAAACTTTCCAATAGAGCAAGAATTGTGTCCATCAAAATCCATATGTAAAAGTTATGCCACTCAAAAGTCAACCTTCCTATTTTCACCACCATAATTTGAGAGGATGCAATGTTAGCCCTCATTATTCATGTAAAAGGGGTCAGCCACATGATTATGATGTATAAGACTCTAGAAGAGTTTATATTGTAACTTTTTTTAATATTTTAGGTAGTTAAACCTAACCACTAGTAGGCAATCAGGTTGTGTTATAAACAAGTAAATACAAGGAAAGGGAATTTCATTCTTTCGAGTGAATTTGTTCCATGGATAAGAAAAAATAGCTAAGAGGGATAGGAAATAGAGAACACGAAGATAATTTTTTCATTTTAGTATCCCATAGGCCACATGCCATACTTTTTGTACTTTCAACCATATTTCCATTCAGAGAAAGAGAGCAGAGCAGCCTCAACTTCTAGCTAGGTTTTTCTCTCGAAAGGGTTTCCAGGTCATATCTTGTTTCAAATGTGTGTGAGAGATTTTTTATTCCATTGTTCTTTATTTTCTGCATAATTTTAAATTTACATGCATGCACTATTAACAATAAATATACATATCTAAAAATTTAATAAAACTTTAATAATGTATAGTTTCATATTTTAAATAGAATTTTATCAGATTTATTGCTATGGAATATCCATTGAAGTTTATGGTTCATATTGTTATCATAGCAGGTTTATTTGGGTATATTTTGGAAATTTTCTGGAGATCTGTATTGTCGGGGCCAAAAATCACAAAACCCTAATCATGGTCGATTTTATGAACCTATGAATAACCCTCGTAAGATATTGTAGAGGGTAGATTTTCATGGCTATAAAAACAAGTTGTAGATATAAATCATAATGTAAATATTCTCATGGAAGCCCTGAGAAATAATCTTGGAATATTTTGAGAATATGGGGGTTCTAATGCAGAGGAAAAATCAGAAGGAGAATCAAGAGATCAAGAAGAAACAAAGAACTAGCTGAAGAAAGGACCCAAAAAAGATCAACCCAGTTCAAGTGTCATGAATTTGTTAGTGTTTTCTAGTCACTAGTGATCAAATATGCTCTTACAAGGTTTTTGATAGGGTCCTACTACATTTTTTTATGGTTTCAATAGGTTTTCTAATAAAAATTTGGTCACTGGTTAGTGTGTCTATATGTATTACTACTCCTTTCAAGTCCATGTTTTTGTCATTTCCATCACTCATTGTGATGAGTCATCATTGAAATGTATTCATCACCATCTCAATCACATCACTATGGTCATCATTCAGTTCATTTCATGTAGTGTCATTATTAGGTCTTACGGTCAAAATCATAAAAATAGGTCATTTCACTATAAATTCAACATTGAAGGATTAGTAATAGTGAAAAAAATTAAATAAAGGTTTCAAAAGTGTGTTTTTATCTCTATCATGATGTAATATGAATAAAAAATTTCCAAGGTTGCAGTTCATTATCAATGCAAATAAAAAAAGTGAAAGAACATAGTGGAGCCACTACACCACTATGAAAAAAGATTGATTCCCAAGCTATAAAAGACCAAAATAGCATCTCATTTTCTCATTCCAACTTCAAAAGACATAACTCCACCAAGAAAGTACATTTCCACCCTCAGAGGATCAATTTATTTCCTAGAGAAGTTCCATCTCCCTCCTACGCTACGCTTTTCACTGGCAATGTTGTGCTTTTGTCGGGATTGTTTCCTTTTATCCAAGGGATCCAAATATTCATTTGCAGGGGTTTTTATTCAGTATCAAAGGGTTTAAAAACATATCCTAAAAGTATGTGAACCTCCTTGTCACCTCCTCTCATCATTTTTTCCACTGAAATCAATTAAAACTCAATGATTTAGCTCTCTCAACATTTGTGTTGTGTTTTTCATATTCTTGGACAATTTATTGCATAGTTGTGGTAAAACCCTAAGTTTAAAGCTCTAATACCTTCCCCCACCTTCCATATACTACCCTTAACACTTCCCCTTACCCCTATCCCTCATTTTCACTAATTTCCCACAAAGCCTAGCCTAGACTACACTTTCCTAGGCTAGGATTGTTTTTCCCTTTTTGACACCCTTCCCCTCACTCATTCCCTAAAATTTCACTTCTCCCTACTCCCTAACATCAATCCCTACCCCCCTAAATTTTCCCATGAATTTAGGAGATCCCTAACCCCTTCATATCCCTGTTACACAACATTTTTTCACTGTCCCTGCAATCCCCATCTGATCCGGATTTTATGCAGGAACACAACAGAATACACATATAGCCATAGATACAGAGATGCAACAGAAATAATGCTTCATTTTATTATAATCAGATGTCTGAAATAAGCTTACAAACATAATGGAAACAAACTAGGGCGCTGGCAGCGTACCTCTGAGAAGAGATGTGGCGTACACAGGCCTCTGACCTATGTTACATTGAGGCTCCCAGGCCTATTATAGACATAATGAAAATAGATGAGCTAGGGAACTGGCAACGTATCCCTGAGAAGAGATGTGGTAGCTACCAGCCCCTGAACTGTGTTACAATATAGACATGATGGGAACAAGCGAGGTAGGGCACTGGTAGCGCTTATCTCTGAGAAGAGATGTGTCGACTCCCAGCCCCCTGAACCATGTTACAATGAGGCTCGAAGGCCTATTTATTGTTGAGAAACAATGTAAAATCTGAAACGTCCCAAAACCTAATCCTAGGAGATGAAGCGCCAAAACTGTGGGCCCCGTTTGGGTAAATTGGTGTTTCAACTTCCCGGGGACGTAACTTTGGCATCCGATCTTCGTTTGATGCACTCGATAGCTTTTTAGAAATATTTATCCCACGAATACAACTTTTGAGTGAGAAAAATTGGTCTATAACCAATGTTGCTCCCCGTTTTCCCAAAAAATGTCGTTTAGGGCCTCAAAAGTGCATCGGAAGTTCAGGACCCGAAAATATGCTAAAAATAGTAAGTTGTGCTGAAACTTACAAACTGAAAGAAATGATGGTGAGGGTTCAAATGGACTTGGTGGGTGTCCACCAATATCCACCTGGATCATTAAGTCCCCAAAACGGCTCCGGGTGTGCAGGACCCGAAAACTGTGCTAAAGCTGAAAAACTGAAATAATTGATGCTGTGGGTCCAAATGGAATAGGAGGGAGGCCACTGATATCCACCTGGATCATTCCTCCCTCCTTAGGAAGCAATGGTATCCATTGCGTTAAGTTCCTCCATTGTGGGGGGGGAAGGGGGGGGAATTTTGCTGAACTTGGTATTGGATTTGTCCAGGATGTCGTAGACCTATTGGCAGACGTGCTGAATGTAGATGTGCCGTCGGTGGGCAACCATTGAAGGATCTGGTCAAATTTATCCATCATCGCATTCCTTTGTTTCTCGAGGGCATCCTCAAGCAATATTTTGATAGGATCTCCTGCTCCCTCGTCTTTCTTTCTTTCCACCATGGGGGGTCGTCGGGGTTGCGAGGTTGAACTCCTTATACCCTGGCGACATTGGGGACATGAAGAGAAAAATAGAGAAAGAGCAGACCGCTATGATACCACTGATCCGGATTTTATGTAGGAACGCAACAAAATACACATATAGCCATAGATACAGAGATGCAGCGGAAATAATGCTTCATTTTATTTTAATCGAATGACTGAAATAAGCTTACAAACATAATGGAAACAAGCTAGGACGCTAGTAGCATATCTTTGAGAAGAGATGTGGCGTACACAAGCCTCTGAACTGTGTTACATTGAGGCTCGCAAGCCTATTACAGACATAGTGAAAATAGACGAGCTAGGGAACAGGCAACGTATCCCTGAGAAGAGATGTGGCAGCTACCAGCCCCTGAACTGTGTTACAATACAGACATGATGGGAACAAGCGAGCTAGGGCACTGGTAGCACTTATCTCTGAGAAGATATGTGTCAGCTCCCAGCCCCCTGAACTATGTTACAATGAGGCTTGAGGGCCTATTTATTGTTGAGAAACAATTAAAATCCAAAACGTCCCAAAACATAATCCTAGGAGATGAAGCGCCAAAGCTATGGGCCCCGTTTGGGTAAATTGGTGTTTCAACTTCCCGGGGACGTAAATTTGGCATCCGATCTCTATTTGACCCACTCGATAACTTGTTAGAAAGATCTATCCCAGGACTACAACTTTTGAGTGAGCAACATTGGTCATAGACCAATGTTGCTCCCTATTTTCCCAAAAAAATGTCGTTTAGGGCCTCAAAAAGGCATCGGAAGTTCAGGACCCGAAAAGATGCTAAAAATAGTAAGTTGAACTGATGGTGGGGATTAAAATGGACTTGGTGGGTGGCCACCAATATCCACCTGGATCATTAAGTCCCCAAAATGGCTTCGGGTGTGCAGGACCCGAAAAATGTGCTGAAGCAGAAAAACTGAAATAATTGATGTTGCCGGTCCAAATGGAATAGGTGGGAGGCCACTGATATCCACCTGGATCACCATCCCACACATTGGAGGACCATTTCTGTGACTTATATGGAGTGTCATGCCTTGCAAAAAGTGTCATTGCATCCCTTGCCATGAGAAGAACATTTCCTCTGTTGATTATTCCTGGAACAAACCATCAAAAACACATGATTTTGGGTTGGTACTAGTCGAAAGTTATGGCCTCACACCAATAAAGGAAATTAGCACTGGGCCCCGAGCCCATTGGCGCACTGTCTCTATGGACTACCCACGCCGAGCTATTTTTGGAAATTGTTTTAAATATAGAAGCGAAGTTTCCATTTCTAGCCACTTCGTGAGCGAGTCATCATGGGTGGTTCGACTGAATAGCGTCGAACACCCTCCTTTGGCTTCTTATTTCCTACATTTGGGGCAACCTCTCAAAGGATAAGGCCTCCCTTCCACTATATGAGGGATCCCAACCTCCTCCCCCCCTTCTATAAATACATCTCTCTCACATAGATGCAGCTAGTTGAATGGTTTGGATAACTGAACATTTTGGAGAATAGCTAAAATAGTATGATATAGCTGGTGTGAGATAGAGTAGAGAGAGAGACCCCTTGTCGAGAGAGAGTCTATGATGATTTCCTCGCCAAGTCCAAATTCCCTGACGAATGCTCGAGACGCGTTTTAACTGGACCTGCTGAAGGAGGTTGCGACGTCAAGGCTCATTTGGTTGTAATATCTTTATTTCTCTTACTTAATACATGACTGATGTTTTGGTTCCCGTCTTGTGTTGATATGATAAATCTTGCGCAATACGTTTAATTCTCCTTGACCAATTAGATATTTATGAATGCAAACATCGTACTCTGAGTCCGACATGTTGTATGATCTCTTGTCTGATGCTCCTAGACCTGGAACTTCCAAAGCACCGACGATGCCATCCGTCGACGATATTATCAGTTCCGTGTCTCAGACTTCTCAGAAGTCTCCTCCTCCAAATCCTGGGAAGCAAAAATCTACTCCTTCCAATAATATTTCTTCTCATCCAACCCTGAGTTCTAGTAAAACTGCGGAAGTTAATGCCATTCAGGCCAATCCGGAGGATAAAACTTCCAAGGGTAAAAATAAGGGTAAAGGTAAGGCCAAAGCCGATACCCCGAAAAAATATTCTCATAAACCTCATGTTGATGTTGGTTCACGGTGTAAACTGAAGTATCCTTTCTTGATTTGTGATGAAGAGCACTACACCAAGGACTGTCCTCAATGGGCCGAAGTGAGTCAATTTCTCAAAGGCACCCAAGTAACTCCGGCTGTTCTCAAAGAACCATTTCCATCATAGCAGACTCAGTTGGTAGAGAAACCTTAGTCCTCTGCCGCATTTGGCTCTCAAGTTTTCATGATGATCGATTTTGCAGCTGTTTCCATTGCTACCCAATCGAAATATTATACCAAATTGCGTCAGGTAGTGGGGAAAGAGATCGCTGATGGTCCTCCTCCTCCACTTGCTTCTGGCCCTCTTCAGATTGAAAGGCCCAATACTGAGCTTGATGTACGACCACCTTATAAAGGCTTACTCTGTAAGTCTACTTACAATCCTATCGCCCATGTTGCTCAAAATTACAATATTGTTGAGGATTTGGCTCAGGCGCCATCTACTATGTCTACATTAGAATTACTTCAGAGTTGTCCGTCTCAATGGAAGGCTTTTCTATCTGCCATCGATGGGGTTGATCCTACCGATTCGAGCCTTATCACTTTCAACTTGGAGAATTTCATCCCACGTCTCCCTCGCTAGCTTGCGCTCATTATCTAAGCTGGGATTAATGGGATGATTTTTCATGGAGCAGTCGTGGACGAGGGTGCGTCTACATGTGGCATGTCATCTGCCTGCTAGAAAGCCATCGGTTCTCCAGCTCTAAATTCATCTCCAAATGCTCTAGAAGCATTTGATGGAATGGAATCTAAACCTCTTGGTGTTCTTGCTAGTTTACTGATTACTCTATAAGGGAAAACAGTCAACGTCAAGGTTGAAGTAGTTGATGCCAAGCTCAATTACAATATTGTCCTTGGTTGCAATTGGAATCATGCCATGTTGTGCATTATGTCCACTCTCTTTCATGTTTTTCGATTTCCACACGAAGGAAAGATCGTTACTATCAATCAGTTTTCTTTCTTCACTTCTTCATCTTCCGAGAGCAATGTTATGTACGTCAATCAAATTCCTACGCCTTACAAGAGCGTAGGGTCGGGTCTCTTCAATGATCCTTACCTCATGGGTATTTTTCCTCTTCCTCCACACAACATTGTTCAATTTAATATGATCTACAAGTATTTTGATCCGTGGGTCATCCCTTCACCCAAGCAGATTGATTTATTTGGAGATTCGATTGCATTAAGTCCAATTGAAATTGATTATTGTGAACTTATTTCGGCTTCGGATCCTCTGTCTCATGATCATGCTCCTTTGGGCATGTCTCTTGATACTTATTCTCAATCCCCTTGGCTCAGCAATTCAGATTCGCCCAATCCCTTGAGAGAGATATTTCCTTCCAATGAGGTCATCGTGGAAACTATGTCTCTTGAGGATCCTCCTTGGGATGATAGTCATCATCGTTCCTCGTTCATGTCTGGCCTTGGGGCCATGTCTACATGTCTCGAGAGGTTCACCTCTTAGGTTCCTTCTTCTCCGCTTCAAATTCCTATCTTGACACATTAAGTCTTTGTGGAAGGTAATTTGAGAAACATTATATACAAAGATGATGCCTATTGACATCTTCGTTAAACCAGGGGTTATTAAGAACATCCATATTAGGGTGACCTGTTCTCCCGATGAGGTTCAGGTCTATACTAGTCTCTTCTGTGAGTTTCGTGAAAATTTCGAATGGTGTTACTAAGAGATGCCTGGAATCAATCCAAGTATAGTGGTGCATGATATTCCTACCTATCCTGGTGTGAAGCCTATTCACCAGCGTCTTCGTCCTGTGCACCCTAGAAAGGTTTCCACTATTAAGGGAGAAGTTGAAAAACTTCTTAAAGCTGGTTTTATCTATCTGATTCCCTTGACAGAATGGGTTTCCAATATTGTTCTTGTAGATAAGAAACAAGGTACCATTCATGTCTGTGTTTATTATCGTGACATTAACCATGCTTTCCCTAAGGATAATTATCCCACTCCTTTTATTGATCAAATCATTCATGACTATGCCAGGAGTGAGATTTTTTCCCTTATGGACAGGTTTTCTGGGTACAACCATATTAATATTCTTCCTAATATTCAACATAAGACTTCCTTTATCTGTCCTTGGGGTAATTTCGCTTATAAAAAGCTCCCTTTCAGTTTGAAAAATGTTGGGGCTACGTTTCAGCGAGCAATGTCATATGCTTTCCACGATATCAAGCACATTGTTCAGCCTTATCTGGATGACCTTCTAGCTCATTCATCTAAGCGTAAAGACCATCCTGATCACCTCCATTAGATTTTTATTCGCTATCGACGCTATAACATCTGGCTCGATCTGCATAAATGCATCTTCTGTGTTGACTCTGGTAGACTCTTAGGTTTTATCATTTCCAAAGACAAATTTCGTCTCAATCCACTAAAAGTTGAAGTTATCATTAATCTCCCCTCTCCTTCCTCCTTACATCGGCTGTAGATTCTGCAGGGGAAAGCTAACTTCTTACGTCGTTTTATACCTAACTATGCCGAAGTGGCCAAAGGATTTACGCAATTACTGAAGCAAGGCATTCCGTTCCTCTGGGATGAGATCGCCCAAAAGTATTTCGATGCACTAAAGACGTTGCTCGTCAATGCTCCTCTGTTGTGTCCTTTGAATTATCATCATGATTACTCCCTCTATTTGGCTGCTGCATTTAGCATGATTGCCATGGTTTTGGTAGAAGACAATGATGATGGTGACAAGCATGTCATTTATTATATGTCTCTTAACCTTGTCAATACTGAGACGTGATATGCACATGTCAAGAATGTGGCGTTGGCTGTTGTTCAAGTTTTTCAACGTTTTCGTCACTACATCCTGTTGTGCACAGTGATTATGATTTCTAATTGCAACCCTATGACTTACATATTGACTCTTCAATTGCTATGGGGCAAGTACTCGAAGTGGATTTTCATCCTCCAAGAGTTCGATTTGGATTTCAGTACCGCCAAGTCGAAGAAGTCATTAGTCTTCGTCGATTTAATCTGCTCTCTCCCTTCCAATTCCACTCTGTTTGGTTCTGAGGAATGCATTCTAGACGACATGCTTTTTCTAATTAGCCCCCTCAATCCTTGGTACGGTGATATCATCATATATCTTCAGACTTCCACCTTCTGATATGAGTTGACAAAGGATGCCCACTAACGCATCTGTCATCAATCACAACCCTATCGCATAGTCGGAGATACACTACTATATCGGAGATGATTCCATTCTCCACCGGTGTTTGACTTCCAATGAGGCTGAAAAGGCCCCGAATGATTGTCACAGTGGTTCCTGTGGTGGTCACATGTTTGGATATGCCACTGCACAAAATATTCTTCATGCAAGGTATTTCTGGCCCACAATATTTAAAGACTGCATTGTTTCTTTCCGTAAGTGCCATGATTGCCAGATCTATCAGCACAAGATGTGAGCGCCGCCTTCCCATCTTCACCCTGTCATTACCGTTGGTCCCTTTGCAAAGTGGGGCATCGATTTTATGACGTGTAACCCTCACTTGGTAGGGGGGCATGCTTATATCATCATAGCCATGGACTACTTCACCAAATGGGACGAAGCAATGCCTACACTTACGGATGACGATAAGACAGTAGCACAGTTTCTATTCAATCATGTCATTTCTAGGTTTGGTGTCCCTCAATCCATTGTTACCGATCATGGTTCCCATTCTCAGCATTACATGATGGCAGAGTCGACTTCCAAGTTGGGTCTGCGTCATGACAGCTCAACGCCATAATATCCTCAATCTAATGGCCAAGTTGAAGTCGTGAACAAATTTCTCATCACTATGCTTCAACGTACAATTAGGATGCACAAATCAAACTGACATCTCATGTTGTTTTCGACTCTCTGGGCTTACCAAACTTCAGTGAAGGATGCGACCAGATTCACTCCATTCCAGCTTGTCTATGGTCTAGAAGCTACCCTTCCGATGCAATGTGAAATACCTTCGCTCAAACTAGCTATTGAATTTCTACCAAACACTTCACCAAAAGAAGAGCATATTCTCTATTTAGAGAGGCTTGATGAAACTCGCCGCTTTGCTACTCTAGTCATTGAAGCACAGAAAAAGCGGGTCAAAGCTCATTTTGACCACTCAGTTTCCCTTCGTTCCTTCATAGAAGGAGAACTCGTCCTCCTATACGACCAAGCTCACGATAAGATAGGGTCAGGAAAATTTCAACCCATGTGGCATGGGCCCTACATTATTAAATGTGTTTTTTGGAATGGGACCTACGAGCTTATTTATTATGAAGGTCATCCTCTGTATCAGCCAAGAAATGGGTTGTATCTTAAAAAGTGCTATGCATGAGTCATTCGTGCACGTTTTCATACATAGGTTTTCTTTTCATTTTTGTACATTTTTGGCTTGGTGTGCTTTTCGAGCATTTTATTGCTCATTGGATCGTTGCTTATTGTGCAGATGTCTGTTACCCCTTATGTCGGTTTCATAGTTGGTGCTTCCCGTAGTACCCAAAACGTGTCTTCAGCAGCCTGGGTGATTTATGATCCTGCTGGTGAGTTGATAGACCTTCAAGGTATTTGTATAGGACGAACCACAAACAATGTCATTGAATATAGCATTTTTATTGAACTATTAACTGAGGCCATTTCTCTCGACATTCGTGCATTGATTGTTAACCTAAACTCATAGCTTGTTGTTCTTCAACTTAATGCACATTGTTCTGTTAGAAACCCTCACATATTAAGGTTGTATTTGCATGTTCGTTTATTGGAAATACATTTTGATTACATTACATATCAACATATTCCTAGACAAATGAATGCATTAACTGATACAATAGCTAACATTGTATTAGATAGAAATTTGTGTAATTTGTAAAAAATCATCATCACATGACATGATCCAGGTAAATTGATGTATATATATATGTGTGTGTGTGTGTGTGTGTGTCGATTGTTTGCATCCATATGCATCATAAGTTCAAAAAATATGTATGTTTCGATTACATCCTGAGACATAATGTCTCTCAAAAAATATGCAAAAATGAAACATAGGTGTCTAGTTAGCGTGATGCTCATGATAGCACGTCACTACCCATACAAGATGCCTCAGCAAGAGGTGAACACGGTTTGAAACCCCTGTAGTGTGTCTTTGGTACGCATGAGGAACATCATCTAATCGCGCATAATCCGGTATCCCATGAGATATTCCCTCCAAGTTACGTATGATTTCCTCCTCCTCGCCTCCCTCACCATGAGGGGCCACATCAAAGTCGCAAGGAATCCTCTGCGCTATCAGGGACATACCTGCAAGTATCTCTGGGCCAACATCTGCAATTACATGGATTAATTTCAGAGCCTGCATAACAAAAAAAAATCATAATACTCATCAAAATAAAAAATGATTCTTACCCAGTACTTCATCCCAGTCCTCTCCTTCTGGGAGTAGGATATTTGCATCGCCAATGAAATTCATGCTAGAGTAGGGCCAATCCTCCACAAAAATTAGCTATCGGCGGAGCCACTCAAAGAACTCCAGTCTATAGGACATTTTTTGACCACCCCATGACCTTGGCATCAAAATTTCCCAACGGACCATCCGTGGCTCCTAAGCTGGTGGTGTAGGAACTATTACCTCTTGACGTTGGAAGATTGTTAATCGTTCCAAGTTGAATGGTACCAATATGGACCCATAGCTGAACTGCTTCAGTTTCCCATTCTTTCATTTTTTCAACTAGTGTTTTATGTTGATTGTTACTACCTCTACCTAGTTGAAGAGACTCGGTGCCATGCACTCCACTACAAGAATTAATTGTGTTTTTGTAGCTTCATGTGGAACTTGAACTCCTATAGCTCATATGATGGTGTGTAGCACTACTTTAAGTGCCAAATCGGGAATGGTTTTGATATATACCTTCCCTCTTTTGGATCTTTTCTGTGCTCCTCGGCACACTCTGTCAATAACCATAGCCATGTTTTCCATTGTAGGACGACTACCAATCAATATTGGTATTGCCCCCCCTCTGCGACAATCTTGTTATGAAATAGATATCTGAGACCTCAATCTCAAGTTCCTGGTCGTGAATAATGAATTTTTCCTGATCAATTTCCCAGACACTGATAAAGTACTACAAGAGATTCAGTTGAGCTCTGAGACATGGTGCCATAAATAATTTCTGGAGCCCGCAATATCTGAGAGCTTCCATGCATCTCACATTTCTCATGGCTTCCTCATCTTCTTCACTGTGTTCTCATTCTTTCCATTCAATCATCATTTTGTCTTTTCACACCTACAAAAACATCCATATGGTTATCATTAGCTAAATCCAATGCTTTTGAATGGTTAAAATGGGCTTTTTTGTTTTCATTTACATGCTAGAATGGTTAGCACGGTTAGCGCGACTGTTTTAGAAACAGTCACACCAATTGGCACACCCCTATTCATTTTTTAGGTCGGTTGGCATGAGTCTATGCCCAATACCTGCGCCGATTGCCGCACCCTATATTTTTCAAAATAACCCCATAGATATAAAAAATTGGGGTTGCAAGTAATGAAAAAGCAATCAAAATGTAGGGAAGGATGTGATTTCTTACCTGGAACCGACGGATTCACAATTGGTGTTTTGGATTGCCCATTTTCAACGTCACAAAATCACAGTGAAAAAAGGGTAACAAATTGCTCACAAGAGGTAAAAGTGAAAAGTAATTTATTTTTTAACATATTTGGAATTTTATAACTTTTCAGAACCCTAATTAGGTTTTGAGGCATATTTTTTGAATGTATTGTTATTTTATTTCTAAAAATGGGTTTTACGTGCACCTCTTGTGCAGCGACAGGTCCTCGATGTGACGATGATAAAGTAACGAGTTGTATTTTGCACTTTTTAGCACTTGGTAAAAACACGAAAAAGTCACTGTTGGAGTCATATTTCAAGTCTTTTCTAACTCTCAAAAATTTAAAATATTTTCGAGGCTCTTGTCGTTTTGAACTCGTTAAATGGCTACAAAATGATATCTACCCAGTATACGTTTACCCCTTTTTCATTTTGGGATAGATTATTTATGAAAAAGGAATACCTTAGCCTATCGCAACTAAGAGGTTCTCTCAGACATAGTTTTCTACCTTTTCGGATATGTCAGACTACCTATGAAAAGGGATTGTTGGAGTTTTCTTTTCCGCTTATTTTCAAACTCTCTAAACATGAAAATATGTCGAGTTCTTCCTTTTTCAGACTCGTTAAAACCCAAATTACATTGGAAATCGTCACCATGACATTACTGAGTTCCTCCTTCCTAGGGCTCGTAAAATGTACTAGTATGGATTTTTCCGAAGGAAAAACTTACATGACAAAAGTATGTTATCCCCTTCAAGCTCGTTTTCCAAAAATAATTGGGGTATTCGCCACCAATGGTGGGGAAAAATGGAACCAGTTCTCAGTTGTGTCGGCAGTATGTCGCTCTTGAACATGACACTCATCTGCATTCGTGTCAAGTTGGGGACATCTCATTTTGTCATTTTTTCCTGCATGGTTTTGGATAGACTGTTTTGACCTCTCATATGATCTTTTCCACGTCATCATGACCTCAGATCCCTTGATGTCAAATACTTCCAAATATGGAGTCGTGGCGTTGATATGTTCAAGGGACGTTTCCGTTTACAGTTTTCAACCTCCCTCTGATCCTCTTTTTGTCTTGATTCATTATCATCATATTCCTCTGTCTCGTGTCGATGATGTGGGAAAAATTATGGCCCACCTTCGACCAAGTCACTTCCTATCGACTTCATCTCATTATCCAAGAACCTGATCTAGAGGCTCCCTTCTGGTACCTTGGAGCTTGCATGCCTCAATGGCAATTTCTTTGCATTCGACAACAAGTCCTCATCATTGGCCTTCGACTGAGTTATTCTACGAGTGTTCAATGCCATATCATTTTTCACATTCTGTGGATTGTGATAATTTTACCTTGAGAGCCATTTTCATTACTAGTGGTTTCTCTCATGCATGTTAACAGCTTACATCATTGGCTGGTAATTAGGTGACTTTCTTGCATGTTCGACTTCAGCTCACATATTGGCATGCTTGAATTTTTACTTGTTCAGGTCGAGATGGAGTGCAAGACCCTAGGTTTTGTCTGATAAGATCCAAGCTGTGGGATATTTTGGTTTATCATGACTATATGCATGACTCTTTTGATTGGATGGTTGCAACCATATCTGAGTCTATTTGTTGATCCTTACTGTTGGATGGTTGCGTCCATACCTTGGATCTCAGTTTATATGTACTCTATTATGGATGGTTGTGCCCATGCTACATGTTCATGTATCAAATATATCAGTTGAATTTGTACTTGCAGGTCTTTCAACAGCGTTGTTTGGTTTGAACTCGTTCTCGTAAAGAATTTCACCCCTCCCTCTCTCTTGGACTTCATGCTTTAGGGGGCATCTGTTACATAGAATTTTGTCACTGTCCCTGCAATCCCCATCCCGCACATTGGAGGACCATTTCTGTGACTTATATGAAATGTCATGCCTTGCAAAAAGTGTCATTGCATCCCTTGCCAGGAGAATAACATTTCCTCTATTGACTATTCCTGGAACAAATCATCAAAAACACATGATTTTTCATTGGCACTGGCAGGAATTTATGGCCTCATGCCAATAAAGGAAATTAGCACTGGGCCCCGCACCCATTGGCGCTTTGTCTCAGCAGACTACCCGCGCCGAGCTTTTTTTCGAATTTTTTTTAAATATAGAAGCAAAGTTTCCATTGCTAACCACTTTGTGAGCAAGTCAACATGGGTGGTTCTACTGAATAACGTCAAGCACCCTCATTTGGCTTCTTTTTTCCTACATTTGGGGCAACCTCCCAAAGTACAAGGCATCCCTTCCACCATATGAGGCATCCCAACCTCCTCCTCCCCTTCTATAAATACATCTCTCTCACATAGATGCAGTTAGCTGAATGGTTTGGATAGATGAACATTTTGGAGATTCACTGAAACAGTCTAATATAGCTGGTGTGAGATAGAGCAGAGAGAGAGACCCCTTGTCGAGACAGATTCTATGTTGATTGCCTCACCAAGTCCAAATTCCCCGAAGAATGCTCGATATGAATTTTGACCTGACCCGCTGAAGGAGGCTGTGATGTCAAGGCTCACTTGGTTGTAATCTCTTTCTTTCTCTTACTTAATACATGACTGATGTTTTGGTTTTCTTCTTGTGTTGATATGGTAAATCTTATGTAATATTTTTAATTCTCCTTGACCAATTAGATAGTTATGAATGAAAACATTATTTCGTATACTGCTTTTTTCTCTGATCCTTGTGTAGGCACCTAAGTACCGTTGTTGAAGGACCGGGACATGTCGGAATGAAGATTAGGAGACTACTATCACAGCTACGACAATTGTGTTGGAAAAAAGGTAGGACATCTATCCTGACTCAGTTTCATTCATTAACTAGGAATCAACGCATTAGCATGTCCTCTTGCTGCTAGAGGGATCGCCTATGTCCGCAGATGGGATTTACCTACACAACACTCCCTTCATTCCTAAAAACTTCCCAAATCCCTTGTTTTTCCCCACACTAAACCCTAATTCCCCTTCCCATTGAGATAGGGTTTGTTATGGATTCTGAAACCACTGAGCAGAAGAGGCACAAGGGAGGTCATATCAGTAGGTATGAGCCCACTACAGCACATGAGATCATGTCTTCCCCCTTAATAAATTATTTTAGGATGTTGGTTGCCTTTCCTTTTGCCAAAAGGTTGAGGAACTAGGTTTTCATGACAAACTTACCGTCATTTTTGCCACCAGTTTTAGGAGAGATAAGGTGACTATTGCAGGGGTGGTGTTCACTCTTTCAGTAGAGACCATTTCCATAGCTATAGGATTCTAAACAATGAAGAAACATGGTTCAATGGTAGGGACCTTGACCTTGAAAGCTACAAAATGTATTTTAAACCTGCATACAAAGTAGCTCTAACACACATATTTACATTTAGACAGTTATTGGACAAGTATGCCCCTCTCATGAAATTGATCATGATATACTTCAAATGTGAGGGTAGGTACTCCAGTTTATATTATTATCATATGAGACCGTTGATGCATTTCACCGGTGTAAAATCCCTCAACTTGCCTCATTACCTTTACATAAGCATGGTAAAAATAGCAACGAATGTACGTAGATTGGGAGAAGATCATCATGCTAGTTTTTTTCACCATTTCTTGGTGAAAATCCTAGTTTTCCATTAGCTCACACAGATCAGTTTTTATTGGGATGGTTTTATATATTCAACTTCTCTTTTGTATTTTCTAGCTCAGTCTAGCAGTCACTCTACACCTCTGACTTCACCATCACATCAAGAGGTAGCTTCCATAAGAAAACCTGTCACCAGAACTCCTAGGGAAGATGTGACTCAAATATATGTTGGAGGAAAGAGGATTTTCTTTTCTTGAGACATTGTTGAAAGGGCCAAGCCTACATCAGGTGAGAAAGAAACATCATCACAGCATGAGGCAGCATTGCAGGATGAGGAACTAGGAAGATTTGGAGGTGCATGAGGAGAAAAAAATATTTGAACAAATTATCATGGAGAAGGAGGCTGATATTAGAGAGCTCAAGGATATTTTTTGAAAGGCAAATTTCTTGGTCTCATTCCTACAATAGGAGAACATGCAGCTAAAGGTAAATTGGTTGCTCTTAAACAAGCCCAAAGCAGATTTGAGAAAGAATGATGCCAAAGGTAAGGAATTTGTTGAGGTTAATGATTTAGAGGACCAAGAAGAGAAATTTAAAGCAAGGAGACCAAGAAAAAGAGGCCTCAAGAGGGAACTTGAGCAGCGAAAAGAAACATCTCCACCAAAAGGTCACATGACTATTGATGAACTAATTTTGGCAGAAATTGAGAAATACAAAGTAGGTTGGCTTGATAAGGTGAATTTCCACTTGGAAAAGCCTCTTAAGAGGGAAAAAATGAATAAAAACCTACAAATACACATGCCCATGCATTATTTTACAAGGAACAAGGTCTCCCAAATCATAATCAAGCAAATGAAAAAGAAATTGAAGAAAACCCTAATGAGGCAAAAAGAGAAGGATAAGCTTAATTTGTTGGTTGAAGCCTCCCTCATAGCTTTACACATCATCACCTAGCTTCATGGAGTAATTTTGGGTAAGTTTTGAAGAAATTTTGTGAAATTTTTCATTTTTGTGACTTTTGGCTTTAATAGGGATACCAGTTCAGCCAAAAGGTGTTGCGATTTTTCCTCAAACCTCCAAATGCCAAAAATTTTGCATTGATGGATATATAGTCACTTATACATGTCAAATATGTATTTTTGGTGCCTTTTCAGCAAACTGGTTGGGACAAAATTCCCAAAAACATACAAAAAAGTTACTTTTGTCATTGTTTTGGACTAGGCCTTAACATGATTACATACATAGTTCAATGGTATAACCATAATGAACCATCCCTCTTATAATGGGAATTTAGTGAAGTGCTAAGCCTCAATATTTGTATTTGGATATATTGTATGCATTACATTAGGAGTCTTATGGTATGTATACTTTACATGTAACATAAAATCATGTACTATAGGTAATAATTACAGTTGCAAGATAAGTGTCCTTGAAGGCAAAGGAATTTTTCCTTGAAATGGGAAGAGATGACTTCTGAAGGAGGTGCAATTGAGTAGAGTAGATATTTAGATAAATTAAGGCATAGCTAATGTATGTGGCCATGACATATAAGAAGAAATTTTTTGATATTTTCATGATCCCTATCAAGTAAAGAATGAATTGGTATTCCTAGAGAGGAATGCATGTATGTGAAGTTGAGTGCATGGAGATGGATGCACAAACAAGTTGGATTGAAAAAAATGCATAGAATTTGTTTGATATGTTTTGGGTAGTGTTATCACTTAAAAATTTCATATTCAAAGGTGTGAATTAAGGGCCAAAATATGTCAAATATCATCAAAATCAAAGGTTCTCAAAGGTCAAAAAATAAGCCTCTCACAAGCAAAGAATTACTTGTCACTAAACAAATTCTAATTAATATGAACAAATATGTTCTTTCATGTTTTCACAAATCACCGCAGTTATTTCTTCAAAATTCATGTGAATCCATAGGAAGTGATATCTGAGAGATATGAGGGGAAAGTTACCTTAAATTCCCCCTTGGCGGGTGGAAGTACAATTTCAAGTCTTTAGTCTTGAGATTATACACCATTAAGGGAGAGTTATGGAGCCCTTAAAAGATTTCTATTTTCTCCCACCAAGATGATATTGATACAGATTGGATCATTATATTAATTTTCATCCATCTTGATGTAGTGGAAAAATTGGATGAATCAACTCTCGAGACCATTTTTACCAACAGGACCAAGATTGGAAAATTAAGTCCTGAAACCTACTATGAGATTTTTGAGGCATAAAATGAATTTTTTTGGGGGTAAAAATTTACCACTTTACTTTTGCACCTTTTTTCTATTCTACACACATAAAATTTCCAATAGAGCGAGAATTGTGTCAATCAAAATCCATATGTAAAAGTTATGCCACTCAAAAGTCGACCTTCCTATTTTCACCACCATAATTTGAGAGGATGCAATGTTAGCCCTCATTATTCATGAAAAATGGGTTAGACACATGATTATGATGTATAAGACTCTAGAAGATTTTATATTGTAACTTTGTTTAAGATTTGAGGTAGTCAAACCTAACCACTAGTAGGCTATCGGGTTGTGTTATAAACAAGTAAATACAAGGGAAGGGGATCTCATTCTTTCGAGTGAATTTGTTCTATGGATCAGAAAAAATAGCTGAGAGGAATAGGAGATAGAGAACACAAAGATAATTTTTTCATCGTAGTAGCCCATAGGTCACATTCCATACATTTTTTACTTGCAACCATATTTCCATTCAGATAAAAAGAGCAGAGCAGCCTCAACTTCTAGCTAGGTTTTTCTCTCGAAAGGGTTTCCAGGTCATATCTTGTTTCAAATGTGTGTGTGAGAGATTTTTTATTCCATTGTTCTCTATTTTCTGCATAATTTTAAATTTACATGCATGCACTATTAACAATAAATATACATATCTAAAAATTTAATAAAACTTTAATATTTTATAGTTTCATATTTTAAATAGAATTTTATCAGATGTATTGCGATAAATTGTCCAATGGAATATCCATGGAATTTTATGGTTCATATTTGTATCATAGAAGGTTTATTTGGGTATATTGTGGAAATTTTCTGGAGATCTATATCGTCGAGGCCAAAAATCACAAAACCCTAATCATGGTCGATTTTATGAATCTATGAATAACCCTTGTAAGATATTGTACAGGGTAGGTTTTCATGGCTAGAAAAAAAAGTTGTAGATATAAATCATAATGTAAATATTCTCATGGAAGCCCTCAGAAATAACCTTGGAATATTTTGAGAAGATGGGGGTTCTAATGCAGAGGAAAAATCAGAAGGATAATCAAGAGATCAAGAAGAAACAAAGAACTAGTGGAAGAAAGGACCCGAAAAAGATCACCCAGTTCAAGTGTCATGAATCTGTTAGTGTGTTCTAGTCACTAGTGATCAAATATGCTCTTACAAGGTTTTTGATAGGGTCCTACTACAAATTTTTATGGTTTCAATAAGTTTTCTAATAAAAATTTGGTCACTGGTTAGTGTGTCTAGGTGTGTTACTACTCCTTTCAAGTCCATGTTTTGGTCATTTCCATCACTCATTGTGATGAGTCATCATTGAAATGTATTCATCACCATCTCAATCACATCACCATGGTCATCATTCAGCTCATTTCATGTAGTGTCATTATTAGGTCTTATGGTCAAAATCATAAAAATAGGTCATTTCACCATAAATTCAACATTGAAGGATTAGTAATAGTGAAAAAATTTAAATAAAGGTTTCAAAAGTGTGTTTTTATCTCTATCATGATGTAATATGAATAAAAATTTTCCAAGGCTGCAGTTCATTATCAATGAAAATAAAAAAAGTGAAAGAACATAGTGGGGCCACTACACCACTATGAAAAAAGATTGATTCCTAAGCTATAAAAGACCAAAAGAGCATCTCATTTTCTCATTCCAACTTCAAAAGACATAACTCCACCAAGAAATAATATTTCCACCCTCAGAGGATCAATTTCTTGCCTAGAGAAGTTCCATCTCCCTCCTACGCTACGCTTTTCACTAGCAACGTTGCACTTTTGTCGAGATTGTTGCCTTTTATCCAAGGGATCCAAATCTTCATTTGCAGGGGTTGTATTCATCATAAAAGGGTTCAAACACATCTCCTACAAGTAAGTGAGCCTCCTTGTCACCTCCTCTCATCAATTTTTCCACTGAAATCAATTAAAACTCAATGAATTACCTCTCTCAACATTTGTGTTGTGTTTTTCATATTCTTGGAAAATCTATTGCATAGTTGTGGTAAAACCCTAAGTTTAAAGCACTAATACCTTCCCCCACCTTCCATATACTACCCTTAACACTTCCCCTTGCCCCTATCCCTCATTTTCACTAATTTCCCACAAAGCCTAGCCTAGACTACACTTTCCTAGGCTAGGATTGTTTTTCCCCTTTTGACACCCTTCCCCTCACTCATTCCCTAATATTTCATTTCTCCCTACTCCCTAACATCAATCCCTACCCCCCTAAATTTTCCCATGAATTTAGGAGATCCCTAACCCCTTCATCTCCCTGTTACACAACATTTTTTCACTGTCCCTGCAATCCCCATCCCGCATATTGGAGGATCATTTCTGTGACTTATATGAAGTGTCATTCGTTGAAAAAAGTGTCATTGCATCCCTTGCCATGAGAATAACATTTCCTTTGTTGACTATTCCTAGAACAGACCATCAAAAACACATGATTTTGGGTTGGAGTTGGCCGGAAGTTATGTCTTCATGCCAATAAAGGAAATTAGCACTGGGCCCCGCGCCCATTGGTGCTCTGTCTCTATCGACTGCCCGCGCCGAGCTGTTTTTGGAAATTTTTTTAAATATAGAAGCGAAGTTTCCATTTCTAACCACTTTGTGAGCGAGTCATCATGGGTGGTTCGACTGAATAATGTCGAGCACCGTCCTTTGGCTTCTTGTTTCCTACATTTGGGGCAACCTCCCAAAGGATAAGGCCTCCTTTCCACCATATGAGGGATCCCAACCTCCTCCCCCCCTTCTATAAATACATATCTCTCACATAGATGCAGCTAGCTGAATGGTTTGGATAACTGAACATTTGGAGAATAGCTAAAATAGTATGATATAGCTAGGGTGAGATAGAGTAGAGAGAGAGACCCCTTGTCGAGAGAGCGTCTATGATGATTTCCTCGCCAAGTCCAAATTCCCCAACGAATGCTCGAGACACATTTTGACTGGACCTACTTAAGGAGGCTACGACGTCAAGGCTCATTTGGTTGTCATATCTTTCTTTCTCTTACTTAATACATGACTGATGTTTTGGTTCCCGTCTTATGTTTATATGATAAATCTTACGCAATACGTTTAATTCTCCTTGACCAATTAGATAGTTATGAATGCAAACATTGTTTTGTATATTGCTTTCATTCTATGATCCTTGTGCGGGAACCTGAGTACCGTTGCTGAAGAACTACGACGTTTCGGGATGAAGATCAGGAGACTGCTACCACAACTACGACAACTGCTTTGGAACAAAGCTAGGACATCTATCCCGACTCAGTTTCATTCATTAACTAGGAATCGACACATTATCATGTCCTCTTGCTGCTAGAACCACCCTAGGGCTAGAGCGATTGCCTTTGTCTGCAGAGGGAATTTACCTACACAATAAGTTGGTGACCATACTGGGGAATCAATGTGTGTTTTTCGTCTCATTCTTTGTTGAGCATTTGGCTTGTTGAGTTGACTTTGGTCGTTTCATCATTTTTTGCTTTGCTTGACTTGCCTGGATATTTTCCACCATCCTATTCAGTTCCATAGTGTCAAGTCAGACCTCTGCTCAGTGGTCTTATTTTTTTTTTCACATTATTTTCTAGTCCAGCGCGGTTTTTCCTTGAACAGTCATGCTGATTGGCACATGTTTCTTTTGTCACAGGTGCACCAACCCCTGTTTAGCGTGGATTATAACTAAACAGTCATGCAGAATCCTGTAGGATTTGATTTGACCTCTTTTCTGAGTTTTTTTCAGTGTTTCTTGGCTCTATATTGGCTTCTTGCCTTGCAATTGGTCTATTGGGATTGTTTTGACTCTGTAGTCTTGGTCTTCTCAGCTTATTTTCCATCATCTTATCAGTGGAGTTTGTAGCCCTAGGGTTTCTAGGTGTCTCTTGCTGTGTGTTCAGCCCTCTCCTCACTGAGCCTTCTGAGTGAAGCTTGAGTCTCTTTGATTTTTGTCATTTCAATTTGCTAACTTATTGTGTTAGTCTTTCTCTCGATTCTTCGTGTCTTTGGTTTGTTGGATGATCACTTTTGTTTTCATTTGACTCTCCATTTCACCACTTCGAGCATAGATTACATTTCTCGTTGGATCGTTTCGAAAGCTTTTTGTTTCTTGGAAGAGTGAATTCTTGTTTTGAGTGTGTTTTATGTTTGTATTTCATAGATCTATTCATTTTAGATCGTTACATTTGTAGCGATCGAAACTAGTCTTTGTTTTTCTTTTTAGTGTAATAGTGCATTGTGTGCTTCATTCATCTAAAAGACAAAAAATTGCATTCTTTCGCTTAAATTGAAAATGAAAATGTTATTTTGCATTACTAGCTCTTAGCGAACTAGGAAAGAGTTTTTTGTTTTCTCATTTGGTTATATTAGATGCATTAGTGGAATTCTTCTTATGTTTCAATTGATTGCTACTTTGTCTTAGATTCCTATCGTTCTCTTAGCTAGAATTCATTGAAACGAAATGAATGACCAAGGAAAATTTTAAGAACCCCCCTAAATTTATATATATAATAAATAGGCGAATCCCCATGATACATAGGAAAAATGGAAGGCGATTTTATTAATAATATAATATGTATATATAATTTTTTGGCGAATCTGTCACGAGATTATATTATCTTGTAAAATCATGGCGAATCACCAGTACAAAATGGTGAATCATTGTCTAGTGGAGTTTGAGGTGTTGGTTCCAATGAAGATATGGTGGTTGAACCAGGAGTAGAAGGAAGAGAACCACTGAGACCAAGCATGGCACATGGTGACTCGTGAGGGAAGTAGTTCTCGTGTAGTTTGGAAAACACGTTCTTCTAGTTTTGCTAAGCGTAGTGTTGTTGCTCATGCTACTACTAGCACTGATATTGAGGTTGGAGAGGAGTTTGAGGAAGCATGGAAGGTAGCAGTGGTGGAGAATTACAAAGAGTACCGCATGATGGGCTCCATTTTTCCCTTTGGTATTTGTGCCTGCAAGATCTTCTATCCATTGAACCAACAATTAACTGTTCAACCAAAAATCAACTTGACTGAGTTGATTAGGTATGAGTCAACTTAGACTAATCTTCAAAACTATGCTTTGCACTATCCCATATTTATCACACTAATGCTACACAACATTGTGCATTTGCATCCAACTCTCATGCATGCACACAAAATTTTCATCAACATCTATAACCCTAACCAAGTGAGAATTGATCAAAAATTTGCACCAAAGTTTGTTAGTGTTGAAAGTTCATAAGAAATTTAGATCCATGGTACCTTAAATAAATTTTGAAATAACCTCCACAAATTCGACCACAATAGAGAAAGCTTGTGATAAATTTTAAACCTACAAAAATTAGGATTCATGTTCCTAGGAATGATCATAAGAAGTAGTTGGCATATAGGTCGAGTTTTGAGCCTTGACACATTGATAATGTAATGGCTTAGGTCAAAACTTACACATTGAAAAGTCATCAATGAAGAGAAGACAAGATCATTATGAAACACATACTCCAAACTTCCTACCAAATTCTACTTAGTTGTCCACAACTCAGCTATACATAATCTTATAGTAAATAAAAATTCTACAAAGCCTTCTTCACATAGCTAATAAATGGCCATTGGAAGAGCACCCGTTATATAATAGTAATGGTAGCAATCAATAGATTATTTCATATTGAACTTCATAGCCATAGCGCTCCTATGTATTGTATGACGTGTTCAACTTGCATTATCAAATATAGATAAAATCATACTTTTGATTGATCCATTTAAAACATACTTGTGCACAATGTTGAATGCAATGCCAGTCAAGGAGTAAAGTCGGTTTAACGTGTAATAATCTATAAAATAATGGAACCTAGATGGAACATAGACTGATTTCAATTAGATATAGGTAACCCTCTGAATGTAGACCAATCCTTGAAGAACATTTTTATTGATGAGGAATTTAATACAATATTCAATTTTCGAACTAAAAATATTATTTCTATAGATTTGTGTATGGGGTAAACAATAAATAAAAAAATTTAACTATCCTTGGGGTGGTCAATCTTTATAAATTTTATTTATATTTGCTTTACCATGTATATCATATACCGATCAATCACAAACATGAAAGCTGTGGAATTCACAGTGATGATCTGCTCTAGAAACACAACCAACCTTTATTATTGCCAAAATTAACTTTTATATAGTAGCACATATGTAGATAAAATTTCCAGCTTCCAAAGAGACAAACTTGCTTCTCCAACATGATGCCACATTCTTAACTACTAACATTTCTGATTGTTGAATGTGAGAAAGCTTTCTAAGTACATCTAATATACTGCGAGGGTCAAACTCCTAGACTATGTTCTTTTTTACCATGTATCTATAGGTTGTAGCCTTCTTCTTGTTTGAAGAGGAGTTGTTTATTATTAGAACTACCTTCCCTGTCTCTGATCCCTTGAAGGAATTGCAAATTGACTCATCAAATGAAGACAACTTTTTTTTCTTGTAAATTAGAGTTGAATAGCTTCCCTGTGCACTCAACACAAACTCTGACCGATATGAAACATCCCACCCACCAACTATGAGGTCCCACAGAATTGTTGCTCCCGCCTGAACAATAGACAACTTGAATGTGAGAATTCAAAAACAAAGAAAAATCTCAATCGCATATATCTTGAGGATGAACTCGATCTCAAATCCAAAACCCATAAAATTTATATCCAAAACTAAAACTCATCAAATTTGGAAGTATATTGGAAACAAAACCGAGGCAAAAGAGCTAAATTTGAATGCAAGAACTGACACAAAATCTGCAAACTTGAGAAATTTTGACGTACATTATTTTGTTTGACAAAATAGATCAGGGAAGAAAGGCCTCAGGGAAGATCACACTAGACTAGGGGTAAGTAAAAACCACCAAGGTGAAGCATGGGAACAAGAATACAACCAAAAATGATCTATAATTTTGTTCAATCAGTGATCCATCCATAGGACAAAATGTTTCTCCTAGGGGTTACCCACTTGGGTGTGTAACAAAGCCCATAAAATAGTTTATGAAGCTATTGACCCTTCTCCTTTAAGAGTGAAAATAAAATAACATAGGAGCGATAGAGGAAAGAGAGATATTTGGTGTAGAGGATTTTGGACACCCTTAATCTTCTCATTAACCTGAAGAATACCAGAAGTTAGAGATCTATTTTCAAAGAAACAATAAATTTAAAGTGGCCAGTCGAGGATATGATAGCTGCTCAGGTGAAAGAAAAATTGGAAAGGATCAAGAAGATAGTAAAGATATGCATTTTTAGCACATATTCTACCATAGAAGCTCAACAAGAATAATGGACACTGGTAGGGATTGAAGAGGAACTCCTAGCATCAGGGAAGAAGCCACAAGCAGTTATCATTAAAAGAGAAATCATCCTAACTACTGCCCTCTAAATTTCTCAACATTTTCTACCCATCTGATGTTTGGTCAGACAGAAATCCTGTGGCTTGCCAGTTGTGGTTCTATTATTTTATTGAGCAACAACTCTGTACATTTAAGACAATAATAAAAAGAATATTTCAATTATAAAAAAGAACAAACTCTTGATTTTTTAATGCTCAGTGTCTTTCTTATTCTTTAACTTGAATACAGTGTGACTATTGTCAGAATAATCTGCTAAATATGAACATAGGATGCATCACTGCTAAAAAGGTTTGGCTAAGGTGAATAACAACCTTTCATCTTTGACTTTTGAATTGTTTGGACTCTTGAGGGGAAAGATTGGAGAGGCAGGGGCCAGGCTTGGTTCAAGAGAGACAACTGGGAATTGGATTGCATATTTACTCTGTGATATTATAATTTATAGATGAGACTAGACGGACAGACATCCTCGAAGGTTTACTATTGCTCTGTAGACTTTCAAAAGGCTTTTGGCACTACACTGTTCCCAGGAATTTACCCATCAAGCATCTTCGTGTCCTTGGACTACTTGAGGACATTGTTTCTGGTGTGATGCAGCTTTATGATAGAATGATTGGCAGTTTTTGCGATTACTACAGATTTTCTTAAGGTATCACGAGTATTGGGGGTGTCAAGTGGGTGTGTGTTCTCTCTCCCAGACTAGTTGGGATCTACATTGATTACCAGCAATTCATCAGGGAATTTTACTCAATCTCAGGATGGTTGCCTACATCAAATCCTGGTTTCATTCCTTTTATTTGTAGATGTTGTATAATTGGCCTCCACTCCAGAGGGGTCATAGAGTCAACTCGATGCATTGGATAGATTTTGCAATAATTGATAACAGACAATTAACCTTGGGAAATTATGATCGCTAATACCACCAAAGAGGCCCTCTCAAGTATATCATTTTCCCTTTCTGTGGAAGTTAATGGAGATTACCACATTTTATGCTTAGGGGTCGAAAACCATTATTTTTCGAATACTGAGAATGAATTAAAATGGATGTTATATTTTGCATAGTGATCAACAAAATAATGGATGTTATATTTTGGACAGTGATAGTCAAAATCAATCTTGTGTTTCATGCTTGTATTGAAAATGAATGTTGTATTTGAGGCAATAATGATAAGTAGTTCTACCAAGGAAGCCATCTCAATTTCATTCTTTTATTATGTATTCCTCTGCAGCTGTACTTATGTAATTACAATAGGTGGCCCATCAAATTGCAAACCTATCTGAAATAAATACTGATCAGTCCCATATAGGAGAGTTCAATAAATATAAAGTTTTATGAAGCCTTCAATATAGCAGTCTTTCCAGATTTCAAAAACTAGGCTCATATTCTGTCAACTTAAAATGTTACCTACATTAAAAAAATAGAAGGATAGCTGTTGTAGAAAGTAGAAACTGCTTGCAGAATACTCTACCAACCATGTGGTGGCCAATGTCGACCTTTATGTAACAAAGATAAGTGTTGAAAGATCAGTAGACCAGACACAATTTTGTGGATTACAGGCTAATGAGATTGCCTAATACATCAACACTTAACAGTGATCTCAGGTGTTTCAATATTAAAAATGATTTCTAACATAGACAATTGAATTGATTTTATTGTTGATATATTATTGTTATTTAACTGACATTGTAGTAGGAGTCAATTATGGCATCTGCAAGATACTCGTATTTGGATAAAGGCAGCCCAGCCAAGGAGATACGCCCATCCTTTGTCAGGTAGACATGCCACTTCTTTGTCATGTTCTCACTCTGTTTGAATTGAAAATATGTATTCCTTCTCATGAATCATCTGCAGATGAAAGACATCCAATGGAACCTTTTTCGAATGAAAGCCTTGCACATACTTCCATGGAATATTCTTCAGTAGCTTCCATAATTTCATGAACAGCATTATGGAACAATGACTAAACTGTCCACAATTACAGACATGATGAGAATTCTATTTCACGTCCTTGGTAAAATACACGAAAATTAGATCAACGTGATAATACTTGCAGTGTTTATAAAATCATAAAGCCTGGGTGAATCCATGTGCAAAATGTGTGGATCGTTAAGAAAATGCATCAAAAGCCTTTTGATTTGAATGTTCTAATATATTTATATTTTACAACTTTATATAAATTCCTATTATGTTAACAGTGAACACCACTCCACTGAGACAACAACCATAGTACACCTCTTTTAGAATGATAGGCTTTTACTGTACATAGAATGCCATGGAGATTCATCCAACAAGCACCAACAGTGTTTGAACTTTGAACTATGGAGGCAATTTGAAGAAATCCTCAGGTCACCAGGACCGATCCAAGATCACATGTAGCACCCTGTCAAATGGTGCATACCTCATGATACCTCATGAAAATAGATGTGATCATCTGATAAGTGGAGATATGTATTTGAGCCCTTGGTGTCACCAATGCCAAAAAAAATCAAAAAATACTAATTAAACTCCTGGTGATTTCTTTATCTTGGCACAACTTTATCAAATGGTTAGTTGTTTAAAAGTAAAAGTTGAGATCACGCTATCCCTGTGTCCATTCCAAACAGTGTTTTCATTTTATTTTTTATTTTCCAGCTGTAGCTACATCAACTATATATGAAATATTAACTGCACAAAAACAGACTTAGAGACATTACAGCCAGTTGGAATTGCACTTTTTCACTTGCATTAAGAGTTACAATTTCAGCAAACCTACAAAGTTCCCTAGGAATTGTATATACACCTTTCCCTTGAGCAAGATCATCCCACACAGTCCCTTCATATCTAGCCAAAAGCAAAGAAAAGGTATGAGAACAGTAAATCCTGAATAAGTTTCTATGCAATTCTTAATTTTATGCAAAGAGAGGCCAAAAAATTGTAAATTTTGAATTCAAAATATTGCCTTCTTAACTATTGAAAAGGAGAATTCCAAGTGCAAAGACAAACTTAACAATGCCAGTCAAATAAATAACATCCATCAAATGTTAATTGTTTTAGTGCTTCTCTGCTGGTTAATGTTGAGAATTTGGAGGGCTTGAGATTAATTCAAATTCTCTTTTTGATAATTACTTGTGAATTTACTTGAGTTACTTATGTCTTCTCTTGCTTAGCTTAGCTAGTCTTTCATCAAGTCAATTACCAAAATACAAAAGACACAAAGTTAGGCTCTTTGAGCCAAGGAAAAACCTCTCCCTCTTGGAGAGGAAAACCCACAAGAAATTCTTCTTATAGATCTTCAAATGACAAGTACCATGACCAAGACTCAGACCCTTGACCTATGAATGCCTCCAAGACCTTGACACTGCTTCTAAGACTTCCTCCAATGCTGATCCTTCCTTTCTTCACCAATGTGCACTGACCTGCATCAACATTAGAGAACTCGGTCTCTAAGTTTATCTTGAGATCTTCCTTCTCATCCTTTGCATGCACATCATCTTTATCCACTATTTCAGAATGTAAAACTTATGTTCTTATCCGAATTTATATCACAGATGTATCCGCATAAAAGTATCACAGATCCTGAACTTGTCCGAATTCCTTACTTCTGTTCTTACTGAAATCTGCACTTCTCTAACCTCTGAAATCAGCACCCTTTTAACCTTTGTGATCCGCACTTGTTCACTTCTGAAATCCACATTTCATCACTGTTGAAATCCGCACTTTATCATTGTTGACATTTCAGAGAAATTCGCATCCTTTTCTTCCTTAAGTACGCATTGTTGTCTTCTTGTAAACCCACGATGTTTACCACTGTAATCTGTAGAGGAATATGCACTTTCCTATTGTTACTTCTTTAGAGAGGTCCGCATATTCTTCTCCCCTCAAATGACCCGCAGGTCATGCTATATATACAGTGTTTTGTTATGCTTTTAGGCCGACCCTACACCAAGGTTGTAGGCCGACTTCTTCACTGCAAATAGGCCGACTTACTCACTGTAGAATTAGGCTTATCTTCAACGTTAATTGAGGGCAGACTTGAGGGCTATTATGAGCCATTCTTCCACAAGGTCTTGGAGGACATTCTTCAGACTAGACACTTTATTTTCACTACTCTTAATTACATTTCTAAACCAAAGAAAATCCATGTGAATGCCACCCCCAAACTGGGTTATGAGACCGCAGGGACGAAGGATGGATGTTTGATTTATTTCTCATCCATCCCAACCCACAATACTCAAGAATATAGCCACAACCAGACACCTACAATGCTTTCCCTCATGGAAAGTTTCTCAAGGTATCTCACCCAACATTCAAACAGTGACAGACCTCTTCCACTTAGCAAAACACAACACAAGGTCATGATCTCCATTGAATCCATCCCCTCTAGTTCCACAGTGTTGGCATAAAGAATTTGAGCTACTGGTTGCTCTTTGGGAATCCCTGGAATTTGTATACCTTGGCTCATTGCAGTGATCCAGACAAGTGGATAATGTGATTTCAAAGATACCTTAGCTCATTCACAGTGAACATTGATTTAAACAAGTGGGTAATGAGATTGCATGTTGCTTACTCTACAACTCTCTCTTCAAACACAACTCCTTCCTTCCACTTCTGCCACAACCCCTCTAGCTTGGCACATACTCACATTTTTCAAGATCACTGGCTTCTTGGGTTGGTTATATGGAATGCCAGCTATGGAGGCATGTGTTCTTTCAGCATGAGGAAGAATGTAAGAATGTCAGGGAAAGAATCTATCCAAGAAAAAGTATATGTTATGTCTACAATGCATGAGGATCATGTGTCTTCAATATAGCATTTTGAGTTTCAAAAAGTACTTGGAACATATGATCAACACGATAAGTGAAAGATCTTTTAATATAGCATGGTCAAAATATACAACCTTTGCAAGGGACACAGGGCAGCAATGATATATTAGGTTATAAGAGGTAGCCGAGCCCTTGATAAGAAAAGCCATGTGAAGTTGTCGTATGGGGTTTCAAGATAGCTCATGCTATATTGGTAGGCAGCTCCCTTCTACCAGCTCCATGCAGAGGGCCATCTTTTCCATACAGAGAGACATCCCCCAGACCAGATCCATATCTTTTACACAGATTTCTATCCAGATCCTGAGATGGTAGGATAGCTTCCCTTTCGACTTCAGAGGAATACCCTGTTTGGAAGTGGGCATTCGATGCATTGAGGCTTCTCTTGTACTTGGCTCCAGAGCTTTGTATTTCTTCTTCTTAGGGTTGTGATAGTCATGCTTAGATCTTTTTGAGTAAGACTGATTCTTGCTTTTATAAGGGTGGCCTTTTAAATCCCACTTTATACTACCACTTATGAACTGACCAGTCCCGTTGATGTACTTTTGGTCATTTGTTGAACATTTGGACATTAAGTAGCCTATCTTACCTTCCCAAGGACTCCCTTTCCTCTTCCACTCTTGGATGCAGCTCTTGTGTTGCTTCTCAAGCAATCTTTTTGGTGGTTATTATATTATTTATTATACTTTGGTTTTATAACAGTTAAGCATAACATCAAAATCTAACCTGCCTGCCATTTGGACTCATGACCATTCACTAGTGAGGCCTTTGTCTTGGGTTCCAGATTTGCGAGAATCACCTCAAAACGGTGGAACTGCGGATCTGATTTTCGGATCTGCGGTTCCGTCGGAGGATCGCCCAAGGATCGGTACGGGATACGGTTTCAACCTTGGATCCTGGGGGAGGGGGAAAGGATCGTGCAACACTGATCCAAACCTGTTTTGCCCCTAACTGTTGTGAATGATCTGTGGTACAAATTATCCAAATGTGTGCCATGAGTGCATGGATAACTACATCTTCAAGATTAGTTGGCTTGGGTCAATCTACTTATGGATGGCCTGTTGAGGACTTTGACATGACTTATCATTAAATTTCTCTTTGATTAGGACATAGCCTATAGGCTCTTGGATTGGAGATGCCTTACACAATCCCTTGCTACATTTTATGTTACTTCTTCTCCCATTAACTCTTTTAGTCATTCAATGACTGAGATATATTTGTTCTTTTTTTCCTTCTCTACCCGTCATTGCATTTAGTATATGGTGGACAATCGATGGGGCTTATTTATCTACAAGTATCTGATGGGCTAACAGACTATTTCGAGTTGCAACTATGAAACAAGCAATTTTAAAAGCCTTAAGTTGATTGCTTGTGAGAAGTTATTTACTGTTTTTTTTTTCCTGTTGACTGTAGTGACATTTCTTTTGTAATTATCATAGGTGATCGCAAGGACCAAAAGTCTCTTGATAAATTGCGTGCTGAAAGACAAGCTAAAATTGATGAACTTAAAAAGTGCACAAATTGTTATCTGACTCAGCAACTTAGTCAGGTCAGTGAGAATTTAATCATTTTATTGTGAGTCATTTCTTCCATTAACAGGATTTGACATGTTTCATTGGAATTGTCTATTGCTGTGTCCTCATTGACAACAGACAAGGTAAGTTTAATTTCATCATAAAACTATTTTTCTCCCAAATCATCTAAACAAAGATGTGTATATTGATTCTATTCGAGGCTATCCAAATTATAGTTGATTTCCCTAATCTAAACATAGTCATGGAAAATGCAAAAATTATGTTGGATAATTTAAATATATCTAATAGAGTTCCTTCTTATAGGAGAAACAATAGAAAGGTTTAAGATGGTGATAGCATGTTTATTTTAAATGTTCAAACATTGTTTACTTACTTTGGTCTTTGTTAGTGGGGACCTTGTTTGGTCCCACGTGGTTGGAAAAAGGGTCACAGTTGAATTAGCTATTTATACAAATATTTTTGGCAAGTTATAATGAAGATAAGGATTCTGGGCTGTCTGGGACTTCTAGGGGGGAGTTACTGGGTAAAATAGATCCACGAACTTTATGATTCAAGCCATTTATGTATTGTAACATTGGTTTCCATGCCAAAGTTTCAAATATTCTATTCTTCACAACATTTTGTTTTGTTGATACAGATCCTCTTATTTATATCTATGCATACAAAATAGGAACTCCTGAACCCTTGTTCAGCCATACTGTGATACTTTATATCATTGATGGTCTTTCTTAATGGTATTGAAATAACTGGAATTTTTTTCTTGAAAACAACATTGGCGGTGATTGAGGCTAGAATACTAGAAACCACATTGTCTGAAAACATTGGCTTTCCTATTCTAAATTGCTGAAACAGACAAAACATAAAACTACCACGCATGGGTATAATTACTAAATGATAAATTCTATCTAATAAAATATATTGCAACTACAAATAGATTGTACCATATTATATACGATCCCATACCATAAGGTTTATAAAATTCTCAGTAAAGAATGCCAGGTGTGTAAGATTATATTCTTCCTTATCCAATATTTGATCAATATTGGTTGAGATAATTTCTATTGAAAGTCAATTGGTTGTAATTAATGGGAATCATGTGGCTTAGAATCAAATTTGTTGTACTCTCAACTCAAAAATTCCTTTTGAAACAGGCTATATTATGAAACTTATAGTTAGAGTTTGTATATTATGGGATGTATATGGGTTCATTCCTTGTACCTTGGTCTCTTTAGGAGATACTGTTGAAACAGGCTGTCAAAAATTGAGAGGTATCAGTTAATGAATGCATAGATAATAGGCTTAGAAAATTTATAATCAAATTGATTTCTGATGTTGAATCTTCACAATTGATTGTGACTACATTTCTGAGAATGCACAAGTGTTGTTTTAACATGATTATTTTTCTTTGATCACAGAGATATGACCTTGAAGAAGGTTGGATTTCTCGACTTCCAGACATGCTTTTTGGTGAAGATCGATCGCAATGTTATGCGCTGATTTGTGGCAAATGTCACATGCACAATGGTGAGTGGTTTGGATGATTGCTTACATCTATTATGCAGTATCTTTTGTCGTGGTCAATAATCCTAACATAGCATTGTGAGTGACATGCTCTATTGCAATTTCTCAGGCTTTCATTGTTACTAATATCCTAGTCCTCTTGATAGGCCTTTTGATATTGTGCTTGATGTTTCCTTGAGCATGCCTCTACCTAGGCCAGCTGTAGAAACTTTGACTAGTTGTTTTTATATTTCTCAAAATGCTGATTGATATTATTTGAGAACCTAGAATTAACTTGGCATCGTCTGTTGTCTTTACTGATATGCTGAGAAACACATTCATGATCTTGTGTTTATAATATAATTTTTACTTTAGGAAGTCTTTAATGTGTACTACTGTGCTTAAGCAGGTACTGACTATTGGCCTTCTTTTATATTAATTCGAAATATATTATTGTTTTTTCTATTTCATTTTTGTTTCTAAGTTGCATGTTTGCCCCTTTCGAAAAAGGCGCCACTTATCCTAAGTTCTGACAGATAATGTGCTATGTGAATTATTTGATTAGATACACATATTTTCACCTTTAATTTCTATTTATGTTTAGGATTTGATGTACTATGAACAGTGCAATTCTATGAAAGCATCTTTTTGTTGTGTATTTCTTCAAATATGCAATTTTCAAATGTGTATTATTGTTGACTTTGGATGCAAGTTGCAACTTTGGTATGTTGTCCATGCTTGCATCTTTTTATTCTATTTTTAATTTAATTTAATTTTTTAAATGGAAACCTGTCTTTTTTTATATGGTAAACCCGGAAATAAGCTTGTTCGACCTGTCACTTTTAAGTGAATAAAGTGCCATACAATAATGTGCCCAAAACCTACATCAACAAGATTCAATATGATCAATAGTCACATCTGGAAAGCCCCATGAACCCCACGCAATGGAGGAGCATGCCTGCTAGGATTTCAACCTGGGTCATTGTCACAACTGCTCCAAGTTGCTACTAGACCACAGTCTGGTAGGGATCACAGGCTCATTTCATATAATCCCTCTTGGTGCAACTACACATCAACCATTACTTCAAGGTGATCCATCATTCCAAGAAAAAAACTCATGGGAATTTCACCTTGTCCAATGGTGAAAAACTCCCTGCTCCTCATCATTGAGACGAACCCCTTTGGGCTTTTCTATAGATTTATATGATTTGGTGAATTGAATTGTTCATGGAAATCTGGTTAGTTTCACTGCATATTTATCCCTTCGTATATGCATTTCAAAATGTTCTTGGAATATATTTCCTCTAATGTTTCACCTTAATACATGGAAATATTTGTGGAAGGTCATAATTTGTTCCGTAATATATGAACACATTAGCCAAGAGCAAGTTTCACTTGATCTTGTTGTGGGTAACAGGTCTGAATGGGTATTTGCTTTTTACTTGCAGGTTTGGCTAGGAAAGAATATTTTCCATACGTAACATATTACTGCCCACACTGCCATGCACTAAATGGTTCACGTCAAGCAGGATTTGCTGATACGGTAGCTGGGTCAGGAAGCTCCAGTTTAGGAACCGATGGAATTGAAGGCAAGGTTGGGGAAAAGCAGGCCCCTAGCAGTGATGCAAAGAATATAGCCAATTCTGAAGTTGTCAGCATGTTGGAAAATGCCTCAGTTTCTGAGACTGCCAAAGAAACTGAGGGAACAGAGTCCAGAGAGCTAGCCAATTGAAGATAGCACTTTGCAGGATGTAAACTTGCTTGAGCACGAATATCTCAGTTCATATGTATAGAAAATTGAGCGTTTATTGTTAACAGGAAAGCTTTGAGCTTTGTTCAGTTATGAGTTCAGTTGTGTGTGTTAATAAGGAAAATCTAATACAAACATGATGTAGGCAACCTTGAAGTTGATGATCAAAATTGATTGTTCTGATGTGGTCTAACATCAATGGCTGATTTGAAGAGTTTGAAAATATGAATCCAAAGATTCATTTTGTCTACCAGATGATATTTGACGTTCAATTTCTAGTTTCTTCAATTCAGGAAGCTAGAATGTTTGAAAGCTTTTAGATTTCTTCGCCTGTTGAGTTCAGGCATGTGTACACTAGTTGAGCTTTCAGTGGAGTTGTGATTCATTTATACAGGGAGTTGTGAAATAAGCAGAGAATTTTTTTCCATTAGTTTCATTTAGTACAATATTGGATTGATATTTCCGCCTTTGTAATGGACTATATAGTGAGATTAATGGAGCTCACCACAAAAATATTATCTTTGGCTCTTAACAAAATTGGTTTTAGCATCCAGAATTGGAAAACAGTTCAATATTAAGCTTAATATTAGGAAATTCTGTATCTAAATGAAAAGAAATTAGTTTCATATTGTTCATATTAGCAGTTACAGAATTTCGTGGATTTTCTACAAAATGAATGACAGAGGCAAAGTAAAGAAGGAATATAAAAGGAATCAGTCATGATAAGCAAGACACAATTAGTTTTAGTTTTAGCTGGGAAGCTCGAGACTTACATGTAACTCCATGTTTATTATTAGACAACCACGCTCTTGCCAAGGTTTGGGGCGCATTCGGAGCTCCCCATGGAGACAATAAAGCAGGACACAGGAAAATTTTAAATGGGGAAAAAATGTAAAGCAAACGGGAACAATAACAGGCCAAATTACTTTGGAGAATGTTTCATTGTACTCAGTGCATTCTGATACATAGTTCACATTCTGCACAAATTAAAACTCTGTTCAACACACAGGTCCCTTCTAGAGGCTCAGAAAAACTAAAATAAATGAATAACAAATGCTCCCTATCTGTATGTTTTCAACTTAAAATAAACACATAACAAATACTTCCTATCCCTACTGTTCAAACACGATAGAGGTACACTGGAGTAGTCAGAACCCCGCATAGAAAATGATATTATTTTTTCTAAAGCCCAAAACACTGTACAGAGAGACAAAATTAAGAAAATGAGCGAAAACCATCCAATGCAATACATTTGTTGAGACTGGGACTTACGTGCTTCCGTCTTTGAAAACGTAGCTGACCCATTTGATGAATTCTTCCAGTCGGTCCAGTTCCTCCACCACTAACATTGGGCTATTTATGTCAATGTGATTCTTAAGGATGGGGGGTAGTATTTCCGGTATGGGACATAAAATGGTTCGGTGGTCACTTTTTCCCCCTTTTCTCTCAGGTCCTGTATCTGATCCCAATCACTCCAACTTACAAAATCAGGGTCTCATCCAATGTCATCAATTAGTTCTGGGTGGGCGTCTGCCCAAATCTCTTGCAGGTCTTCTTCAGTCCAGTTCTCTGGATCCTCTGGAAAATCAAACATCTCTGCATCGGTCAATTCTTTCTTTTTGTTTTTGCTTTCTAATGCTAGTTTTCGAAGGGCCAACTGGACCTGATCTTCCTCCTCTTCCTCCTCACTACTTGATGATGATTTTTCTTCCTCTTCCTCCTCCTCGATGTTCGAGTACTTTTCCGCATTGTCATAATCATCCTCATTGGTGTCTTGGGCTCCCTTCTTCTTCTTCAATTCTTCCTCACCCGTGGCTAAATTTTTATCTGGTGCTGCCATTGTTGAAATGCAGGTGCTACCAACTGTGCAAACTACTCAAAGTGCCCACCAACCAAACCAAACGTAAATGAAAAACCCAAAAATCTCACTAGACCATAGACTCGCTCTTCATCTGCTGGCACGCTGGTAAGGATTTATCGCATACAAGAAGAAATTGTAGGTGGTGTCTTCCCATGAACATAGAGGGAACTCTTTCGAAGATAGGTGGTGTCTTCCCATGAACAGAGAGGGAACTCTTTCGAAGATAAGAGGATATTGAAAGGCGTCGCTCCTCCACGAAATGGGAAGTTGCTGTTATTATTTGTGGTGGACATATTAGCAGGGCATGGATCAGGGATTTTTAGTTGATTTAGAAAGTAACCAAGGGCCATTTCCCAATAATGGAGGATTTGATGTTCTCAGTAAGCCATTACCCTCGCTCAACCAGCAAGAATACTGGCGAACCTACGCACATCCAAGGACCAACGTTCAACTTCCACGCTCCTTGCAAGGCCCAACCACCCCAGCGAACCATTGAAAAAATGGGCGAATCACTCAAACCCCTGCCTTCAACCCTGTAAATCTAGGCGAATGCGATTAAAATCTACTCCAACAAAGAAAATCGAGGGCGAATCCGATTGTTTCAGTTTTATCCGCATTTTTGTTGGTCGGGCTAATATATAATAATTAATTATTTTTAAAATAATTATTGGGCTAATTTTATAAAACTATAGAAAATGGGTTTTATATAAAAAATTCGCCCTACTAAAATTCAAAATCCCTTAAAATTCGCCTTTGGGCTAAAATTCGCCCCTAAAATTTTCCCTAGAAATGATGTTATTTTTCATGTAGCAGCATTTAGGAATTCGAGATCACATTTGTTAAGGCCTTAAAATCAAAACATTAATTCAAGATCAACCTTAAAATAAATTCAATCAACCTAAGGAAGCATTGAAACCTAATGCACATATTTTAGAGGTCTAGACTACTGACGTGTCCCGACGTCGTAAAACCTAGTAGCTATCATTCGCCATCTAGCATTAGACATGGCTAGTATGGACTTGTGCTCCCCATACTGTCACATATATAAAGGGAGACCCTCATAGGTTGCAATCCTTTATACATAGGAAGTCGAGTCTGCCACCCTGTAACCATGATACACCGAACACGACATTCGGGGAGACTACCTACACGTACATCAAGTCCTTGGTTATTTCTCTTTCATTTGATCACCCTCTTTCTTAGATTACCTAAGTAGTCATTTTGGTATTTTCGTGACTCTCTAAAAGTGAAAATATCATCGAGCACTTGTCCTTTCACGCTTATTCAATCTAAAATTGACTAGAGTCATATTTTGCCTATTTCTCGACTCTTAAAACATGAAACAACAAAGTTTCATTTCAATGTCAGAAAATTAACTACCTACAATCACATGCCTGTTAAATATTTTTACTTGGCTTGTTCATAGTAGTTCCTTAGTGTTTTATCTTGAAGCCTCGAATAGACTATGTAATTTTCTTCCTGTTTTGAAGCATTTTCATAGTAGCAGAACTACCAGTTTTGTCATCCTCTTCACTACCTCCTAGTGGTGATCCTTTTCCTAACATTTCTTCGGAAACACCTCAGTCCACTAGGTCTGTCGAGTTTTTGCAGCCTATCCTTCTGAGTATCTTGCCTCTCGCTACCCGATCTCCTCCTGAAGGATCAATTGATAACAATTGGAAACCTCAGGGTGCTTAGTTTGGTTTTGGGAGTGAGGAATAATTCCCTCCTCTTACTTTGGGATCATTGCTATTAGCCATTGCTTTACCTATTAGTCATCTTCATCTTCTTGAAGATCTTATAGCCTTGTCAGACATGGATTCTTTGAGTCCTGTCGGCGGTGAAGAGCTTCATGTTTCTACCGAAGAATATCATATCTTCCTAGAATATTTCCCTTATGTCTCCAGTCAACTTTCCCCTCAATCGGTGTCTCTTCCACCTGGTTATCATACTTTGGGTCAGATCATTTATGGTGTTTCGTCTATGACACAGTCTATTACTTTGACTCCCATAGGGAGCTCGTCTATCCCTACATCAGGAATGTCACCTTCGACACCCATCTCGTCAGCCATTATTACATATGCCCCGGTCTGACCTACCATTTTTGTGGCTTCATCTGTACCGGTTGTTAGTACGACTCAGTCGTCAAGGTCTATTTTTGTTCACAGGTCTATCTTTATCAATCCCAAGATGTCGGTTAGGCCCGTAATGAGTAGATCACAACCTCGCGCTATTGAAATCCATCCTACGTGCACCACACCTATGGTTTCTAATTATACATTCGATGAATATATGTTGGATATTCAGCGATGGTATGCTCCCTCTCTGAGTCCTCAACAGCAGAGTTCCACACCTCAGGGTTCTCAGCAGCCGCAAGCTTTTGGAAATCCTCTACATCATTATGATGTATATGAAAATCCCGTATATTTGCCTCTGATTGATCCCAATCAACCTATTTATTTGCCTTCGGCAGACCCCTATCAATATGTTTACCATCAAGGACCATCCTTACAGGGACAACCCTCGAGCCTACAAGGACAACCCTTACAAGGGAAACCTTCGGTCCAACAGGGACAACCCTTTGGTCCACAGGGACAACCTTACAATTCACAAGGATAACCCTTACAGGGACAACCTTCAGCCCAAGAAGGACAACCCTAGAGTCCTTTTGTTCAACCTCAATTTCAACCAAGAAGAGCCATCAACCTCATCTGAAGAAAAGTTGGATACTTTTATTATATTTGTGGGAAAGATGGTAGATATGCTATCCATTTCATAAAGATAGCTAGAAAATCAAGTCCAGAATCCCAATTTCCAAGGATAGCAAAAACAACCTCAGTTTAGAATTAAGCAGAGAGAGCAAAGAACTCTAGATCAACAATCACAACAACAACTTCACACTACATTACAACAAAACTATGCTCGATGACCTAAGGATGAAGATGACATTGTTGAAGAGACTAATTTCTTTGAAAAAGATGATGGACCTATTTTCCTTACAAAGGATGCTAAGTATATTGAGGAAACATATGTACTTGCAAATGATTATGGGTTGGCAGTCCAATTTTAATACTATCAAAGGGGGTACCTAAAATCTCTCAACTCAGCACAGAGACATTATATTTTGAGAAACTGAGATGTAACTATTACTTCTACTCAAAAGAGGTCGGCTCCGCAAAAATATACTCATTCAAAACAAATATCCCAAGATAGTCAAAATAAGGAGAAGGAGTTTGCTGCCACAAATAAGAGCAAGAATAGTGATCCATTTTTTTATGCAAGTAAATCCTCTTTGCGGACAGAGACGATCCTTTTAGCCCTAGAGTGGGCCTAGTAACAAAGGGACAAGCTAAAGTGTAGGTTCCTTAGTTAATGAATGAAAAGGATAGGTTAGATCGACCTACCTAGAGTCCAACGCCGTCGTGGCTATGGTGGTGATGGCCTCTCGATCTCTGCTTCGACGAATCACAATCCTTTTGCTACAATGCTCAGATACCTGCACGAAGATTAGAAAACAAGAGCAGTATACGAAACAATGATCTCATTCATAATCAACTAACCAGTCAAGGAGGGTTAAGCATATTGCATCAAATAAAACACATAACACAAGATGGGAACCAAACACTAGTCATGTATATGTATTAATAGAATAAAGAGTTGCAACCGAAGCCTTGACGTCGCAACCTCCTTCAGCAGGGTTCAGTCGAAGGACGTCTCGATGGATCGTTAGGGAATTCGAACGGGATGAAGACACAAGTTTAATCTCTCTCAATAAGTGTCTCTTCCGTTCTATCTTTTCTCACAAATTGTACAGAAATCTCTTTAGCGTTTTAGCTATAATATGTTTAGTTCAGCTAGAACATCAATGGAAGATGGCAATATTTATAGAGGGAGAGGAGGAGGTTGGGATCCCTACAATAGTGGAAGGGAGGCCTTATCCCTTGGGAGGTTTCCCCAAAAGGTGGAAACAAGAGGCCAAAGGAGGAAGGTCATGGTTATTCAGTCGAACCACTCCAGATGACTCGCCCACGAAGTTTGTCATGATGGAAACTTGTGCTCATGGAAAGGGATGCAATGATGGTATTTGCAAGGCATGACACTTTATTTTGGTCATAGAAATGAGCCTCCAATTTTCGGGATTAGGATTGCAGGGACAGTGACAAAATGCTGTGTAACATATGCCCCCTAAATCATGAGGTCTGAGAGAGAGAGGGAGGGGTGAAATTATTTACGAGAACATTTTTGAACCAAACATCATTGTCGGAAGACATGCAATTACAAATACCACTGATATATTTGATACATGAACATGTGTCATGGGCGTAGCCACCCATAATAGAGCACATATATAAACTGAGATCCAAGGTATGGATGCAGCCATCCAGCAGCAAGGATCAACAAATAGACTCATGTATGATCACAGCTATCCAATCAAAATAATCATGTAATAAGCCATGATAAAGTACAATATCTCACAGCCTGGATCTTATCAGACAAAACCCAGGGTCTTGCACTCCATCTCGACCCGAACAAGTACAAATTCAAGCATGCGAATATGTGAGCTGAAGTCGAACATGCAAGAAAATCACCTGATTACCAGCCAATGATGAAAGATGTTAACAGGCACGAGAGAAACCACCAATAATGATAATGGCTCTCAAGGTACAACAGGTACAATCCACAGAATGTGAACAGTGATCTAGCATCGAACACCCGCAGAATCACTCGATCGAAGGCCAATGATGTGGACCTATCGTCGATTGCGAAGAACTTGTCGTTGAGGCATGCAAGCTCCAAGGTACCAGTAGGGAGTCTCTAGACCAACTTCCTGGATAATGAGTTGACGTCGATAGGAAGTGACTTGGTTGAAGGAGGGCCATAATTTTTCCCACATCATCGACATGAGACAGAGGAACATAATGATAATGAATCAGGACCAACAAAGAATTATAGGGAGGTTAAAAACTGTGGAGGCAAAAATTGTCTTGAACATATCAGCGACACGACTCTGGATTTGGTATTATTTGACATCAAAGGGATCTGAGGTCATGATGACTATGCAAAGGGCAGATGAGAGGTCAAAACGGATTACCCAAACCCATGGAGGAAAAAATGACGAAATGATATGTCCCCAACCTGACACAAATGAAGACGAGTGTCATGTTCAAGAGTGGCATACTACCAACATAACTAAAGACTGGTTCAATTTTTCCCAACCATTTCTGGCAAGTACCCCAATTATTTTTGAAAACAAGCTTGAAGGGGATAGCATATGCTTGGATTGTAAGTTTGTCCTTCGGAAAAATCCATCCTAGTACATTTTACGAGCCCTAGGAAGGAGGAACTCAGGTACATCATGGTGACGATTTCTGATGTCATTTAGATTTTAACGAGTTTGAAAAAGAAAGAACTCGGCATATTTTCATGTTTAGAGAGTTTGAAAAGAAGCGGAAAATAAAACTCTAGCAATCCCTTTTCGTAGGTAGTCTCACAGATCTTAAAAGGTAGAAAAAAATATCTGAGAGAACCTCTTAGTCGCGATAGGCTAAGGTATTACTTTTTTGTAAATAATATATCCCAGCCTGAAAAAGGGGTTAATGTATATTGGGTAGATATCATTTTGCACCTTTAACGAGTACAAAATGACAAGAGTCTCGGCAATCTTTTCAATTTTCGAGAGTCAGAAAAGAGCTAAAAGTGGACTCCTCCTCGAGGAACGAGTGGTATTAAGGGTAGAAACTGGTTCCGGTGATGGTGGAACTACTTAGAAAAAGTAAATTTCAAGAGGTTGGCTAACAAGACCACTCATTATAGTGGTTCCTCAGGAATGGGTAAAAAAATCAAGTGAGGGCATATGATCGACCGAGAAAATGGTAACGATGGAATGAGAAAACCAAGGTTCATCCGGAAAAATAGGCTGATAAAATGGAAATCACGAGAGGAAAAATGGGAATGGTTTCATTTTTACACAATATTGAAAACAGGAAACTCTTCTTGAAGTTGGTTTCATTTTTACACAAGCTGGAAACGGAAACAAACTATGCTTGAAAACTAGTTTCATTTTTACACAAGCTTGAAACAAAGATAAACTATGATTGAAAAACAGGGAAAAATGGGCATGCCCACAGCATGGTGACTCAATTCAAGGTACATGCCCCCAAGCTTCAGTCCAATTGCAGTTAATGAAAAGCAGATGGAGTGAAGGTTCAAATTACGAGATCAAGAGAAAGACTCGACTGGGATTTTACGAGATCGAATCAAAGACTCGAATTGAATGGGACTTGTTTCATTGTATTAACAAGGTTGACACATTAGAAGAACTATCCTTGTGACCAAATTCATTTTTTAACGATTTTGACATCGAAGACGAACTATCCTCAAAAGATCTTGTTTCATTTTTTAAGAAGCTTGACACAAGAAAGCGAACTGTGCTCCGCTAAGCTTGTTTCATTTTTAAAGGAGCTTGACACAAGAAGAAGAACTATGCTCCGCTAAGTTTGTTTCATTTTTTAAGGAGCTTGACACAAGAAGAAGAAACATGCTCTTTTGACACCTCACCATGTTGAATAAGAAGTCATGGCTTCCAAAAGGTTCGCATCGGATGGGAGAAAAACATCTTGGAAATCAGGACCCAATGCCCCCATCATATGATGAAAAATGGTACTATCACTGAATGCGGGCATGGGACAGGTGGCCACATAATTAAACTACGGTGAGGAAGATACAACTGGTAGATAAAGGTCTGGAAGAGATGATGGCGGGCTAGCTGGCACCTCAAGACCAAAGAATGAAAGCTGATCAATGGTCACAATCCGACCTTTGTGTGGAAAATAGATCACAAGAAAGAGGGAAGAGACAAGTACACCCATGGCATAAGCATAGTCGCGCCCCAAGAGTAAATTGAAATTCAAGGGGACTTTAACCACCATCACGTCTATATAGACGGTTTTCCCTCCCATAGTGATTGGCAACTTTGAAAGGATCCCTAACGGTTGACTAGTTCCTCTATTAAAGGCCAACAGATTCTGCGTAACAGGCACAAGCGGTGGAGAACCAAAAGCTTGCCAAGTAGTGGAAGACAAAATACTAACAGACACACCTTCATCTATAATGGTGTTGGGTACAACCACATTAAAGGCCTGTACCGTGATCTCAAAAGGCACATAATAAGGAAGGCAGTATCCTACGAATCGACTCCAATCGGAGGAAACGACCAAACTACTTGGAGGGAGTACCATCGAACTGAGATGGTCATCCCCTGGTGTTATGGGAGCAAGAGGAGTATCCTCTGGGACCTCCATCATAGGATAAAGAGGAGACACATCTTGGACTATAAGGACGCAAGAATATTTCTCCAAGTCTGAGGAATATGAAGAAACAGGAAAAGACCTGATGAACCACAGGCAGGATCAGATCGACTAATTCCACAACCAATGGTTGGTCGGGAACATATTTGTGAATTTGAATTTCCAAGGGAGTGGGACCGACCAAGGATGACTCTTGACTGATCGTGGTATCAACTAGCGGAGGACTCGAAGAAAGTTTCTAGTAACCAACCAGAAAGTGGGGTGCAGAAACAGTATGATTGTCTAACACTCTTGTGGCTTCATCCATATACGGATAAAGGTGAATAGGATGATGCCCTTCACACAACTTACAAGGATTTGTGATCTCACCCTGTTTCCTCCGAGTCTTATCAGTACTAGTTGAAGATGTGCCATCAACATGACTCCCATAAGCCAAAGGTAATGGCGAACGGTCGTCGAACCATGCTTCAAGTACCTTGGGAATGCTAGGGTAGTCTCGAAGAAGATGGTCTCCTTTGCACAACATGCAAGGGAATTTGACTTTCTGCAGAAGGTTGGATGGTTTATCAATGGACAACGTCTGAGGCGCAATAGCTGTAGAGTTGGCCTCTCTCTTATCTGACTTCTTCTTCTTCGTCTTCTTCTTCTTCTTCTTCTTAGCCACCTGGTTACTAGAATCCAGACTCTCACGAAGCGAAGTAGAGGAAGAGGATGAAGGAATAGGCGAAGAAGGGGAGAGGTCCACCCTAGAATCAACATGATGTTGTTTAGGTGGAGGGGACGATTGTACAGCAGCTAGAACACCCGAGATCATAGAGGTAGATAATAACCAAACAGACAACCCAACAGTTAACCCAGGCAGGTACAATGTTGCCATATAAGGAGCACCAACATTTCCAAAAGTAAGAAAACGACCAGGATTCCCTTCAGAGGGGATTCATTGGTTGGTAAACTCTGGAAATGTTGTCATTGGAAATAACCTTAAAAAAAATACTAAGGAAAATGACTTTAACCAGGAATATTTCATGGGCAGTTAATTTTTAATACATTGAAACAAAACTCTATCGTTTCATATTTTAAGAGTCAAGAAATGGGCAAAAGGTGACTCTATCACTTTCAGGTTGAAACAAGCATGAAAGGACAAGTGCTCGATGATATTTTCGCTTTTTAAGGAGTCACGAAAAGATCGAAATGACTACTCAGGTAATCTAAGAAAGAGGGTGTACCAAGTTCTCGTGAACTGCCATATACACCTTGGTGATCAAATGAAAGAGAAATGAACAAGAACTTAACGTACGTGTAGGTATTCTCCCCAAATGTTGTGTTCGGTGTATCATCGTTATAGGGTGGCAGACTCGGCTTCCTATGGATAAAGGATTTGAACCTAATGGTGTCTCCCTTTATATACTCGATGGTCCAAGGAGCACAAGTCCGTACTAGCGTTGTCTAAATCTAGATGGAAAACAACAGCTACTATGTTTAAAGACGCCGGAACACGTCTCTAGCCTAGACCACTAAAAAATTTTGCGTTAGGTTCCAATGTTTCCTTAGGTTCATCATGTTGTCTGGAGGTTGTTGGAAAACTGGTAATGAAATCCATGGAGATTAATCCCCACTTCCATTTTGGAATGGGAATGGGATGCAACAACCTTGTTGGTGCTTACACTTAGCCTTCAATTGTTGTCATTCCATGCATTTAGCAACAAAGTCAGCTACTTCCTTTTTTAAGATAGGTCGATATTAAAAATTCTTGATGGATGTGAGGGTCTTTTAGTATCTTGGGTGTTTGGAATATGGCTTAGCATGGAACTCTCTCATTATGAGCCTCTTCACTTCCACATTTCTTGGTACATAGATTATGTTCCTAAATCTAACTAGATCATCCTTTGAAAGGTGATATTATTCAGCCTTTCCACCCTCACCCTCTTGTTGTAACTTTTCCCTTATTTGTTGATATTTATCATCATGTTTCCGTGCATTTTTTACCCACTCTCCTAGGTCAATTCCATAATAACTTATGGTTTCCACATGATTTACTTAAATCCTTCTATTGAGTTCATCAACAACCCTATTTTCTTTTCCCTTAATGTACTTGATCTCAAAGTAGAAATCACTAAGTGTGGCCAACCACCTAGCTTGCCTTTCATTAAACTTAGGCTAATCAAACAAATATTTGAATCCCCCATGTTCAGTCATTAGTGTAAATATTTTTCCAAGGAGGTAACGCCTCCACATTTTCAATGAATGGATGATGGTAGATAACTCCAAATCATGAGTTACATAGTTCGTCCCATGCTTATTTAGCTTTTGAGACTTGTAAGAAACTAATTGTCCTTCATGCATCAAGACTCCACCAAGCTCCTCCTTGCAAGCATTTTTGCAAGCCATAAAATATTTATCAGGATCTGCAAGTATCAACATTGGTGCACCATTAGTGAGCAATTGCTTCAACTGCGCAAATATATTTCCTTTCCTCTACAATGAAGTGATCGGGTGTCCTATCTTGGAGAATTTTTTTATAAATCTATGGTAGTATCCTGCCAACCCCATTAATGACCTAATATCATTCACATTATTCGATGTTGGCCACTCCATTATGGCCTTGATATTTTCAAGATCAACTATTATCCCCTTCTGAGAGACAATGTGTCCTAAATAGTGTATTTGTGATTGGAAGAAATTGCACTTGTAGAGATTTTCATAAAGCTTGTGTTCCCTTAATATTTGTAGCACCATAGCTATATGATTTTCATGCTCTTCTTCAGTCCTTCAATATATAACTATATCATCAATGAACATAATCACAAATTTGTCCCAGTAAGGATGCAGGACAATTTTTGTTAAGCACATGAAGGTGGCAGAGGAATTAGTAAGACCAAATGGTAAAACTACAAATTCATAATTCCCATACCTCATTTAAAAGGATGTCTTGTGGATATCATCCTCCTTGATGTGCACCTAATGATACCCTAACCTCAAATTAATCTTGGAAAAGATCTATACTCCTCTTAATTGATCGAACATGTCATTTATCCTTAGCAAAGGGTATTAGGTCATGATGATCATATTTATTAGTTTATTATAGTCAATACATATCATAAGTGTGCCATCATTTTTGTTCAGAAATAGCACTGGAGCTCCCCATGGGGACAAACTTGGCCTTATATATCCCTTATCAAGCATCTCCTTAAGCTATAGCTTCAACTCAACAACTCTGGAGTACTCATTTGATATGTTTCCTTTAATGTTGGATTTTTTCTAGGAATCAATTAAATACATAAATTGACATATCTGTGAGGAGGTAACACAGGGATCTCCTCTGAAAAGAAATATTGGAACTACTTCAAGATGAGATTTTTGGTTAATATTTCATTGTCATTACTCTTAGGATTGGTTTCAGATTTCTCATTGCTGGTAATTTGCATAACAAATCAAATGCATGCCTTATTATGGCTTCTCTTAGCTTGCATGGATGTGGTCAACCTCATAGAAGTAGGTTTTAGCTTCCCTTACAATACCTTTCTTTCTCCATGTTCATCTAGGCACTTGCTTTACTTCTCAAAATAGTATACCTTGTTGTGATGCTTGTATAGCCAATACATTCTCAATATTATGTTGTATTCTCTTAGCAGAAGCACATTAGGGTTTTCCATAGTGGATATTCCATTTAATTCAATTGGGAAGGCATTCGCCCAACACTCTAACCTATTCTTCATTCTCATAGCTAATTGAACTAGTGAGGATCCCTAATGTGGTTCTTGGTTTAATTTAAATTGTCTCACAATCTCAAGCCTAATGTACCCATAATTAGAACCGAGGTCAATCAAAACAAAAATAGTTTGATTGAAAATCTTAGCTTCCATCTCGACTATGGAAGCTTGATGATCTATCTACCAATTCTCGAATGCCATGTAGATCCTAGGAATACTTCATGCCACATCTCCCATAGTATGCACTTCTTGTGTGCTATATAATTTTAATCCAGCATGCTTGTGCTATGGGCAGTCTTTTCTTATATGATTTTCTCCACACATCTAGTACATGTATGGATTTTTCCTGAAATTATTGGCTCCTTCCTACATATAATGGTCTTTACCAACAACTTTGAACCTTCATTGGCCCTCTTGAGTGGAAAGAGATACCTGGGATTCATTATCCACGTTCTGGGCACTTCCTTTGAACTTGGTAGTGTTTCTATACCTCCACTCATATTTGAACTCGGACTTGTGCTTGGATTGCATGTATTAGTGTTTAAGCTTCCTGATTCCATCCTTCAATGTTTTAGGTTCATAAAACTTAATCATATCCTTGAAGTATGGTCACAATCCACTAACATATCTTTGAATATTTTCTTTTTACTCTTTAATATAGGAAAATACCTTAGAAATTCCAGAAACTTGGTGGTATACTCCTCATCTGAAATTTGTCCCATTAAAATTCATTTTCCTTGTTGTCAAAGTATCTCTCAGATAAATACTTACTCCTTAAATAATATTCAAACTCCCTCCAGGACATCTCCTCTTCTGTTATTCCATTCACGTTCCTCAAGTCTTACCACCAAATGTTAGCTTTTACTTTCTAAATGTAGGCGGCTACCATATATTTCATGTTTTGAGAATGGTGGTTAATTATAAAGAATTTATTCACCCCCAACAACCAGGCTTCTATATCTTCATATTTTCTCATTTCTCCATTCATTATGAGTGATTTGGACTTCTTGAAATCCTTTGGCATATATTCCATTTCTCTCTTTCCCTGATGATGATGATTATATTGTTGATACCTCCTAGAAATAGAACTAGAATGATGCCCATGGGTGTTATTTATTCCTTGTATGGTATTCAATGGTGTATTCACCCTCACAGTGTCTTCACTTTCTTTCCTATGCCTCTTCTTAGACCTTCTACCATCTACCCATTTTTTTCTCTCTTCAAATCCTAAAAGGCTCTACCTGCCTCTATGAATAGCCCCCAACTCATGCTACTTCTATCTCTAAAAATATGAGAGGCTTCATAGTATGATTTCATTTACCTCAACTTACCTTTCTCGAGCCCTTACCAACCTTTCATTATCTTCCTTATAACTTATAATCTCATCCCTTAGGCTCCTTAAGATATCCATATAATCAAGAGATTTTTCTCCTCACCTATTTTCCACATAAGCTTCTTCACGTCTACACTGTGACCTGTTAGAACTATATTGAAACATCCTACTACTCATTCCCTTTATTCTCACTGTCCTCTGTTGCATGTGATGTGTTTTCATTCAAACAAAATTTAGATACATCACAACTAAAATATACAACAAGCCATGACCAAGAAATTTCCTTCATTGAGATACTATGGTAGAGCTAGCTGAAAAAACCATTCATGTTAGTATAGCAATATCAATCAAACATCGACTCATTAGAAATACTGCATATATGAATGCATGGAAACTATTATATCATCCAACATATAATATTATTTCACAAAACCATAAGGCGAGCATATTAATGATTCTTGTAATCAATTAATCACATACTCATTTTCAACACCTAAACATTTGTTTTATTAATTTTCTAAAAAGAAATATGAAACCCCTTGCTTTGTTAGCCCTGTAATAGAGTATCGACTTATTTTTCCCATGATAAACCCATCGAGTCCAAGTGATGAACCTGGATGCTCTAATACCACTCTGCAACCATACCCCCTCCTAATCCTCACTCAAACACATGTTATAAGGAGGTGGTCATTGTGCTAACCCAAGATCCACAGTGATGTAATGGAAATGGGGCCTAAAAAATTCAAAACTTTTTCAACTTCCTCAAAAATTGTAATGGATGAAGCTATTGCATTCGTCTCATTGAGATGATTTTAGAGATATAATTTTTTTCTAATATGATCTGAATAGGAAAATTAATGTTTGTTGTGCTAAATTCCAATTCAGAATATAAACAAAGTGCTTGAGGACTATGAGGCAAATTAACATAAAAAAAATATCGAACACTAGTATCTAACAGACATGGACATCACCATAAATAGTAACACAACCACACATGATGAAGGAGTTCACCCTGCCTGGGCTACATCTCCTTGGTCCAGCTTCCAATGGCTTGACCCTCTTCTATTATGATCAAAAGTGTCATTACATACATTTGCAATGCTCAAACAACTTTGAAACATGTTCCACTAGCTCGAGAATTCCTAAAAGTGTCTATCTAGCCTCCTTCTGGTTCGAATTTGGTAAAAATCTTAACAAGTTATGACCTCCCAAATTTTTGGCACTAAAAACTCCACAAATTCCAACAAATCCGGCATCATCCTACAATTTCGCCCCTTTTTGGCTAACTCGGCGACAATTTCCTGGAATTCCTATCGAAATTGTCGGAAAGTTAAAACGCCCAATGACGCCTTAAATATGGAAATCCAAACTATGGTTTTTGGGGCAACCTATTTTTTTTATTAAAAACTCCGTCGGGCGGTTAACTAACCATCGACAATTATTTCCATCGGTGGCCAGATGAGGTGGCTAACTCTGCGGCTTACCGTAAGCGGGCTCGATGTGTCAAATGAGTGGTCAGGGTGGTGGTTAGATGACATCTTAACAGAGGCGGTTAACTCCACGGCTTACCGCAGGCAGTCTTAGCAAGGTGGAAAAATGGTGTGGCTTCGGTAGACGGTTACGATTATGGTTAGTTGGGGGGGGGGGGGGGGCACAGGGCTAGTCTCCTGCCTAAGGTCCCACCCCCAGGCGATGACTAGGGTTGGGGATAGAACCAAGCCCCCACCTCCATTGTGCAAACCATAACATAATAAAACAATGTTAAACCCATAGTATGTTAAGAAACATTGCTATGGTGCGGTAGTAACGGCTTATGTTGGATGCTTGGAGGTCACGTGTTCGAATTCCGCTTGCTCCGCTTAGAACTTGACCCAATTTTGGTGGCCCTCGGGCTTCCACATGGCGGCCCTTGGTTGGGCCACATGGAAATCTATGATTGGCCTCCGTAACCCCCAATAAAAACATGAAAAATCAAACAAATGACAATGTGCCACTTGGCACAACCTCATTCACCGAAGAAATATGTTGATCAGTCAACTTGACACATGGGCATTCCCAGTCAGTAGTACAGACTGCTGACTTGAATATCCCTGTAATTTTTTTCCAAAAACTTGCATGTTTGATAAAGCGGACATAACACGTTTCTGGGAGCATATGGTGTCAGTTTTCTGTGAAATGAGTTGCACCAGATTCAGAATGATGAGATCTATGCAGTCATTCAGGTTCCATACCATTTTGACAACTTTCATTTCTTAGCATAATTTTGAGCACCTGGTCACTCATCCCCACTGGAAGCTTTTAGACCCCAAAATATCTTTCATTAATGAACATGTGTATTAGGGTACAACCCCCTCACCCTTCTAGTCTCAATCCACTAGAATTTGCTTGAATTCAACAAATTGAGATTTTCCTGAAAACAGATCTTTTTCTTTGATTGGAGACCCTCTCTTGCAGTTGTAGATACCATCCCACTGCAATTTCCTAGAATTTTTAAAACAAAAAATATCCTTGAAGAAACAAACATGTTCCTTCCTTGGTCTTCAATCAAAGGAAACTTGAATAACTTGAAAACTTTCTCACCTTGAACACTGTCGTCATGCCGAGTTTTAGCTTATCTTGCATTGTACTTGCGTCAAATTTCGACCAAGTTTTTTCACCATTGTCATGTACCATTTTGAAACCCAAAATAAGTACTTGTGGAACCTATGCCTTCATTTTCATCTTTCTTTGGTGCTTTTTCTTTGATTTTTTCACCATTCAACACCGGTATCATGTTCCCAACATTGTTCAACAATGATGTGGACTGCAACAAATATTTCACATCTTGTTTCCCTCTCTTCAAAGAATACATGTTAGAGCCTTGAAAAATATTATTACAACCATTAGCAACTTCAATGAAATCATATTTTTAATTTTATGCATCTTCTTGAAAGGTCTCATTCAAAACATCATTATGCTTCAACATTAACAAAGCAAAATTTTGACTTGCATTCACTATTCTCTTTATTTTTCCTACATGCATAAGCGACAAAATCATCTTCTTATTATGTGCTCTAACTATGTAGTCAATTCCATTCTTGAACAAGTGTTACTTATTCTCATGGTGATTAAATACTGCCCTCCTATCATAAAGATAAGGACTTCCCAAAACAATACCTGAAATCTCAAGTGGAACTACATCAAGTTCAACTTCGTCAAGAAAGTTTGAATTGATTGAAAACCTTAGGATGAACTTCCTTGTTTTTGGACATTGGATAAACCAACGCTCCCCGTGTGTTTCGCGACATGGACTAACCGCCTCTCATGGATCCTTATCTTTGGCGATGTGATTGTTGAATAACACCTATGGGTTTTGGTCTAACAGAAATCATGATCCCAATAAGTGGTATCAGAGAGTAGGTCACGAGTTCGATACACACCCGGCTCATGTTTGGGGGGAGAATTTTTGACATTGGATAAACCAACACTCCCCGTGTGTTTTGCGACATGGACTAACCGCCTCTTGTGGATCCTTATCTCTGGCTATGCGATCGTTGACTAACACTTCTGGGTTTTGGTCTAACGACAATCGTGATTCCCAACACTTGCTACCTACAAGTTTTCATTCTTTCATATCCAACCTAAAGGATAAGGTCTTGGATATGCAACAATTTCTATATTTAACCTCTTAACTAAGTCTTCAGAAATCAAATTGGCTTGAGAACCACTATCAAATAGCGTGTCTATTTTGGTATTCTTTGAAACAAGTCTAATATGAAAGAGTTGAATTCCTGTATCATCATCTTGAGTTACATTAGAACAACTTAAACAACTAGTGCTTTCTATGTGCTTACCTTTCAAACCCATTGCTGAAATATTGGTTTCATCTCGTGAATCTGAACCTAAGTCATGTTCAATGATTGCAGATTTTTTCTCCTTCTCTTTGGTTTTAAGTTTGTTGGGCTTCAAATTTGGATGGATTTTCCAACAATGGTCTTCATCATGGCCATTTTTCAAACAATGTTTACATGTGAGTTTCTATTTAACTAACTTAATAGAATCAATTTTCTTTCATTTTCCCTTAAACTTACCCTTTATGTTTCCTTCATACTTGAGGGAACTATCACTTTTCTCATGTTCACTATGTTTCCCTCTTTCTCCTATATGGGTGGCTTGAACACGAACCTCATCTAATTTTATGGGATTGAGCATGAGAATAGTATGTCTAAGATAGTTGTAAAAAACCCCAATATACTTTAACAAAGTGTCTTGAGAAGATAAATTGACACCCAAAACTAGTGTTCTTCTCCTAAACTCTTGAGTATAATTTTGAAAACTTTGTCCCTTTATTTGTCTAAAATCATTCCAGTCCATAATAGCTTTCTATATATAAGCTAGAGGGTAACATTGTATTTTAATTGAAGCAATCAAATCATACCAAGAGATTGAAATCTTACCATGGTTTTTCATTTTTTCTTGTGTCTTGCATTCCTACCATATTAGTGGTGCACCCTCCAATCTCAAGGAAGCTAGTTGAATCTTTGTGTCATCATCTTGAAGGTTTTGAATCTTGCAGTAGATCTCCAACAGAAAAACCCAATTGTCAAGCTTCTCTGCATTCACTTCACCATTATACATAGGCAACTTAAATTTAATATCAATATTTAACAAAGGTGTTTTAGCAATTCCTTTTGAGGTATGTCTATGAGTATGAGTAAGGGTTTTATTAGTGGAAGAGGATGAAGATGAAGGTGAAGATGGTGGTGAGGATGATGGTGCGGTGGATGGTGGATTATAACCATTTCCATTACCTCTTCAACTTCGAGAACCCTCTCCTCTTGGAGGCCTCGTGCTTTCACCCTGCAACCTTGTATTCCTCTCTTCATAGAGGACTTTAACCATCTTTGTCATGTCAAAGAAAGCCTTCTTAAAATCCTTATCATCCTCTTTCATGTTACCATTTCCTCCTTCGTGAGAAATTCTTATTGAAGCCTTAGGTACCACAGGAGGTGAATCTTGTGGTGGATATTGTGGCAATTGTGCAATCCTTCTCCTTGCTCCAACTTGGGAACTTTCTCCCACAAGCTTTCATTCTCCGCTCTTGAGCTTCAACCTTGTAAACACTTCCAAAACAATTAATCCTCCTTGCACAAGTAAACCTAGTTCCTTGATACCAACTTGATCTGAATCAGAAAATTAGTGTTTGTTTTGCTAAATTCCAATTCAGAATATAGACAAATTACTTGAGGAATATGAGGTAAATTGCAAGTTAACCATGAGTTTTTGTGTGTTTTTATGTGAATTTATGGAGAAAATCAACATGAAAAAAACATTGAACAACAGTATCTAACAAACATGCAAATCACCATAAATAGTAACAAAACAACACATGATGAAGGATTTCACACCACATGGGCTACGCCTCCTTGGTCCAACTTCCAATGGCTTGGCCCTCTTCTATTATGCTCAAAAGTGTGATTACATACATTTACAATGCTCAAACAGCTCTGAAACATGTTCCAATGGCCCAAAGACTCCTGTGTAGCCTCCTGCTGCTTTGAATTCAGTAAAACAATTGAACAAGTTATGACTTCCCCATGTTTTGGCACTAATCGCTCCACAAATTCCACCAAATCTGGCATCATCCTACAAATTTGCAACTTTTTTCAGCTAACTAGGCGAAATTTTCTGAAATTCCAGGCAAAATTATTGGACAGTTAAAACACCTAATGACGCCTTAAATTCCAGGCAAAAGTATTGGACAGTTAAAATGCCCAATGACCCCCACCCCCATTGTGAAAACCATAACATAATAAAACAATGTTAAACCCATAATATGTTAAGAAAAATTGATATGGTGCAGTGGTAATGACTTATGTGGGATTATTGGAGGTCACAGGTTCGACCCCTGCCCGCTCTGCTTGGACCTTAACTCGATTTTGGTGGCCCTTAGGTGGCCAGGTGGCGGCCCCTGGCCGGGCCACATGGAAACCTGTGATTGGCCTCCATAACCCCCAATCAAAACACAGCAAATAAAAAAATGACAATATGCCACTTGGCACAACCTCATTCATTTGGCGTTATTTTCCCAGTTAGAAGTTAAAGTTAGCCATTTGGTACAACCCAGTCAATAGTACAGACTTCTAACTGGGTTGTCCCTGAACTTTTTTTTTCCAAAAGTTTTTTTTTTGACAAAGTGTACAGAGCATGTTTCTCGGAGCATACCATGTCATTTTTCCACGAAACAAGTTGTGTTGGATTCAGAACAACAATATATACACAGTAATTTTGGTTCCACAACGTTCTGACAAATTTCATTTTTGAGAATAATTTTGAGGACTTGATCATAATCCGACCCCTTAGATTGAGAGATATGAACGTTTAAATATTTAGTTAATGAGTTAATTCCAAATCATAAATTTTCCACATGATTCCTACGTAGTACTCTCATCACACCTATATGGCTATCCTCGCTAGCTTCCATGCCACTTAGCATTGATGTACCTTTTACCAACCCATCCATGATCGTATTTCCTTAACCTGCCACATCCCACACGACTCCACTGAATAAAATAAAATCCACGCTTAAGGGTCAGTGGTGTGGGTCCCTCCTATGCCACATCATCTTGGAACTAATTCCTCACTGATAATCCTCCTCTGCCAATGCCCTTCCTTCTGAGGAGTTTCCTTTAAGACAAGTTCTCACCAAGAACTATATCACTGAGATCTCCTTTACCACCAAGAAGTTCCTTCGAGACCAATTCTTTCAAATAACCATACCACCGAGAACTCCTCATTCAACGAAGTTGATTCCTGTCGCATCTCTTTCGAGGTGGGTTCTCGTCGAGAACCATTATTGGCGAGAAATGCCTTTCCACCTCACCATTTCAGCTGAGAGTATTTCCTTTGATATTTCCAACATATGACAAAGTCTGGGAACGACATTTGACATCTATTTATCTGTCTCAGGACATGAGCCTGGGAGTATTTTGGGTTGATACTTCAGTCAATAGTAAAGTCCTGACACAAGAAATTAAAGACGCCAAGGGTTATAGTCTTAGTTTTCCCCCCTTTTTTCGCATTATGAGCCATTTGTGAAATAACTCAACTATGGCTCAACTACGATGGTTTTGTATTCATTGGACTTGTGCCAGAAATAAAACATCCCCATTAAGTTTTATGGGGCATGTTTTGGTGCTATCACTCTTGATTTTACAGTAGGGTTACCATTCCAGTGGGTTCTCAATGGCTAAAATGTAAGACATAGTATAGGGACTTGTCCATTCAACCTCATAGAGGTTTGTGTTATGTTTGATACTTAACGACTAACATGAAACAATTTGACCTCATTTGAGATATCTACATGTATATTTTGACAGGAAAATAAGCGTACAACAAAACATATAAAAAACCAAAAGCATACAATATCCAAGAATACTACAAGGAGATCAAAATTCCACATATAAATAGGAAGTCTCCTTCCCAATTTGAATTAGAAGCATAAACCATACATTTGGATTCAATATTAATATTATTACAAGCCTATAGTCATCACATTCAAAAAAAAATTAATTCCAGGCATAAACCACACATTTGAACATAAAATGAACATTACTACAGTCCTAAAGCCAACCGAGTGACCATATTTCATACATTTAAATTAAAAGATTTAAATCATTCACTTATCTAATGAATTGGAGGGTCTATCATATAATATTCATAATACAACTCTCCACCCAACCATAGATAGTTGCAACCAAGCCTTACTTGCAACTGTCACCCCCAATCTAGATTCCAAAGCTTGAGGTGGGGTGCTTCAGAGGGATTTAAACCAACCAAAAGAGCTGAAATAGGATGTAGCAAGGCCATGTTTCCTTCATCCAACAAATATTCTCATTAAAAATCACATTTTTCAAGAATATTCGAAGTCATGCCAACATTTCACAATACAGAGAACTCTATATTTCTCTCAAGAGAATAAAAACCACTTTCAAAAAGGTTCATCAGTGGATAAGTTGTTAATGGAAAAGAAAACACTCTCCAGGTGGTTCATTAACCTCACAAGCACCTGTGTGAATCTTCCCAATCAATTAGGTTCATCTATCCGCAAGCTTCTAATTGTTTATTCAACCTTTAGTTAAGCAACCGTTGTTCTCTATGATGCTCATGCCTAATAAGCCTCGAGGAGGGTTAATCATTTGGTGTTTTCTAGTTTTATGTAGCACTCTTACTGCCACTGCATCCTCTCAAGAACTCATCTTCCTCTCTTACTCTTCCACTTCCTATTGCATTCATGAAAGATCTAGTGTATCAATGCATCTAGATTCTTCCCTCCCTCTATGGGAGACAGTCCAACCCCATTTTCAATTCGAATGATTTTTTCTAAATCTTTCTACCCTCCATGATTACACAAAAACCTACTGTATATAACACAACCCATGGTGCTAATAAAATTTTATCATCTTCTTTCTTGTGTTCCCAGATAAAGGGCACATGGCATGTTCTCATGTTTTCAGTTAAATTAATGCATAGTTACCCCATTAAAAACCACTCAACCTGTTAGTCATCAATATTTTCACTTGTTGATGATGACTAGTTGTAACAGCCAAGTTTTCCAATAGCCAATCTAAAAATTTGTCAAAATTTCCAGTTGGGAAAACACCCCTAAAACCTTTCTACCCTCCTACTTTTCAGTCCGCCCATGACGATATGAAACCTCATTATCAAATCCTACCTAGCCTCAGCCATACTAGTCTTCCCATTAGCTCTAAAGAGACAATCCAAATCTATTCAAGCAGTCTCCCCTAAGTTAGGAAGTGGCGCTTTAAGGCATTTCTCCCTTGGAAAACTATCCAAGAGCCAAAAACCTCCATATGCTATAGACCAGTAATAACAGACCTTCCTACTCTGCTAATGAAGTTGGTTACAGCCCTAGGTCACGCCACTAATACACCCTCAAGTCCCAACAATACATAGACCATAAGTCAAGCTGATTATTAGGTGTTTTTACAGTGATTGATGGAACTTTCAAAGACAGAAAAATACCAGCATCTCAGAAGAAAATTTTTGGCTATACATGAGAAGACAGCTGCTTCTCAATGTGATCTTGAGCCTGAGATAGAGTTACAAAGCAAAGAGTTTTTCATCAAGCTCTTGCGACCTCATTCAAAGCCTGAAAGGACAGTAAAAGGAAAAACAACACTATTAAGGGGTTGATGATGTGACATGACTAAGAACCTCCTTCATTTATAAGCAGAGGGTTTTGAAGACCAAAAAACCTCCTTCATCTATAAGCGGAGGGTTTTTGAAAGCGCCTCCTTCATCTATAAGTAGAGGGCGATGGCCAAAGTTTGACTTCAAGAGTTGCAGCTGATTGTAAGAAAAAATTGTTTTTAATAAACAGTCAGACAACAAATGAGGATCTCTACATTAAAATGATGATTCAAGGAAGAGGTATAAGAGAAGCCACTAATAGTTTGATTCATAAAAAATTTTGCAATTGATTGAGATAGAGGTTGAAAGAACATCAGACATTTTTTCAAGTGAAGGGCCTCCTTCATTCATAAGCAGAGGGCCAGGGCAGTCACTGATTTCAAGGTTTGACTGATCAGAAGATAAGCGGTAAGAACAGTAAGAGACAGTTGAAACAGAGAAATGATATAAAAGAAAAAGAGGGAAAGCAGGGGTACCACTGTAATCCAAAAAGGTTAAACTTGTCTCTTATCAAGGTTTCTTTCCAAAATAGCAGTCTGGAGCCCAAATAACACAACTTTGCTATTCGTTAAGAGATGGGTCATAACATAGGCCAATGATGATTATTGTGTTTCAAAAGGAAGTATTATGACATTTTTGACTAGGTTCTGGGACAACTCTAAAAAATAATGATGCATGCCACTGCTTCCAAAGAAGGCCTACTCCTATAGTAGAGGTCAAAGATACCTTGCTGGTATATTTTGAGCAGAGGGAAGGTTTCAGAAGAAGTGCCTTTCTTGATAGAAAGAAGATGATAAAACCTAGGTGAATACAACTGAAATTTTGGACCCACAGTCAGAAGATGAGCTTAGAGGACACCTAACAGTTAAATTAGTTTCACAGTGGGCATCATTACCTCTAAAGCATCAAGAACAAAAAATGACAGATTGGGTTTTAAAAAGGGTAAATCCACCTCCTTGCAGAATGGAAAAGGTGCTTCATAACTCATTGATGTATTGTTGAGCATGTGTTACATGTTGAAAATGACACTAAAAGGGGTCAGCAGTGGCAAAGTTTCTCGTTTAAATAAATCACAGTGAAAATGTAGGGTAGGAGATTTGAAAATCCTATATAAATTTGTTTTACCTAAAGAAAAGTTCTCACTATGCTACTGTTTCAAAAAAGAAGCTTCACCTTTTTGATGAAAAAATTGGTGCAAGGGGTAGTTAAAAGCTTTTCAAAAAATCTTCAAAACATCCATCAAGTGAACGAGAGAAGGGCTCAGATTTTTCGCTTTCAAGAGGATTAGGAACTATTGTTGATCCAATTCACAAATTCCCAAGCACAAACAAAACTCCTCTTGCTGTCTACAAAACCGAAGAAACAAATTGTGATCGAATAAAAGCAAAGTTTTTTGAGCTTAAAGTTGCGTGGCGCGCCTGTACAACCGCGCGGCGCGTTTGAGCGCATTTTTTGCAAAGAAATACACAGGCGCGCGGCGCACCTGTAGACACGCGCCGCGCCTATAGGTTTGGGCCATGTCAGCCTAACAAACGACCCGACTGTTGTTTGCGCGGTGCTCTCTCATGCCAACGCGCCGCGCATGTGTCCAACATTCAAAACGCCTCCAAAAGCCCGAAAACACTGCTCCAACTCCTTGATAAGGGCTGCCATCAAATTGTAAAGGTATTCTATGATGCCTCCTTGCTATTGTCAAAATTCTAAAGGGTTGTTTTCTGTGATATTCGAAGACTAAACAAATGGTGAAAGGATGAAACTCTCGGTGCGAATCAAGGTGATCTATTAAGTGCTTTGAAGAATTTTATCACTGTGGGAGGTTAGAAGAGTGATTCATCAGTTTCGAGGAACTTAGAGCTGCCATCCAAGCTAAGATATAACCATAACCTCTGTCAGCATTTATAATGAAGAAAACAATCCATAGGATGGTTGATAGGGTTGTTAAAAACTCAAGTTTTTCTTTGGTTTCGGATTATTCAAGGTAAACAAAACAAAAGTGGTGGGATCCTATTGATGTTTAAAAAAAGCCCAGTAGCTACCCTCAAAACAATGATGAAAGTGTGGTAAAAGGCAAAAGACAATGTTTCTCTTTTGTTCCATAAGGAAGAATTAGTGTATGAAGCTGTAACTCGCCATTTGGAGGTATTGTCAAAATCTGTATAAGGAGTAATGAACACAAGAGCAGTGTGTTGATTGTGAGGAGTTGTTACAGGGCTGTTCATGCTTGCACCAAAACTCAAGGAGCTTGTGACCTTACACCATCACAGTGACCCTTTGACTGTATATCTTTTATTGACTGTGTTTTTGTTCTTGAGTTTACTTGTTCAGTGGCATACAAAGGGAAAAGCATTGTTTCGGAAAGACCAGGGATTTTTGTGTTAAAGGGCATCTCACACAACATTTGAAAACCAATTGTTGCCTTTTTTAAAATAGTGATTTAGAGGTGAAATAGTGTTGTGTTTGAAAGGACATTTCAAAAACCTTTTGAGGCAGTTTGGGTTTTGCAGAGAGCATCCAGAACAAGATGTTTCCCAGGAAATTTGGCAGGAACAACATGACAGTGATGAGAAAGTATAGGAAAAGGGGCAGCCTTATGAGATAGAACAGCAGCATAAAGATCATGAAGGGCATTCTCCAAAGCATGTGCTAGCTGCCTCTCCTAGGCAAGGGGCTATGACTTCTTCACCAAAGCTAGAATGCCAAACAACAAGAAGAAAACCAAGAAAAGCTCAAACTGCCCAAAAGGGGCGCCCGGTGAGAAAAAAGGAGAAAGACACCTCTATGCTTGGATTTTTTTCCCGAGCTTCTAGACATGTTTCTAAAAAGCCTTGAGGGACTTGCTCACCAAAATTGAGAAAATTTTGACATGTTCTTGTTTTTCGACATTTTTGAGCCTAAATTGCATAAAATCATGGGCACCACCATTTCAGTTTGGAGCATCCTCAACTCTTGAGAGTGGTACCATTGGATGTATTAAACTCAAGAGCATATACTCAAAGATTTTCGAAGCATTTGAAATTGTTTTGGTCCCCCAAAGATACAAAAAACACTCACTTTTTCAACATTCTACCCCGTCTATCAACAAGGTTTATTTTCTAGTTTTTTACACACAGTCCTATTTTTGGAGGACTTATGGGCATCAGATTGGGAAAATTTCCTCTCTTACTCTTCCACTTCCTATTGCAATCATGAAAGATCTAGTGTATCAATGCATCTAGATTCTTTCCTCCCTCTATGGGAGAGAGTCCAACCCCATTTTCAATTCGAATGATTTTTTCTAAATCTTTCTACCCTCCATGATTACACAAAAACCTACTGTATATAACACAACCCATGGTGCTAATAAAATTTTATCATCTTCTTTCTTGTGTTCCCAGATAAAGGGCACATGGCATGTTCTCATGTTTTCAGTTAAATTAATGCATAGTTACCCCATTAAAAACCACTCAACCTGTTAGTCATCAATATTTTCACTTGTTGGTGATGACTAGTTGTAACAGCCAAGTTTTCCAACAGCCAATCTAAAAATTTGTCAAAATTTCCAGCTGGGAAAACACCCCTAAAACCTTTCTACCCTCCTACTTTTCAGTCCGCCCATGACGAGATGAAACCTCATTATCAAATCCTACCTAGCCTCAGCCATACTAGTCTACCCATTAGCTCTAAAGAGACAATCCAAATCTATTCAAGCAGTCTCCCCTAATTTAGGAAGTGGCGCTTTAAGGCATTTCTCCCTTGGCAAACTATCCAAGAGCCAAAAACCTCCATCTGCTATAGACCAGTCATAACATACCTTCCTACTCTGCTAATGAAGTTGGTTACAGCCCTAGGTCGCGCCACTAATACACCCTGAAGTCCCAACAATACATAGACCATAAGTCAAGCTGATTATTAGGTGTTTTTACAGTGATTGATGGAACTTTCAAAGACAGAAACATACCAGCATCTCAGAAGACAATTTTTGGCTACACATGAGAAGACAGCTGCTTCTCAATGTGATCTTGAGCCTGAGATATAGTTACAAAGGAAAGATTTTTTCATCAAGCTTTTGCGACCTCATTCAAAGCCTGAAAGGAAAGTAAAAGGAAAAACAACACTATCAAGGGGCTGATGATGTGACATGACTAAGAACCTCCTTCATTTATAAGCAGAGGGTTTTGAAGACCAAAAAACCTCCTTCATCTATAAGCAGAGGGTTTTTGAAAGCACCTCCTTCATCTATAAGTAGAGGGCGATGGCCAAAGTTTGACTTCAAGAGTTGCAGCTGATTGTAAGAAAAATTTGTTTTTAATAAACGGTCAGACAACAAATGAGGATCTCTACATTAAAATGATGATTCAAGGAAGAGGTATAAGAGAAGCCACTAATAGTTTGGTTCATAAAAAATTTTGCATTTGATTGAGATAGAGGTTGAAAGAACATCAGACATTTTTTCAAGTGAAGGGCCTCCTTCATTCATAAGCAGAGGGCCAGGGCAGTGACTGATTTCAAGGTTTGACTGATCAGAAGATAAGTGGTAAGAACAGTAAGAGACAGTTGAAACAGAGAAAAGATATAAAAGAAAAAGAGGGAAAGCAGGGGTACCACTGTAATCCAAAAAGGTTAAACTTGTCTCTTATCAAGGTTTCTTTCCAAAATAGCAGTCTGGAGCCCAAATAACACAACTTTGTTGTTGGTTAAGAGATGGGTCATAACACAGGCCAATGATGATTATTGTGTTTCGAAAGGAAGTATTATGACATTTTTGACTAGGTTCTGGGACAACTTTCAAAAATAATGATGCATGCCACTGCTTCCAAAGAAGGCCTACTCCTATACCAGAGGTCAAAGATACCTTGCTGGTATATTTTGAGCAGAGGGAAGGTTTCAGAAGAAGCGCCTTTCTTGATAGAAAGAAGATGATAAAACCTAGGTGAATACAACTGAAATTTTGCACCCACAGTCAGAAGATGAGCTTAGAGGACACCTAACAGTTAAATTAGTTTCACAGTGGGCATCATTACCTCCAAAGCATCAAGAACAAAAAATGACAGATTGGGTTTTAAAAATGGTAAATCCACCTCCTTGCATCATGGCAAAGGTGCTTCATAACTCATTGATGTATTGTTGAGCAAGTGTTACATGTTGAAAATGACACTAAAAGGGGTCAGCAGTGGCAAAGTTTCTTGTTTAAATAAATCACAGTGAAAATGTAGGGTAGGAGATTTGAAACTCCTATATAAAGTTGCTTTACCTAAAGAAAATTTCTCACTATGCAACTGTTTCAAAAAACAAGCTTCACCTTTTTGATCAAAAAATTGGTGCAAGGGGTAGTTAAAAGCTTTTCAAAAAATCTTCAAAACATCCACCAAGTGAACATGAGAAGGGCTCGGATTTTTCGCTTCCAAGAGGATTAGGAACTATTGTTGATCCAATTCACAAATTCCCAAGCACAAACAAAACTCCTCTTGCTGTCTACAAGACCGGAGAAAGAAATTGTGATCGAATAAAAACAAAGTTTTTTGAGCTTAAAGTTGCGCGGCGCGCCTGTACAACCGCACGGCGCGTTTGAGCGCATTTTTTGCAAATAAATACATAGGCGCGCAGCGCACCTGTAGACATGCGGCGCGCCTATAGGTTTGGGTCATGTCAGCCTGACAAACGACCTGACTGTTGTTTGCGCGGCGCTCTCTCATGCCAACGCGCCGCACATGTGTCCAACATTCAAAATGCCTCCAAAAGCCCGAAAACACTGCTCCAACTCCTTGATAAGGGCTGCCATCAAATTTTAAAGGTATTCTATGATGCCTCCTTGCTATTGTCAAAATTCTAAAGGGTTGTTTGCTGTGATATTCGAAGACTAAACAAATGGTGAAAGGATGAAACTCTCGGTGCGAATCAAGGTGATGTATTAAGTGCTTTGAAGAATTTTATCACTGTGGGAGGTTAGAAGAGTGATTCATCAGTTTCGAGGAACTTAGAGCTGCCATCCAAGCTAAGATATAACCATAACCTCTGTCAGCATTTATAATGAAGAAAACAATCCATAGGATGGTTGATAGGGTTGTTAAAAACTCAAGTTTTTCTTTGGTTCCGGATTATTCAAGGTAAACATAACAAAAGTGGTGGGATCCTATTGATGTTTAAAAAAAGCCCAGTAGCTACCCCCAAAACAATGATGAAAGTGTGGTAAAAGGCAAAAAACAATGTTTCTCTTTTGTTCCATAAGGCAGAATTAGTGTATGAAGCTGTAACTCGCCATTTGGAGGTATTTTCAAAATCTGTATAAGGAGTAATGAACACAAGAGCAGTGTGTTGATTGTGAGGAGTTGTTACAGGGCTGTTCATGCTTGCACCAAAACTCAAGGAGCTTGTGACCTTACACCATCGCAGTGACCCTTTGACTATGTATCTTTTAATGACTGTGTTTTTGTTCTTGAGTTTACTTGTTCAGTGGCATACAAAGGGAAAAGCATTATTTTGGAAAGACCAGGGATTTCTGTGTTAAAGGGCATCTCACACAACATTTGAAAACCAACTGTTGCCTTTTTTAAAACAGTGATTTAGAGGTGAAATAGTGTTTTGTTTGAAAGGACATTTCAAAAACCTTTTGAGGCAGTTTGAGTTTTTCAGAGAGCATCTAGAACAAGATGTTTCCCAGGAAATTTGGCAGGAGCAACATGACAGTGATGAGAAAGTACAGGAAAAGGGGCAGCCTTATGAGATAGAACAGCAGCATAAAGATCATGAAGGGCATTCTCCAAAGCATGTGCTAGCTGCCTCTCCTAGGCAATGGGCTATGACTTCTTCACCAAATCTAGAATGCCAAACAACAAGAAGAAAACCAAGAAAAGCTCAAACTACCCAAAAAGGGCGCCTGGTGAGAAAAAAGGAGAAAGACACCTCTATGCTTGGATTTTTGTCCCGAGCTTCTAGAAATGTTTCTAAAAAGCCTTGAGGGACTTGCTCACCAAAATTGAGAAAATTTTGACATGTTCTTGTTTTTCGACATTTTTGAGCCTAAATTGCATAAAATCATGGGCACCACCATTTCAGTTTGGAGCATTCTCAACTCTTGAGAGTGGTACCATTGGATGTATTAAACTCAAGAGCATATACTCAAATATTTTCGGATCATTTGAAATTGTTTTGGTCCCCCAAAGATACAAAAAACACTCACTTTTTCAACATTCTACCCCGTCTATCAGCAAGGTTTATTTTCTGGTTTTTTACACACAGTCTTATTTTTGGAGGACTTATGGGCATCAGATTGGGAAAATTTCCTCTCTTACTCTTCCACTTCCTATTGCAATCATGAAAGATCTAGTGTATCAATGCATGTAGATTCTTCCCTCCCTCTATGGGAGAGAGTCCAACCCCATTTTCAATTCGAATGATTTTTTCTAAATCTTTCTACCCTCCATGATTACACAAAAACCTATTGTATATAACACAACCCATGGTGCTAATAAAATTTTATCATCTTCTTTCTTGTGTTCCCAGATAAAGGGCACATGGCATGTTCTCATGTTTTCAGTTAAATTAATGCATAGTTACCCCATTAAAAACCACTCAACCTGTTAGTCATCAATATTTTTCACTTGTTGGTGATGACTAGTTGTAACAGCCAAGTTTTCCAATAGCCAATCTAAAAATTTGTCAAATTTTCCAGCTGGGAAAACACCCCGAAAACCTTTCTACCCTCCTACCTTTCAGTCCGCCCATGACGATATGAAACCTCATTATCAAATCCTACCTAGCCTCAGCCATACTAGTCTGCCCATTAGCTCTAAAGAGACAATCCAAATCTATTCAAGCAGTCTCCCCTAAGTTAGGAAGTGGCGCTTTAAGGCATTTCTCCCGTGGAAAACTATCCAAGAGCCAAAAACCTCCATCTACTATAGACCAGTCATAACAGACCTTCCTACTCTGCTAATCAAGTTGGTATAGCCCTAGGTCGCGCCACTAATACACCCTGAAGTCCCAACAATACATAGACCATAAGTCAAGCTGATTATTAGGTGTTTTTACAGTGATTGATGGAACTTTCAAAGACAGAAACATACCAGCATCTCCGAAGACAATTTTTGGCTACACATGAGAAGACAGCTATTTCTCAATGTGATCTTGAGCCTGAGATACAGTTACAAAGCAAAGAGTTTTTCATCAAGCTCTTGCGACCTCATTCAAAGCCTGAAAGGACAGTAAAAGGAAAAACAACACTATCAAGGGGCTGATGATATGACATGACTAAGAACCTCCTTCATTTATAAGCAGAGGGTTTTGAAGACCAAAAAACCTCGTTCACCTATAAGCAAAGGGTTTTTGAAAGCACCTCCTTCATCTATAAGTAGAGGGCGATGGCCAATGTTTGACTTCAAGAGTTGCAGCTGATTGTAAGAAAAATTTGTTTTTAATAAACGGTCAGACAAAAAATGAGGAACTCTACATTAAAATGATGATTCAAGGCAGAGGTATAAGAGAAGCCACTAATAGTTTGATTCATCAAAAAAATTTCATTTGATTGAGACAGAGGTTGAAAGAACATCAGACATTTTGTCAAGTGAAGGGCCTCCTTCATTCATAAGCAGAGGGCCAGGGCAGTGACTGATTTCAAGGTTTGACTGATCAGAAGTTAAGTGGTAAGAACTGTAAGAGATGGTTGAAACAGAGAAATGATATAAAAGAAAAAGAGGGAAAGCAGGGGTACCACTGTAATCCAAAAAGGTTAAACTTGTCTCTTATCATGGTTTCTTTCCAAAATAGCAGTCTGGAGCCCAAATAACACAACTTTGTTGTTGGTTAAGAGATGGGTCATAACACAGGCCAATGACGATTATTGTGTTTCAAAAGGAAGTATTATGACATTTTTGACCAGGTTCTGGGACAACTTTCAAAAATAATGATGTATGCCACTGCTTCGAAAGAAGGCCTACTCCTATAGCCGAGGTCAAAGATACCTTGCTGGTATATTTTGAGAAGAGGGAATGTTCCAGAAGAAGCGCCTTTCTTGATAAACAGAAGATGATAAAACCTAGGTGAATACAACTAAAATTTTGCACCCACAGTCAGAAGATGAGCTTAGAGGACACCTAACAGTTAAATCAGTTTCACAGTGGGCATCATTACCTCCAAAGCATCAAGAACAAAAAATGACAGATTGGGTTTTAAAAAGGGTAAATCCACCTCCTTGCAGAATGACAAAGGTGCTTCATAACTCATTGATGTATTGTTGAGCAAGTCTTACATGTTGAAAATGACACTAAAAGGGGTCAGGAGTGGCAAAGTTTCTCGTTTAAATAAATCACAGTGAAAATGTAGGGTAGGAGATTTGAAACTCCTATATAAAGTTGTTTTACCTAAAGAAAAGTTCTCACTATGCTATTGTTTCAAAAAACAAGCTTCACCTTTTTGATCAAAAAATTGGTGCAAGGGGTAGTTAAAAGATTGTCAAAAAATCTTCAAAACATCCACCAAGTGAACGTGAGAAGGGCTCAGATTTTTCGCTTTCAAGAGGATTAGGAACTATTGTTGATCCAATTCAGAAATTCCCAAGCACAAACAAAACTCCTCTTGCTGTCTACAAGACCGGAGAAAGAAATTGTGATCGAATAAAAACAAAGTTTTTTGAGCTTAAAGTTGCGCGGCGCGCCTGTCCAACCGCGCGGCACGTTTGAGTGCATTTTTTGCAAAGAAATACACAGGCGCGCGGCGCACCTATAGGCACGCGGCGTGCCTATAGGTTTGGGTCACGTCGGCCTGACAAACGACCCGACTGTTGTGTGCGCGGCGCTCTCTCATGCCAACGCGCCGCGCATGTGTCCAACATTCAAAACGCCTCCAAAAGCCCGAAAACGCTGCTCCAACTCCTCGATAAGGGCTGCCATCAAATTGTAAAGGTATTCTATGATGCCTCCTTGCTATTGTCAAAATTCTAAAGGGTTGTTTGCTGTGATATTCGAAGACTAAACAAATGGTGAAAGGATGAAACTCTCGGTGCAAATCAAGGGGATGTATTAAGTGCTTTGAATAATTTTATCACTGTGGGAGGTTAGAAGAGTGATTCATCAGTTTTGAGGAACTTAGAGCTACCATCCAAGCTAAGATATAACCATAACCTCTGTCAGCATTTATAATGAAGAAAAAAATCCATAGGATGGTTGATAGGGTTGTTAAAAACTCAAGTTTTTCTTTGGTTTCGGATTATTTAAGGTAAACATAACAAAAGGGGTGGGATCCTATTGATGTTTAAAAAAAGCCCAGTAGCTGCCCTCAAAAAAATGATGAAAGTGTGGTAAAAGGAAAAAAACAATGTTTCTCTTTTGTTCCATAAGGCAGAATTAGTGTATGAAGCTATAACTCGCCATTTGGAGGTACTGTCAAAATCTGTATAAGGAGTAATGAACACAAGAGCAGTGTGTTGATTGTGAGGAGTTATTAGAGGGTTGTTCATGCTTGCACCAAAACTCAAGGAGCTTGTGACCTTACACCATCACAGTGACCCTTTGACTATGTATCTTTTATTGACTGTGTTCTTGTTCTTGAGTTTACTTGTTCAGTGGCATACAAAGGTAAAAGCATTGTTTTGGAAAGACCAGGGATTTATATGTTAAAGGGCATCTCACACAGCATTTGAAAACCAATTGTTGCCTTTTTTAAAACAGTGATTTAGAGGTGAAATAGTGTTGTGTTTGAAAGGACATTTCAAAAACCTTTTGAGGCAGTTTGAGTTTTGCAGAGAGCATCTAGAACAAGATGTTTCCCAGAAAATTTGGCAGGAGCAGCATGACAGTGATGGGAAAGTACAGGAAAAGGGGCAGCCTTATGAGATAGAACAGCAGCATAAAGATCATGAAGGGCATTCTCCAAAGCATGTGCTAGCTGCCTCTCCTAGGCAAGGGGCTATGACTTCTTCACCAAAGCTAGAATGCCAAACAACAAGAAGAAAACCAAGAAAAGCTCAAACTGCCCAAAAAGGGCGCCCGGTGAGAAAAAAGGAGAAAGACACCTCTATGCTTGGATTTTTTTCCCGAGCTTCTAGAAATGTTTCTAAAAAGCCTTAAGGGACTTGCTCACCAAAATTGAGAAAATTTTGACATGTTCTTGTTTTTCGACATTTTTGAGCCTAAATTGCATAAAATCATGGGCACCACCATTTCAGTTTGGAGCATCCTCAACTCTTGAGAGTGGTACCATTGGATGTATTAAACTCAAGAGCATATACTCAAAAATTTTCGAAGCATTTGAAATTGTTTTGGTCCCCCAAAGATACAAAAAACACTCACTTTTTCAACATTCTACCCCGTCTATCAGCAAGGTTTATTTTCTGGTTTTTTACACACGGTCCTATTTTTGGAGGACTTATGGGAATCAGATTGGGAAAATTTCCTCTCTTACTCTTCCACTTCCTATTGCAATCATGAAAGATCTAGTGTATCAATGCATCTAGATTCTTCCCTCCCTCTATGGGAGAGAGTCCAACCCCATTTTCAATTCGAATGATTTTTTCTAAATCTTTCTACCCTCCATGATTACACAAAAACCTATTGTATATAACACAACCCATGGTGCTAATAAAATTTTATCATCTTCTTTCTTGTGTTCCCAGATAAAGGGCACATGGAATGTTCTCATGTTTTAAGTTAAATTAATGCATAGTTACCCCATTAAAAACCACTCAACCTGTTAGTCTTCTATATTTTCACTTGTTGGTGATGACTAGTTGTAACAGCCAAGTTTTCCAACAGCCAATCTAAAAATTTGTCAAAATTTTCAGCTGGGAAAACATCCCTAAAACCTTTCTACCCTCCTACTTTTCAGTCCGCCTATGACGAGATGAAACCTCATTATCAAATCCTACCTAGCCTCAGCCATACTAGTCTGCCCATTAGCTCTAAAGAGACAATCCAAATCTATTCAAGCAGTCTCCCCTAAGTTAGGAAGTGGTGCTTTAAGGCATTTCTCCCTTGGAAAACTATCCAAGAGCCAAAAACCTCCATCTGCTATAGACCAGTCATAACAGACCTTCCTACTCTGCTAATGAAGTTGGTTACAGCCCTAGGTCGCGCCACTAATACACCCTGAAGTCCCAACAATACATAGACCATAAGTCAAGCTGATTATTAGGTGTTTTTACAGTGATTGATGGAACTTTCAAAGACAGAAACACACCAGCATCTCAAAAGACAATTTTTGGCTACACATGAGAAGACAGTTGCTTCTCAATCTGATCTTGAGCCTGAGATACAGTTACAAAGCAAAGAGTTTTTCATCAAGCTCTTGCGACCTCATTGAAAGCCTGAAAGGAAAGTAAAAGGAAAAACAAACTATCAAGGGGCTAATGATGTGACATGACTAAGAACCTCCTTCATTTATAAGCAGAGGGTTTTGAAGACCAAAAAACCTCCTTCATCTATAAGCAGAGGATTTTTGAAAGCGCTTCCTTCATCTATAAGTAGAGGGCGATGGCCAAAGTTTGACTTCAAGAGTTGCAGCTGATTGTAAGAAAAATTTGTTTTTAATAAACGGTCAGACAACAAATGAGGATCTCTACATTAAAATGATGATTCAAGGAAGAGGTATAAGAGAAGCCACTAATAGTTTGATTCATAAAAAAATTTGCATTTGATTGAGATAGAGGTTGAAAGAACATCAGACATTTTGTCAAGTGAAGGGCCTCCTTCATTCATAAGCAGAGGGCCAGGGTAGTGACTGATTTCAAGGTTTGACTGATCAGAAGATAAGTGGTAAGAAAAGTAAGAGACAGTTGAAATAGAGAAATGATATAAAAGAAAAAGAGGGAAAGCAGGGGTACCAATGTAATCCAAAAAGGTTAAACTTGTGTCTTATCAAGGTTTCTTTCCAAAATAGCAGTCTGGAGCCCAAATAAAACAACTTTGCTGTTGGTTAAGAGATGGGTCATAACACAGGCCAATGATGATTATTGTGTTTCAAAAGGAAGTATTATGACATTTTTGACCAGGTTCTGGGACAACTTTCAAAAATAATGATGCATGCCACTGCTTCCAAAGAAGGCCTACTCCTATACCAGAGGTCAAAGATACCTTGCTGGTATATTTTGAGCAGAGGGAAGGTTTCAGAAGAAGCGCCTTTCTTGATATAAAGAAGATGATAAAACCTAGGTGAATATAACTAAAATTTTGCACCCACAGTCAGAAGATGAGCTTAGAGGACACCTAACAGTTAAATTAGTTTCACAGTAGGCATCATTACCTCCAAAGCATCAAGAACAAAAAATGACAGATTGGGTTTTAAAAAGGGTAAATCCACCTCCTTACAGAATGGCAAAGGTGCTTCATAACTCATTGATGTATTGTTGAGCAAGTGTTACATGTTGAAAATGACACTAAAAGGGTCAGCAGTGGCAAAGTTTCTTGTTTAAATAAATCACAGTGAAAATGTAGGGTAGGAGATTTGAAACTCCTATATAAAGTTTTTTTACCTAAAGAAAATTTCTCACTATGCAACTGTTTCAAAAAACAAGCTTCACCTTTTTGATCAAAAAATTGGTGCAAGGGGTAGTTAAAAGCTTTTCAAAAAATCTTCAAAACATCCACCAAGTGAACGTGAGAACGGCTCATATTTTTCGCTTCCAAGAGGATTAGGAACTATTGTTGATCCAATTCAGAAATTCCCAAGCACAAACAAAACTCCTCTTGCTGTCTACAAGACCGGAGAAAGAAATTGTGATCGAATAAAAACAAAGTTTTTTGAGCTTAAAGTTGCGCGGCGTGCCTGTACAACCGCGCGGCACGTTTGAGCGCATTTTTTGCAAAGAAATACACAGGCGGACGGCGCACCTGTAGACACGCGCCGCGCCTATAGGTTTGGGTCATGTCAGCCTGACAAACGGCCCGACTGTTGTTTGTGCGGCGCTCTCTCATGCCAACGCGCCGCACATGTGTCCAACATTCAAAACGCCTCCAAAAGCCCGAAAACACTGCTCCAACTCCTTGATAAGGGCTTCCATCAAATTGTAAAGGTATTCTATGATGCCTCCTTGCTATTGTCAAAATTCTAAAGGGTTGTTTGTTGTGATATTCAAAGACTAAACAAATGGTGAAAGGATGAAACTCTCGGTGCGAATCAAGGGGATGTATTAAGTGCTTTGAAGAATTTTATCACTGTGGGAGGTTAGAAGAGTGATTCATCAGTTTCGAGGAACTTAGAGCTGCCATCCAAGCTAATATATAACCATAACCTCTGTCAGCATTTATAATGAAGAAAACAATCCATAGGATGGTTGATAGGGTTGTTAAAAACTCAAGTTTTTTTTTTGTTTCGGATTATTCAAGGTAAACATAACAAAAGTGGTGGGATCCTATTGATGTTTAAAAAAAGCCCAGTAGCTACCCTCAAAACAATGATGAAAGTGTGGTAAAAGGAAAAAAACAATGTTTCTCTTTTGTTCCATAAGGCAGAATTAGTGTATGAAGCTGTAACTCGCCATTTGGAGGTATTGTCAAAATCTGTATAAGGAGTAATGAACACAAGAGCAGTGTGTTGATTGTGAGGAGTTGTTACAGGGCTGTTCATGCTTGCACCAAAACTCAAGTATCTTGTGACCTTACACCATCACAGTGACCCTTTGATTGTATATCTTTTATTGACTGTGTTTTTGTTCTTGAGTTTACTTGTTCAGTGGCATACAAAGGGAAAAGCATTGTTTTGGAAAGACCAGGGATTTCTGTGTTAAAGGGCATCTCACACAGCATTTGAAAACCAATTGTTTCCTTTTTTAAAACAATGATTTAGAGGTGAAATAGTGTTATGTTTGAAAGGACATTTCAAAAACCTTTTGAGGCAGTTTGGGTTTTGTAGAGAGCATCTAGAACAAGATATTTCCCAGGAAATTTGGCAGGAGCAGCATGACAGTGATGAGAAAGTACAAGAAAAGGGGCAGCCTTATGAGATAGAACAACAGCATAAAGATCATGAAGGGCATTCTCCAAAGCATGTGCTAGCTGCCTCTCCTAGGCAAGGGGCTATGACTTCTTCACCAAAGCTAGAATGCAAAACAACAAGAAGAAAACCAAGAAAAGCTCAAACTGCCCAAAAAGGGCGCCCGGTGAGAAAAAAGGAGAAAGACACCTCTATGCTTGGATTTTTGTCCCAAGCTTCTAGAAATGTTTCTAAAAAGCCTTGAGGGACTTGCTCACCAAAATTGAGAAAATTTTGACATGTTCTTGTTTTTCGACATTTTTGAGCCTAAATTGCATAAAATCATGGGCACCACCATTTCAGTTTGGAGCATCCTCAACTCTTGAGAGTGGTACCATTGGATGTATTAAACTCAAGAGCATATACTCAAAGATTTTCGGATCATTTGAAATTGTTTTGGTCCCCCAAAGATACAAAAAACACTCACTTTTTCAACATTCTACCCCGTCTATCAGCAAGGTTTATTTTTTGGTTTTTTACACACAGTCCTATTTTTGGAGGACTTATGGGCATCAGATTGGGAAAATTTCCTCTCTTACTCTTCCACTTCCTATTGCAATCATGAAAGATCTAGTGTATCAATGCATCTAGATTCTTCCCTCCCTCTATGGGAGAGAGTCCAACCCCATTTTCAATTCGAATGATATTTTCTAAATCTTTCTACCCTGCATGATTACACAAAAACCTACTGTATATAACACAACCCATGGTGCTAATAAAATTTTATCATCTTCTTTCTTGTGTTCCCAGATAAAGGGCACATGGCATGTTCTCATGTTTTCAGTTAAATTAATGCATAGTTACCCCATTAAAAACCACTCAACCTGTTAGTCATCAATATTTTTCACTTGTTGGTGATGACTAGTTGTAACAGCCAAGTTTTCCAACAGCCAATCTAAAAATTTGTCAAATTTTCCAGGTGGGAAAACACCCCTAAAACCTTTCTACCCTCCTACCTTTCAGTCCGCCCATGAAGAGATGAAACCTCATTATCAAATCCTTTCTTGCCTCAACCATACTAGTCTGCCCATTAGCTCTAAAGAGACAATCCAAATCTATTCAAGCAGTCTCCCCTAAGTTAGGAAGTGGCGCTTTAAGGCATTTCTCCCTTGGCAAACTATCCAAGAGCCAAAAACCTCCATCTGCTATAGACCAGTCATAACAGACCTTCCTACTCTGCTAATGAAGTTGGTACAGCCCTAGGTCGCGCCACTAATACACCCTGAAGTCCCAACAATACATAGACCATAAGTCAAGCTGATTATTAGGTGTTTTTACAGTGATTGATGGAACTTTCAAAGACAGAAACATACCAGCATCTCAGAAGACAATTTTTGGCTACACATGAGAAGACAGCTGCTTCTCAATGTGATCTTGAGCCTGAGATACAGTTACAAAGCAAAGAGTTTTTCATCAAGCTCTTGTGACCTCATTCAAAGCCTGAAAGGAAAGTAAAAGGAAAAACAACACTATCAAGGGGCTGATGATGTGACATGACTAAGAACCTCCTTCATTTATAAGCAGAGGGTTTTGAATACCAAAAAACCTCCTTCATCTATAAGCAGAGGGTTTTTGAAAGCGCCTCCTTCATCTATAAGTAGAGGGCGATGGCCAAAGTTTGACTTCAAGAGTTGCAGCTGATTGTAAGAAAAATTTGTTTTTAATAAACGGTCAGACAAAAAATGAGGATCTCTACATTAAAATGATGATTCAAGGCAGAGGTATAAGAGAAGCCACTAATAGTTTGATTCATCAAAAATTTTGCATTTGATTGAGACAGAGGTTGAAAGAACATCAAACATTTTGTCAAGTGAAGGGCCTCCTTCATTCATAAGCAGAGGGCCAGGGCAGTGACTGATTTCAAGGTTTGACCGATCAGAAGTTAAGTGGTAAGAACAGTAAGAGACAGTTGAAACAGAGAAATGATATAAAAGAAAAAGAGGGAAAGCAGGGGTACCACTGTAATCCAAAAAGGTTAAACTTGTCTCTTATCAAGGTTTCTTTCCAAAATAGCAGTCTGGAGCACAAATAACACAACTTTGTTGTTGGTTAAGAGATGGGTCATAACACAGGCCAATGATGATTATTGTGCTTCAAAAGGAAGTATTATGACATTTTTGACCAGGTTCTGGGACAAATTTCAAAAATAATGATGCATGCCACTGCTTCCAAAGAAGGCCTACTCCTATAGCAGAGGTCAAAGATACCTTGCTGGTATATTTTGAGAAGAGGGAATGTTTCAGAAGAAGCGCCTTTCTTGATAAACAGAAGATGATAAAACCTAGGTGAATACAACTGAAATTTTGCACCCACAGTCAGAAGATGAGCTTAGAGGACACCTAACAGTTAAATCAGTTTCAGAGTGGGCATCATTACCTCCAAAGCATCAAGAACAAAAAATGACAGATTGGGTTTTAAAAAGGGTAAATCCACCTCCTTGCAGAATGAAAAAGGTGCTTCATAACTCATTGATGTATTGTTGAGCATGTGTTACATGTTGAAAATGACACTAAAAGGGGTCAGGAGTGGCAAAGTTTCTCGTTTAAATAAATCACAGTGAAAATGTAAGGTAGGAGATTTGAAACTCCTATATAAAGTTGTTTTACCTAAAGAAAATTTCTCACTATGCTACTGTTTCAAAAAACAAGCTTCACCTTTTTGATCAAAAAATTGGTGCAAGGGGTAGTTAAAAGCTTTTCAAAAAATCTTCAAAACATCCACCAAGTGAACGTGAGAAGGGCTCAGATTTTTCGCTTTCAAGAGGATTAGGAAATATTGTTGATCCAATTCACAAATTCCCAAGCACAAACAAAACTCCTCTTGCTATCTACAAGACCGAAGAAAGAAATTGTGATCGAATAAAAACAAAGTTTTTTGAGCTTAAAGTTACGCGGCGCGCCTGTCCAACCGCGCGGCGCGTTTGAGCGCATTTTTTGCAAAGAAATACACAGGCACGCGGCGCCCCTGTAGGCACGCGGCGTGCCTATAGGTTTGGGTCACGTCGGCCTGACAAACGACCCGACTGTTGTTTGCGCGGCGCTCTCTCATGCCAACGCGCCGCGCATGTGTCCAACATTCAAAACGCCTCCAGAAGCCTGAAAACGCTACTCCAACTCCTCGATAAGGGCTGCTATCAAATTGTAAAGGTATTCTATGATGCCTCCTTGCTATTGTCAAAATTCTAAAGGGTTGTTTGCTGTGATATTCGAAGACTAAACAAATGGTGAAGGGATGAAACTCTCGGTGCGAATCAAGGGGATGTATTAAGTGCTTTGAAGAATTTTATCACTGTGGGAGGTTAGAAGAGTGATTCATCAGTTTCGAGGAACTTAGAGCTGCCATCCAAGCTAAGATATAACCATAACCTCTGTCAGCATTTATAATGAAGAAAAAAATCCATAGGATGGTTGATAGGGTTGTTAAAAACTCAAGTTTTTCTTTGGTTTCAGATTATTCAAGGTAAACATAACAAAAGTGGTGGGATCCTATTGATGTTTAAAAATAGCCCAGTAGCTGCCCTCAAAAAAATTATGAAAGTGTGGTAAAAGGCAAAAAATAATGTTTCTCTTTTGTTCCATAAGGCAGAATTAGTGTATGAAGCTGTAACTCGCCATTTGGAGGTATTGTCAAAATCTGTATAAGGAGTAATGAACACAAGAGCAGTGTGTTGATTGTGAGGAGTTGTTACAAGGCTGTTCATGCTTGCACCAAAACTCAAGGAGCTTGTGACCTTACACCATCACATTGACCCTTTGACTATGTATCTTTTATTGACTGTGTTTTTGTTCTTGAGTTTACTTGTTCAATGGCATACAAAGGGAAAAGCATTTTTTTGGAAAGACCAGGGATTTCTGTGTTAAAGGGCATCTCACACAGCATTTGAAAACCAATTGTTTCCTTTTTTAAAACAGTGATTTAGAGGTGAAACAGTGTTTTGTTTGAAAGGACATTTCAAAAACCTTTTGAGGCAGTTTGAGTTTTGCAGAGAGCATCTAGAACAAGATGTTTCCCAGGAAATTTGGCAGGAGCAGCATGACAGTGATGAGAAAGTACAGGAAAAGGGGCAGCCTTATGAGACAGAACAGCAGCATAAAGATCATGAAGGCCATTCTCCAAAGCATGTGCTAGCTGCCTCTCCTAGGCAAGGGGCTATGACTTCTTCACCAAAGCTAGAATGCCAAACAACAAGAAGAAAACCAAGAAAAGCTCAAACTGCCCAAAAAGGGCGCCCAGTGAGAAAAATGGAGAAAGACACCTCTATGCTTGGATTTTTGTCCCAAGCTTCTAGACATGTTTCTAAAAACCTTGAGGGACTTGCTCACCAAAATTGAGAAAATTTTGACATGTTCTTGTTTTTCGACATTTTTGAGCCTAAATTGCATAAAATCATGGGCACCACCATTTCAGTTTGGAGCATCCTCAAGTCTTGAGAGTGGTACCATTAGATGTATTAAAATCAAGAGCGTCTACTTAGAGATTTTCGGAGCATTTGAAATTGTTTTGGTCCCCCAAAGATACAAAAAACACTCACTTTTTCAACATTCTACCCTGTCTATCAGCAAGGTTTATTTTCTGGTTTTTTACACACAGTCCTATTTTTGGAGGACTTATGGGCATCAGATTGGGAAAATTTCCTCTCTTAATCTTCCACTTCCTATTGCATTCATGAAAGATCTAGTGTATCAATGCATATATATTCTTCCCTCCCTCTATGGGAGAGAGTCCAACCCCATTTTCAATTCGAAGGATTTTTTCTAAATCTTTGTACCCTCCATGATTACACAAAAACCTACTGTATATAACACCACCAATGGTGCTAATAAAATTTTATCATCTTCTTTCTTGTGTTCCCAGATAAAGGGCACATGGCATGTTCTCATGTTTTCAGTTAAATTAATGCATAGTTACCCCATTAAAAACCACTCAACCTGTTAGTCATCAATATTTTTCACTTGTTGGTGATGACTAGTTGTAACAGCCAAGTTTTCCAACAGCCAATCTGAAAATTTGTCAAATTTTCTAGCTGGGAAAACACCCCGAAAACCTTTCTACCTTCCTACCTTTCAGTCTGCCCATGACGAGATGAAACCTCATTATCAAATCCTACCTAGCCTTAGCCATACTAGTCTGCCCATTAGCCCTAAAGAGACAATCCAAATCTATTCAAGCAGTCTCCCCTAAGTTAGGAAGTTGCGCTTTAAGGCATTTCTCCCTTCGCAAACTATCCGATAGCAAAAAACCTCCATCTGCTATAGACCAGTCATAACAGACCTTCCTACTCTGCTAATGAAGTTGGTTACAGCCCTAGGTCGTGCCACTAATACACCTTCAAGTCCCAAAAATACATAGACCATAAGTCAAGCTGATTATTAGGTGTTTTTACAGTGATTGACGGAAATTTCAAAGACAGAAACATACCAGCATCTCAGAAGACAATTTTTGGCTACACATGAGAAGACAACTGCTTCTCAATGTCATCTTGAGCCTGAGATACAGTTACAAAGCAAAGAGTTTTTCATCAAGCTCTTGCGACCTCATTCAAAGCCTGAAAGGACAGTAAAAGGAAAAACAACACTGTCAAGGGGCTGATGATGTGACATGACTAATAACCTCCTTCATTTATAAGCAGAGGGTTTTGAAGACCAAAAAACCTCCTTCATCTATAAGCAGAGGGTTTTTGAAAGTGCCTCCTTCATCTATAAGTAGAGGGCGATGGCCAAAGTTTGACTTCAAGAGTTGCAGCTGATTGTAAGAAAAAATTGTTTTTAATAAACGGTCAGACAACAAATGAGGATCTCTACATTAAAATGATGATTCAAGGCAGAGGTATAAGAGAAGCCACTAATAGTTTGATTCATCAAAAATTTTGCATTTTATTGAGATAGAGGTTGAAAGAACATAAGATATTTTGTCAAGTGAAGCGCCTCCTTCATTCATAAGCAGAGGGCCAGGGCAGTGACTGATTTCAAGGTTTGACTGATCAGAAGATAAGTGGTAAGAACAGTGAGAGACAGTTGAAACAGAGAAATGATATAAAAGAAAAAAAGGGAAAGCAGGGGTACCACTGTAATACAAAAAGGTTAAACTTGTCTCTTATCAAGGTTTCTTTCCAAAATAGCAGTCTGGAGCCCAAATAACACAACTTTGCTATTCGTTAAGAGATGGGTCATAACATAGGCCAATGATGATTATTGTGTTTCAAAAGGAAGTATTATGACATTTTTGACTAGGTTCTGGGACAACTCTAAAAAATAATGATGCATGCCACTGCTTCCAAAGAAGGCCTACTCCTATAGTAGAGGTCAAAGATACCTTGCTGGTATATTTTGAGCAGAGGGAAGGTTTCAGAAGAAGTGCCTTTCTTGATAGAAAGAAGATGATAAAACCTAGGTGAATACAACTGAAATTTTGCACCACGGTCGGAAGATGAGCTTAGAAGGACACCTAACGAGTTAAATCAGTTTCACAGTGGGCATCATTACCTCCAAAGCATCAAGAACAAAAAATGACAGATTGGGTTTTAAAAAGGGTAAATCCACCTCCTTGCAGAATGGCAAAGGTGCTTCATAACTCATTGATGTATTGTTGAGCAAGTGTTACATGTTGAAAATGACACTAAAAGGGGTCAGTAGTGGCAAATTTTCTCGTTTAAATAAATCACAGTGAAAATGTAGGGTAGGAGATTTGAAACTCCTATATAAAGTTGTTTTACCTAAAGAAAAGTTCTCACTATGCTACTGTTTCAAAAAACAAGCTTCACCTTTTTTATCAAAAAATTGGTGCAAGGGGTAGTTAAAAGCTTTTCAAAAAATCTTCAAAACATCCACCAAGTGAAGGTGACAAGGGCTCAGATTTTTCGCTTTCAAGAGGATTAGGAACTATTGTTGATCCAATTCACAAATTCCCAAGCAAAAACAAAACTCCTCTTGTTGTCTACAAGACCGGAGAAACAAATTGTGATCGAATAAAAACAAACTTTTGTGAGCTTAAAGTTGCGCGGCGCGCCTGTACAACCGCGCGACGCGTTTGAGCGCATTTTTTGCAAATAAATTCACAGGCGTGCGGTGCACCTGTAGGCACGTGGCGCGCCTATAGGTTTGGTTCACGTCAGCCTGACAAACGACCCGAATGTTGTTTGCGTGGCACTCTCTCATGCCAATGCGCCGCGCATTTGTCCAACATTCAAAACGCCTCCAAAAGCCCGAAAACGCTGCTCCAACTCCTCGATAAGGGCTGCCATAAAATTGTAAAGTTATTCTATGATGCCTCCTTGCTATTGTCAAAATTCTAAAGGGTTGTTTGCTGTGATATTCGAAGACTAAACAAATGGTAAAAGGATGAAACTCTCGGTGTGAATCAAGGGGATGTATTAAGTGCTTTGAAAAATTTTATCACTGTGGGAGGTTAGAAGAGTGATTCATCAGTTTCGAGGAACTTAGAGCTTCCATCCAAGCTAAGATATAACCATAACCTCTGTCAGCATTTATAATGAAGAAAAAAATCCATAGGATGGTTGATAGGGTTGTTAAAAACTCAATTTTTTCTTTGGTTTCGGATTATTCAAGGTAAACATAACAAAAGTGGTGGGATCCTATTGATGTTAAAAAAAAGCCCAGTAGCTGCCCTCAAAACAATGATGAAAGTGTGGTAAAAGGCAAAAAACAATGTTTCTCTTTTGTTCCATAAGGTAGAATTAGTGTATGAAGCTATAACTCGCCATTTGGAGGTATTGTCAAAATCTATATAAGGAGTAATGAACACAAGAGAAGTGTGTTGATTGTGAGGAGTTGTTATAGGGTTGTTCATGCTTGCACCAAAACTCAAGGAGCTTGTGACCTTACACCATCACAGTGACCCTTTGACTGTGTATCTTTTATTGACTGTGTTTTTGTTCTTGAGTTTACTTGTTCAGTGGCATACAAAGGTAAAAGCATTGTTTTGGAAAGACCAGGGATTTCTGTGTTAAAGGGCATCTCACACAGCATTTGAAAACCAATTGTTGCCTTTTTTAAAACAGTGATTTAGAGGTGAAATAGTGTTGTGTTTGAAAGGACATTTCAAAAACCTTTTGAGGAAGTTTGAGTTTTGCAGAGAGCATCTAGAACAAAATGTTTCCCAGGAAATTTGGCAGGAGCAACATGACAGTGATGAGAAAGTACAGGAAAAGGGGCAGCCTTATGAGACAGAACAGCAACATAAAGATCATAAAGGGCATTCTCCAAAGCATGTGCTAGCTGCCTCTCCTAGGCAAGGGGCTATGACTTCTTCACCAAAGCTAGAATGCCAAATAACAAGAAGAAAACCAAGAAAAGCTCAAACTGCCCAAAAAGGGTGCCCAGTGAGAAAAAAGGAGAAAGACACCTCTATGCTTGGATTTTTGTCCCGAGTTTCTAGACATGTTTCTAAAAAGCCTTGAGGGACTTGCTCACCAAAATTGAGAAAATTTTGACATGTTCTTGTTTTTCGACATTTTTGAGCCTAAATTGCATAAAATCATGGGCACCACCATTTCAGTTTGGAGCATCCTCAACTCTTGAGAGGGCTACCATTGGATGTATTAAACTAAAGAGCATATACTCAGAGATTTTCGGAGCATTTGAAATTGTTTTGGTCCCCCAAAGATACAAAAAACACTCACTTTTTCAACATTCTACCCCGTCTATCAACAAGGTTTATTTTCTGGTTTTTTACACACAGTCCTATTTTTGGAGGACTTATGGGCATTAGATTGGGAAAATTTCCTCTCTTACTCTTCCACTTCCTATTGCATTCATGAAAGATCTAGTGTATCAATGCATCTAGATTCTTCCCTCCCTCTATTGGAGAGAGTCCAACCCCATTTTCAATTCGAATGATTTTTTCTAAATCTTTCTACCCTCCATGATTACACAAAACCCTATTTTATATAACACAACCCATGGTGCTAATAAAATTTTATCATCTTCTTTCTTGTGTTCCTAGATAAAGGTCACATGGAATGTTCTCATGTTTTCAGTTAAATTAATGCATAGTTACCCCATTAAAAACCACTCAACCTATTAGTCATCAATATTTTTCACTTGTTGGTGATGACTAGTTGTAACAGCCAATCTAAAAATTTGTCATATTTTCCAGCTGGGAAAACACCCCTAAAACCTTTCTACCCTCCTACCTTTCAGTCCGCCCATGACGAGATGAAACCTCATTATCAAATCCTACCTAGCCTCAGCCATACTAGTCTGCCCATTAGCTCTAAAGAGACAATCCAAATATATTCAAGCAGTCTCCGCTAAGTTAGGAAGTGGCGCTTTAAGGCATTTCTCCCTTGGAAAAATATCCAAGAGCCAAAAACCTCCATCTGCTATAGACCAGTCATAACAAACCTTCCTACTCTGCTAATGAACTTGGTTACAGCCCTAGGTCGCCCCACTAATACACCCTTAAGTCCCAACAATACATAGACCATAAGTCAAGCTGATTATTAGGTGTTTTTACAATGATTGACGGAACTTTCAAAGACAAAAACATACCAGCATCTCAAAAGACAATTTTTGGCTACACATGAGAAGACAGCTACTTCTCAATGTGATCTTGAGCCTGAGATACAGTTACAAAGCAAAGAGTTTTTCATCAAGCTCTTGTGACCTCATTCAAAACCTGAAAGGACAGTAAAAGGAAAAACAACACTATCAAGGGGCTGATGATGTGACATGACTAAGAACCTCCTTCATTTATAAGAGGAGGGTTTTGAAGACAAAAAAACCTCCTTCATCTATAAGCAGAGGGTTTCTGAAAGTGCCTCCTTCATCTATAAGTAGAGGGCGATGGCCAAAGTTTGACTTCAAGAGTTGCAGCTGATTGTAAGAAAATTTTGTTTTTAATAAACGGTCAGACAAAAAATGAGGATCTCTACATTAAAATGATGATTCAAGGCAGAGGTATAAGAGAAGCCACTAATAGTTTGATTCATCAAAAAATTTGCATTTGATTGAGACAGAGGTTGAAAGAACATCAGACATTTTGTCAAGTGAAGGGCCTCCTTCATTCATAAGCAGAGGGCCAGGGCAGTGACTGATTTCAAGGTTTGACTGATCAGAAGATAAGTGGTAAGAACAGTAAGAGATAGTTGAAACAGAGAAATGATATAAAAGAAAAAGAGGGAAATCAGGGGTACCACTGTAATCCAAAAAGGTTAAACTTGTCTCTTATCAAGGTTTCTTTCCAAAATAGCAGTCTGGAGCCCAAATAACACAACTTTGTTGTTGGTTAAGAGATGGGTCATAAGACAGGCCAATGATGATTATTGTGTTTCAAAGTATTATGACATTTTTGGCTTGAGTTTAAGGACAACTTTCAAAAGTAATGATGCATGCTGCTGCTTCCAAAGAAATATATCTGTCATGAGAGTCAAAGAATGCCTTCTTGGTATATTTTGTGAGCGGAAAGGGAAGGTTTAGGAAAAGCGCCTTTCTATAAGGAGACGAGAAGATGATAAAACCTAGGTGAATACAATGAAATTTTGCACCACCGGTCGGAAGATGAGCTTAGAGGACACAACGGTTAAATGGGTTTCACAGTGGGCATCATGCCTCCAAACGCCGAAGCAAAAAATGACGTATTGGGTTTTAAAAGGGTAAATCCACCTCCTTTCGGAATAGCAAGGGTTAGCTATAACTCATTGATGTATTGTTGAGCAAGTGTTACATGTTGAAAATGACACTAAAAGGGGTCAGCAGTGGCAAAGTTTCTCGTTTAAATAAATCACAGTGAAAATGTAGGGTAGGAGATTTGAAACTCCTATATAAAGTTGTTTTACCTAAAGAAAAGTTCTCACTATGCTACTGTTTCAAAAAACAAGCTTCACCTTTTTGATCAAAAAATTGGTGCAAGGGGTATTTAAAAGCTTTTCAAAAAATCTTCAAAACATCCACCAAGTGAACGTGAGAAGGGCTCAAATTTTTCGCTTTCAAGAGGATTAGGAACTATTGTTGATCCAATTCAGAAATTCCCAAGCACAAACAAAACTCCTCTTGCTGTCTACAAGACCGGAGAAAGAAATTGTGATCGAATAAAAACAAAGTTTTTTGAGCTTAAAGTTGCGCGGCGCGCTTGTACAACCGCGCGACGCGTTTGAACGCATTTTTTGCAAAGAAAAACACAGGCGCACAGCGCACCTGTAGGCACGCGGCGCACCTATAGGTTTGGGTCACGTCGGCCTGAAAAACGACCCGATTGTTGTTTGCACAGCGCTCTCTCATGCCAATGCGCCGCGCATGTGTCCAACATTCAAAACGCCTCCAAAAGCCTGAAAACGCTGCTCCAACTCCTCGATAAGGGCTGCCATCAAATTGTAAAGGTATTCTATGATGCCTCCTTGCTATTGTCAAAATTATAAAGGGTTGTTTGCTGTGATATTCAAAGACTAAACAAATGGTGAAAGGATGAAACTCTCGGTGCGAATCAAGGGGATGTATTAAGTGCTTTGAAGAATTTTATCACTGTGGGAGGTTAGAAGAGTGATTCATCAGTTTCGAGGAACTTAGAGCTACCATCCAAGCTAAGATATAACCATAACCTCTGTCAGCATTTATAATGAAGAAAAAAATCCATAGGATGGTTGATAGGGTTGTTAAAAACTCAAGTTTTTCTTTGGTTTCGGATTATTCAAGGTAAACATAACAAAAGTGGTGGGATCCTATTGATGTTAAAAAAAATCCTGGTAGCTGCCCTCAAAACAATGATGAAAGTGTGGTAAAAGGCAAAAAACAATGTTTCTCTTTTGTTCCATAAGGCAGAATTAGTGTATGAAGCTGTAACTCGCCATTTGGAGGTATTGTCAAAATCTGTATAAGGAGTAATGAACCCAAGAGCAGTGTGTTGATTGTGAGGAGTTGTTACAGGGCTGTTCATGCTTGCACCAAAACTCAAGGAGCTTGTGACCTTACACCATCACAGTGACCCTTTGACTGTGTATCTTTTATTGACTGTGTTTTTTTTCTTGAGTTTACTTGTTCAGTGGCATACAAAGGGAAAAGCATTGTTTTGGAAAGACCAGGGATTTCTGTGTTAAAGGGCATCTCACACAGCATTTGAAAATCAATTGTTGTCTTTTTTAAAATAGTGATTTAGAGGTGAAATAGTGTTGTGTTTGAAAGGACATTTCAAAAACCTTTTGAGGCAGTTTGAGTTTTGCAGAGAGCATCTAGAACAAGATGTTTCCCAGGAAATTTGGCAGGAGCAGCATGACAGTGATGAGAAAGTACAGGAAAAGGGGCAGCCTTATGAGACACAACAGCAGCATAAAGATCATGAAGGGCATTCTCCAAAGCATGTGCTAGCTGCCTCTCCTAGGCAAGGGGCTATGACTTCTTCACCAAATCTAGAATGCCAAACAATAAGAAGAAAACCAAGAAAAACTCAAACTACCCAAAAACGGTGCCCGGTGAGAAAAAAGGAGAAAGACACCTCTATGGTTGGATTTTTGTCTTGAGCTTCTAGACATGTTTCTAAAAAGCCTTGAGGGACTTGCTCACCAAAATTGAGAAAATTTTGACATGTTCTTGTTTTTCGACATTTTTGAGCCTAAATTGCGTAAAATCATGGGCACCACCATTTCAGTTTGGAGCATCCTCAACTCTTGAGAGTGGTACCATTGGATGTATTAAACTCAAGAGCATCTACTCAGAGATTTTTGGAGCATTTGAAATTGTTTTGGTCCCCCAAAGATACAAAAAACACTCACTTTTTCAACATTCTACCCCGTCTATCAGCAAGGTTTATTTTCTGGTTTTTTACACACAGTCCTATTTTTGGAGGACTTATGGGCATCAGATTGGGAAAATTTCCTCTCTTACTCTTCCACTTCCTATTGCATTCATGAAAGATCTAGTGTATCAATGCATCTAGATACTTACCTCCCTCTATGGGAGAGAGTACAACCCCATTTTCAATTCGAATGATTTTTTCTAAATCTTTCTACCCTCCATGATTACACAAAAACCTACTGTATATAACACAACCCATGGTGCTAATAAAATTTTATCATCTTCTTTCTTGTGTTCCCAGATAAAGGGAACATGGCATGTTCTCATGTTTTCAGTTAAATTAATGCATAGTTACCCCATTAAAAACCACTCCTGTTAGTCATCAATATTTTTCACTTGTTGGTGATGACTAGTTGTAACAGCCAAGTTTTCCAACAGCCAATCTAAAAATTTGTCAAATTTTCCAGGTGGGAAAACACCCCTAAAACCTTTCTACCCTCCTACCTTTCAGTCCGCCCATGACGAGATGAAACCTCATTATCAAATCCTACCTAGCCTCAGCCATACTAGTTGCCCATTAGCTCTAAAGAGACAATCCAAATCTATTCAAGCAGTCTCCCCTAAGTTAGGAAGTGGCGCTTTAAGGCATTTCTCCCTTGCAAAAATATCCAAGAGCCAAAAACCTCCATCTGCTATAGACCAGTCATAACATACCTTCCTACTCTGCTAATTAAGTTGGTTACAGCCCTAGGTCGCGCCACTAATACACCCTCAAGTCCCAACAATACATAGACCATAAGTCAAGCTGATTATTAGGTGTTTTTACAGTGATTGATGGAACTTTAGAAGAGAGAAATATACCAGCATCTCAGAAGACAATTTTTGGCTACAAATGAGAAGACAGCTGCTTCTCAATGTGATCTTGAGCCTGAGATACAATTACAAAGAAAATAATTTTTCATCAAGCTCTTGCGACCTCATTCAAAGCCTGAAAGTACAGTAAAAGGAAAAACAACACTATCAAGGGGTTGATGATGTGACATGACTAAGAACCTCCTTCATTTATAAGCAGAGGGTTTTGAAGACCAACATACCTCTTTCATCTATAAGCAGAGGGTTTTTGAAAGTGCTTCCTTGATCTATAAGTAGAGGGCGATGGCCAAAGTTTGACTTCAAGAGTTGCAGCTGATTGTAAGAAAAATTTGTTTTTAATAAACGGTCAGACAACAAATGAGGATCTCTACATTAAAATGATGATTCAAGGCAGAGGTATAAGAGAAGCCACTAATATTTTGATTCATCAAAAATTTTGCATTTGATTGAGACAGAGGTTGAAAGAACATCAGACATTTTGTCAAGTGAAGGGCCTCCTTCATTCATAAGCAGAGGGCCAGGGCAGTGACTGATTTCAAGGTTTGACTGATCAGAAGATAAGTGGTAAGAACAGTAAGAGACAGTTGAAACAGAGAAATGATATAAAATAAAAAGAGGGAAAGCAGGGGTACCACTGTAATCCAAAAAGGTTAAACTTGTCTCTTATCAAGGTTTCTTTCCAAAATAGCAGTCTGGAGCCCAAATAACACAACTTTGCTGTTGGTTAAGAGATGGGTGATAACACAGGCCAATGATGATTATTGTGTTTCAAAAGGAAGTATTATGACCTTTTTGACCAGGTTCTGGGACAACTTTCAAAAATAATGATGCATGCCACTGCTTCCAAAGAAGGCCTACTCCTATAGCAGAGGTCAATGAAAACTTGCTAGTATATTTTGAGCAGAGGGAAGGTTTCAGAAGAAGCGCCTTTCTTGATAGATAGAAGATGATAAAACCTAGGTGAATACAACTGAAATTTTGCACCCACAGTCAGAAGATGAGCTTAGAGGACACCTAACAGTTAAATCAGTTTCACAGTGGGCATCATTACCTCCAAAGCATCAAGAACAAAAAATGACAGATTGGGTTTTAAAAAGGGTAAATCCACCTCCTTGCAGAATGGCAAAGGTGCTTCATAACTCATTGATGTATTGTTGAGCAAGTGTTACATGTTGAAAATGACACTAAAAGGGGTCAGCAGTGGCAAAGTTTCTCGTTTAAATAAATCACAGTGAAAATGTAGGGTAGGAGATTTGAAACTCCTATATAAAGTTGTTTTACCTAATGAAAAGTTCTCACTATGCTACCGTTTCAAAAAACAAGCTTCACCTTTTTGATCAAAAAATTGGTGCAAGGGGTAGTTAAAAGATTTTCAAAAAATCTTCAAACATCCAGCAAGTGAACGTGAGAAGGGCTCAGATTTTTCGCTTTCAAGAGGATTAGGAACTATTGTTGATCCAATTCACAAATTCCCAAGCACAAACAAAGCTCCTCTTGATGTCTACAAGACCGGAGAAAGAAATTGTGATCGAATAAAAACAAAGTTTTTTGAGCTTAAAGTTGCGCGGCGTGCCTGTACGACCGCGCGACGCATTTGAGTGCATTTTTTGCAAAGAAACACACAGGCGCACGGCACACCTGTAGGCACGCGGCGCGCCTATAGTTTTGGATCACGTCGGCCTGACAAACGACCCGACTGTTGTTTGCGCGGTGCTCTCTCATGCCAACGCGCCGCGCATGTGTCCAACATTCAAAACGCCTCCAAAAGCCCGAAAACGATGCTCCAACTCCTTGATAAGGGCTGCCATCAAATTGTAAAGGTATTCTATGATGCCTCCTTGCTATTGTCAAAATTCTAAAGGGTTGTTTGCTGTGATATTCGAAGACTAAACAAATGGTGAAAGGATAAAACTCTCGGTGCGAATCAAGGGGATGTATTAAGTGCTTTGAAGAATTTTATCACTGTGGGAGGTTAGAAGAGTGATTCATCAGTTTTGAGGAACTTAGAGCTGCCATCCAAGCTAAGATATAACCATAACCTCTGTCAGCATTTATAATGAAGAAAAAAATCCATAGGATGGTTGATAGGGTTGTTAAAAACTCAAGTTTTTCTTTGGTTTCGGATTATTCAAGTTAAACATAACAAAAGTGGTGGGATCCTATTGATGTTTAAAAAAATCCCAGTAGCTGCCCTCAAAACAATGATGAAAGTGTGATAAAAGGAAAAAAACAATGTTTCTCTTTTGTTCCATAAGGCAGAATTAGTGTATGAAGTTGTAACTCGCCATTTGGAGGTATTGTCAAAATCTGTATAAGGAGTAATGAACACAAGAGCAGTGTGTTGATTGTGAGGAGTTGTTACAGGGCTGTTCATGCTTGCACCAAAACTCAAGGAGCTTGTGACCTTACACCATCACAGTGACCCTTTGACTGTGTATCTTTTATTGACTGTGTTTTTGTTCTTGAGTTTACTTGTTCAGTGGCATACAAAGGGAAAATCATTGTTTTGGAAAGACCAGGGATTTCTGTGTTAAGGGGCATCTCACACAAAATTTGAAAACCAATTGTTGCCTTTTTTAAAACAGTGATTTAGAGGTGAAATAGTGTTGTGTTTGAAAGGACATTTCAAAAACCTTTTGAGGCAATTTGAGTTTTGCAGAGAGCATCTAGAACAAGATGTTTCCCAGGAAATTTGGCAGAAGCAGCATGACAGTGATGAGAAAGTACAGGAAAAGGGGCAGCCTTATGATACAGAACAGTAGCATAAAGATCATGAAGGGCATTCTGCAAAGCATGTGCTAGCTGCCTCTCCTAGGCAAGGGGCTATGACTTCTTCACCAAAGCTAGAATGCCAAACAACAAGAAGAAAACCAAGAAAAGCTCAAACTGCCCAAAAAGGGCGCCCGGTAAGAAAAAAGGAGAAAGACACCTCTATGCTTGGATTTTTGTCCCGAGCTTCTAGACATGTTTCTAAAAAGCCTTGAGGGACTTGCTCACCAAAATTGAGAAAATTTTGACATGTTCTTGTTTTTCGACATTTTTGAGCCTAAATTGCATAAAATCATGGGCACCACCATTTCAGTTTGGAGCATCCTCAACTCTTGAGAGTGGTACCATTGGATGTATTAAACTCAAGAGCATCTACTCAAATATTTTTGGAGCATTTGAAATTTTTTTGGTCCCCCAAAGATACAAAAAACACTCACTTTTTCAACATTCTACCCCGTCTATCAGCAAGGTTTATTTTCTGGTTTTTTACACACAGTCCTATTTTTGGAGGACTTATGGGAATCAGATTGGGAAAATTTCAGTTGATCCAGAAAGTAGACACTCGGAGCTTTTCAAAGAGCTATCATAAGCCTCGTTTTGACATTGGGAAGGCTGCCAAATGTTGTTGGAAAGTCACGGGACCTTTTGCTGATATAAATTTTGAATATTTTTGTAAATTTTGAACCTTGAAAAATTGATATTTCCTCATGTGCGTTTAGCTATTTTTGCACATGAGAAGTTATGAAAAGTCAATTTATTTCCCTTTTTTAGCATTTTTTAGATATTTTATGAGATATTTTGTGCCTTGGGCTTTGCAAAGCCTCAAGGACAAGTTTAGATATTTTGATTAGGCCAATAGGATAGCAAGTTGAACCATGAGGTTTTCCTCACTTGAGCCTATATATTCCAAAGGCTTTCTTTTTAAAAGAAGGCTGAACTTGATGATAGAAGCAATATATGGTCATATAAGATTTGAAAGAAATACTTGTCTCATGCTTTTGGATTGCCTCTTGGATGTTCTTGGATGATGAATAGAGGATTGTTGTTGGACTCCATGACTTGGTAGAATGGTATAGTGTCTCTTTCTCTGTTTTGTCTTCTAGTTTCCATTCATGAATACATGTTTCTTGCTTGATATAGATCATTAGAGAACAAATTTGAGACATGCCCATGGAGGCACCTCAAATTTCCTTTTTCTTCATAGCTTCTTTGTTTTCTTCTTCCTTAGTAACATTAAAGAATTCTTAACTGCTCTTTAATAATTTAGGATATTGTTGCTTGTTTCATTCATGGTTTTATACATGCTAAGTATGACTTACGGTACACCCTACTTACCTATGGCTATCTATAGTTCCATCCATGAAATTTCTCTTTGACTGATTAGATTATCATTTTGTTGAACCAGGGAGGCCTAGTTCCGATCTAGCCCTTTGCCTAAAACTATGCAAATCTTGTTGTGCAAAGTGCCCAATAACTTGAAGTACTGTGTTTAGGAGTTCCAGCATAATAAGTTAAGTTGTTTGTCTGTCTTCATTGTTTTCCCCAAAGTCTAATAGTCATTTCCCAAAGTTAGAGGGTCATATATCTCTATGTATGGTTTGAATGTTTATTTCTATGTATTGTTTAGCTTATAGTTACATTTTTCATGATTAATGGTTTTCCCTACCATGTTTATGTTACCTATTAAACTAGTTATGCTTGAAACTCTTTGTTGTTCACAAACTTGATGTCCATTTACTCCATTTTGCCCAAAGATCCTTTCTATCTTGAATCAAATCGGCCCTTCAACAGGCTTGTATCACCGTCTGATAGATTTCTTGACCTTTTCGACCCCATAGCCCAGTTGATCTGACATCTTTTTACCTAATATCTTTGATCAGTTTCATCCCTCACAACTTGAAAAACTAAAACCAAAAATCCTACTTCATAACTAGCCTAAAATCAGAACGCAATAAGAAAACACACAGATATCCCTTACACATATAGAGAGAGCCCTCTTTGAGTCCAGGAAGGCTAGGTCCTTGGGCTCCAAAGATTGGTTTGATGTTACACTGTCATTTGGCTTGCCAATCAGCCAAATCACGGGACACTAACATAATGGCGATCACGGTGGGACTCTGAGTGATAAACAACTTAGTTTCCCTAAAAAATTTAGAGACTTTTGAGAATACTATCTGACTGACTTATCCCACCTCTCACTAACATAATGGCGATCACGGTGGGACTTACTGAGTATATGATAGTCTAGCAAACTCTTATAGACTCTTTAGTCCTTCACACTAAACTCAGACCAGAAGTCGATAGAATCATTTAGAGTAAACTCGTTTTCTTATCACCACCCTAGCAAAGTGATGAAACAAGTTTAGAATACTTTAGTAAGCCATAGGTTGCACATAAAACTCAGAAAAACCACAAAAAACTCCTAGATTGGCTTTTCCCTAGTTACTGGTGGTGGAACATAGCTACATCTTTTCAAAAACAACCAAGTTCCACCTAGCGACTCCACTAGCCTCTAGTAGGCCTATTACTCCGCTAGTCCTTATAAAATCTTCTGGGAATGCATTAAGCAATCCCAATCATGCTGATGGTGGATAACACGGTTCAAATCTTCCACCTAGTGACTCCACAACCTTCATTAGACCAAAAGACTCCACTGGTAGAGAACTTTAGTCTGGTTGAAAAGACACGGTGATCCTTTCTGATTAACAAAGATGGATCCAAGGATACAAAGGAGATATGCTCCGATGAGCAGAGAACATATCCCTGGATTCCCACATAAAATGCCTACAAATGTAAATTGGATAGGAAACCTACCTCTCTTTCGAGATGAAAATATTGACGACCCATTTTTACACCTCATCAATTTTCATATACACGTATGGAAGTTAAAGGTTGAATGGCATGAGGACTGCCTCATGAAAATGTTCATGGGTACATTAGAAGAAGAGGCAAGAGAATGGTATGAAAACCTAGAACCTCGCACCTTGTTTTCTTTGAAGGATTTCCACAAAGTATTTTGTAAGCTCTATATAGGGCATTGTCCATCTCTATCATTGGCTGAAAATTGTTGTGATCACTCTGAAAACCTCATACAACACCTTGTAAGCATTGAAGAACACTTAGGAAATTGGCATCCTGAGGATTTTTTAGAGGAGGTCCATAATTTTCTTACCCAAGCTAACTATCAAGATGACCAAGAAGAGTTGATCCTAGATGAAACCCATCAAAAAATGAGAGAGGATCCACAAGAACTCTTTGAAAAGGTTGAAACAAATAACAGTTTTTGATTTTCGGGAGGACGCACAGTTTCATAAACTTGAGAAAAGTGAGCAGCCATTACAGGTCATCTATGACACTGATGAGAAAAGCCTTGAGAGTTCAGAAGTAAGTGAAGAGTCTCGGACTTTTTGCTCTACTTCACTTCAGTCCGTCAGAGATAACATTCAGATAATTGGAAATCAACAGTTTTTCAATTTTGATGATGAGGTTGAGGAGGATGATGAAATTCTTGAGCATGTTGTAAATGAGAAGCCTTTGACTGAAATGGTTGAGGAAATAATTTTGGACATGGAATCTTCCTTAACTCCAGATTTGCAGCCACCAAGTTCCATTGAGTTAAAAATTGCAGATGAAGAGATAGAGGTTGATAAACACATGAGAGTTGTCACACTATCCTTTCAAGATAATCTACTGTCAAAGTGTATCCCTTCTCATCAAGCTAATGACCTTCACACAGTTTTCAGTCCACTTAATCAAAACACATCAGCCTAGAAAGAAAACTACACTGCAATATATGATGAGCCTGACAGTTCAAGTGATCATGAGCAAGAGGAAGAGTTGCTTTACCAGGGGAGTCTTGAATATAGCCAAATGGAAGAAAGAATAGTCCTGAACGAAGCCTATATATCAAACCCTCTAGATTAGGTATTATTCCAAGATCCTTTTGTTGTTTTCCTTGAAAAATCTGAAGGAGTAGTGGGTTCTATCATAAACAAGTTGCTACCAAGAATGAGAAAAAACTTAAGCACTACTATCCGAAAACAAGACAAATGGAGGTGGCCTTTTCACTACTTCAGCATTCTGAAAGAACTAAACCAGAATCAACCATGCAATCATCTACTTGACTGGCTATATTGGAAAGAAGAGTTCACCAAATGAATGTATATTGTGTATAGTTTACACTAGGATAGGTAGATAGTTAAAAATAAGCTCAGCCTTGTGAGCATCTTTCCAGTTTTAGATTGTTTGAAGAAAAAGTGAAAAAGCAGAAAATACCAAAACAGTAAAAAGTAGAAAAAGAGAGCAGTTTCTAAAAAGCAATGGTAAAGCCCCATGTTCCAAAAAATAGTCCTTCAAAAAGCGCGCAAGTCTAAATGCCCCTACTAGTACTCAAAAGTCTTGTTCAACTATCTAGCCTAATCATAGCTGAACATGTTTAAATTTATTTGCTGATAAGTTAGTGAGTTAAAAAGATGGTCAACATTGTGTAATCTTGACTTATCAAAGAGAGTAGATTAGGAGAAGATACTGGTTCCACACGCCCAAAACAGAACCAAAGAGGGAAGCGGGAATGAAAAACAAATTAAATATCTTAGCTCTGTCTTTCCTAGTTTCCATTTTATGCAAAATAATATTTGTGTGCAGCTTGTCTTTCTTGCCGCAAATACATGAGAAATCAGACTGTCTAACCCTGATTTGATCATCTTTTCAATTTCATGTTTTAGATTAGAGAATAAATTCCTGTCAAATAGCTTAATCTTGACAGTTGATCTAGCGTAGGTAGAGTAATGAAGGAGTTCATCAGTTTAAACTGAACTCCCGGTAGATATAAGTGTAGAGTTAGATAGGTTCGTTTTGCAAAAAGAAAAAATATGCATTTTCAAAAGGTTGCTAGTTCAAATGTGCCAAAAACAAGAAAAAATGTTAGGAAAGGTAGTGGGGTAGGTAGAAATATCATTGATGCTGATCATGCTGTCTCTTTTCAAAAGTAGCATTAAGCAAGAGTAAAATTTGCGCCAATGGGTAAGGCACTGGTATTCGTAAGCCAAAGATCTGAAATTTTGGACAACTCCTGAAAAGGAGCTTCCCTCCCCAAATGGAGCCACTGTTAGTCATCAGTAGTTTTCACTTGTTGGTGATGACTAGTTGTAACAGCCAAGTTTTCCAACAGCTGATCTAAAAATTTGTCAAATTTTCCAGCTGGGAAAACACCCATAAAACCTTTTTACCCTCCTACCTTTCAGTCCGCCCATGACGAGATGAAACCTCATTATCAAATCCTACCTAGCCTCAGCCATACTAGTCTGCCCATCAACTCTAAAGAGACAATCCAGATCTATTCAAACTGTCTCCCCTAAGTTAGGAAGTGGCGCTTTAAGGCATTTCTCCCTTGGCAAACTATCCAAGAGCCAAAAACCTCCATCTGCTATAGACCAGTCATAACAGACCTTCCTACTCTGCTAATGAAGTTTGTTACAGCCCTAGGTCGCGCCACTAATACACCCTCAAGTCCCAGCAATACATAGACCATAAATCAAGCTAATTATTAGGTGTTTTTACAGTGATTGATGGAACTATCAAAGACAGAAACATACCAGCATCTCAGAAGACAATTTTTGGCTCCACATGAGAAGACAACTGCTTCTCAAGCTCTTGCGACCTCATTCAAAGCCTAAAAGGACAGTAAAAGGAAAAAAAACACTGTCAAGGGGTTGATGATGTGACATGACTAAGAACCTCCTTCATTTATAAGCAGAGGGTTTCGAAGACCAAAAAACCTCCTTCATATATAAGCAGAGGGTTTTTGAAAGCGCCTCCTTCATCTATAAGCAGAGCGCGATGGCCAAAGTTTGACTTGAAGAGTTGTAGCTGATTGTAAGACAAATGTGTTTTTAATAAAAGGTTAGACAGAAAATGAGGATCTCTACATTAAAATGATGATTCAAGGCAGAGGTATAAGAGAAGACACTAACATTTTGATTCATCAAAAAATTTTCATTTGATTGAGACAGAGGTTGAAAGAACATCAGACATTTTGTCAAGTGAAGGGCCTCTTTCATTCATAAGCAGAGGGCCAGGGCAGTGACTGATTTCAAGGTTTGACTGATCAGAAGATAAGTGGTAAGAACAGTAAGAGACAGTTGAAATAGAGAATGATGTAAAATACAAAGAGGGAAAGCAGGGGTACCACTGTAATCCAAAAGGGTTAAACTTGTCTCTTATCAAGGTTTCTTTCCAAAATAGCAGTCTAGAGCCCAAATAATACAACTTTTCCGTTGGTTAAGAGATGGGTCATAACACAGGCCAATGATGATGATTGTGTTTCAAAAGGAAGTATTATGACATGTTTGACTAGGTTCTGGGACAAGTTTCAAAAATAATGATGCATGCCACTGCTTCCAAAGAAGGCCTACTCCTATAGCTGAGGTCAAAGATACCTTGCTGGTATATTTTGAGCAGAGGGAAGGTTTCAGAAGAAGCGCCTTTCTTGATAGAAAGAAGATGATAAAACCTAGGTGAATACAACCAAAATTTTGCACCCACAGTCAGAAGATGAGCTTAGAGGACACCTAACAGTTAAATCAGTTTCACAGTGGGCATCATTACCTCCAAAGCATCAAGAACAAAAAATGACAGATTGGGTTTTAAAAAGGGTAAATCCACCTCCTTGCAGAATGGCAAAGGTGCTTCATAACTCATTGATGTATTGTTGATCAAGTGTTACATGTTTAAAATGACACTAAAAGGGGTCAACAGTGGCAAAGTTTCTCTTTTAAATAAAGCACAATGAAAATGTAGGGTAGGAGATTTGAAACTCCTCTATAAATTTGTTTTACCTAAAGAAAAGTTCTCACTATGCTACTATTTCAAAAAACAAGCTTCACCATTTTTATCAAAAAATTGGTTCAAGGGGTAGTTAAAAGCTTTTCAAAAAATCTTCAAAACATCCACCAAGTGAACGTGAGAAGGGCTCGGATTTTTCGCTTTCAAGAGGATTAGGAATTGTTGTTGATCCAATTCACAAATTCCCAAGCACAAATAAAACTCCTCTTGCTGTCTACAAGATCGAAGAATGAAATTGTGATCGAAGAAAAACAAAGTTTTTTGAGCTTAAAGTTGCGCGGCGCGCCTGTACAACCGCGTGGCGCATTTGAGCACATTTTTTGCAAAGAAATACACAGGCGCGCGGTGCGCCTGTAGGTGCGGGCGGCCCGCCTATAGGTTTGGGTCATGTCGACCCGACAAACGACCCAATTGTTGTTTGCGCAGCACTCTCTCATGCCAACGCGCCGCGCATGTGTCCAACATTCAAAACGCCTCCAAAAGCCCGAAAACGCTGCTCCAACTCCTCGATAAGGGCTGCCATCAAATTGTAAAGGTATTCTATGATGCCTCCTTGCTATTGTCAAAATTCTAAAGGGTTGTTTGCTGTGATATTCGAAGACTAAACAAATGGTGAAAGGATGAAACTCTCGGTGCGAATCAAGGGGATGTATTAAGTGCTTTGAAGAATTTTATCACTGTGGGAGGTTAGAAGAGTGATTCATTAGTTTCGAGGAACTTAGAGCTACCCTCCAGGCTAAGATATAACCATAACCTCTGTCAGCATTTATAGTGAAGAAAACAATCCATAGGATGGTTGATAGGATTGTTTAAAACTCAAGTTTTGCTTTGGTTTCGGATTACTCAAGGTAAACATAGAAAAAGTGGTGGGATCCTATTGATGTTTAAAAAAAGCCCAGTAGCTGCCCTCAAAACAATGATGAAAGTGTGGTAAAAGGCAAAAAACAGTGTTTCTCTTTTGTTCCATAAGGCATAATTAGTGTATGAAGCTGTAACTCGCCATTTGGAGGTATTGTCAAAATATGTATAAGGAGTAATGAACACAAGAGCAGTGTGTTGATTGTGAGGAGTTGTTGTTGTTGACTGCTACAGGGTTGTTCACGCTTGCACCAAAACTCAAGGAGCTTGTGACCTTACACCATCACAGTGACCCTTTGACTGTGTTTTTTTTCTTGAGTTTACTTGTTCAGTAGCATACAAAGGGAAAAGCATTGTTTTGGAAAGACCAGGGATTTCTGTGTTAAAGGGCATCTCACACAGCGTGTGAAAACCAATTGTTGCCTTGTTTAAAATAGTGATTTAGAGGTGAAACAGTGTTGTGTTTGAAAGGACATTTCAAAAACCTTTTGAGGCAGTTTGAGTTTTGCAGAGAGCATCTAGAACAAGATGCCTCCTGTGCAAGAAAACGTGAGCAGCATAACAAGGATGGACAAGGATAGGAAAAGGGGAAGCCTCTTTGCTTATGAAACCGAACAGCAACAATAAATATCATGAAGGGCATTCTCTAAAGCATATGGGCCGCTTCTCCTAGCAAGGGGCCATGACTTCTTCACCAAAGCTAGAATGCCAAACAACAAAGAAGAAAACCCAAGAAAAGCTAAAGGAGGCTAGAGGGAAGCGCCCGGCACGGAAAGTGAAGAAGGACACATCAGGACTTGAGATTTTGGCCACTGCTTTAGAACATATTTCTAAGAACCCTTGAGGGTCATACTCACTGATTTTGGGCACATTTTGACATATTTTGGTTTTTTGGCATTTTTGAGTTTTTGGTCAAAACTCATGAAATTCGCCATTTCATTTAGGGGAATCTTCAAAGGAGGAGAATGGTATCATTGGATGCCATAATTTTAGGAGCACACACTCAATGATTTTCAGGACATTTGGAGATCATTTTCTCCCCCGAAATGGCGAAAAATGCTTGCTTTTTGCACAGTCTGCCCGGTCTATCAACAGACTGTAATTTTTGGTTTTTTACACACAAGTTCAGTTTTGGAAGACTTCTAGGCATTAGATTGGGAAAATTTTAGTTGTTCTAGAAATTAGACACTTAGATATTTCCAAGGAGCTATCATGAGCCTCGTTTCGACATCGGGAAGGCTGCCAAATGTTGCTGGCAAGTCAGGGGACCTTTTGCTGATGTAAATTTTGAATATTTTTGTAAATTTTGAACCTTTAAAAACTGATATTTCCTCATGTGCGTTTAGCTATTTTTTCACATGAGAAGTTATGAAAAGTCAATTTAATTCCCTTTTTTAGCATTTTTTAGATATTTTATGAGATATTTTGTGCCTTGGGCTTTGCAAAGCCTCAAGGACAAGTTTAGATATTTTGATTAGGCCAATGAGAGTGCAAATTGAACCATGAGGTTTTCCTCACTTGAGCCTATATATTCCAAAGGCTCTCATTGTAAACAAGGCTGAAATTGAGAAGAGAAGCAATATATGGTCATATGAGCTTTGGAAGAAAATACTTGTGTTATGCTTTTGGATTGCCTCTTGGATGTTCTTGGATGAATGATGAAGGATTGTTGATGGATTCCATGACTTGGTAGAATGGTATAGTGTCTCTTGCTTTGTTTTTGTCTTCTAGTTTTCATTCATGAATACATGTTTCTTGCTTTCTATAGATCAGTAGAGAACAAATTTGAGACATGCCCATGGAGGCACCTCAAATTTCCTGTTTCTTCATAGCTTCTTTGTTTTCCTCTTCCTAAGTAACATTAAAGAATTCTTGAATTCTTTTTAATAATTTAGGATATTGTTGCTTGTTTCATTCATGGTTTTATACATGCTAAGTATGAATTACGGTACGCCATGCTTACCTATGGCTAGCTATAGTTCCATCCATGAAATTTCTCTTTGACTGATTAGATTATCATTTTGTTGAACCAAGGAGGCCTAGTTCCAATCTAGCCCTTTGTCTAAGACTATGCAAATCTTGTTTTCAAAGTGCCCAATAACTTGAAGTACTGTGTTTAGGCATTCCGGCATAGTAAGTTAAGTTGTTTGTCTTTCTTAAGTGTTTTCCCCAAAGTCTGAAAGCCATTTCCCAAAGTTAGAGGGTCATATACCTCTATGCATGGCTGGAATGTTTATTTCTATGTATTGATTAGCTTATAGTTACATTTTGCATGATTAATGGTTTTCCCTGCCATGTTTATGTTATCTATTAAACTAGTTATGCTTGAAACTCTTTGTTGTTCACAAAATTGATGTCCATTTACTCCATTTTGCCCGAATATCCTTTCTATCTTGAATCAAATCGGCCCTTCAACAGCCTTGTATCACCGTCTGATAGCTTTCTTGACCTTTTCGACCCCATAGCCCAGTTGATCTGACATCTTTTTCCCTATCTTATATCTTTGATCAGTTTCATCCCTCACAACTTAAAAAACTAAAACCAAAAAACCTACTTCATAACTAGCCTAAAATCATAACGCAATAAGCAAACACATAGATATCCCTTACACATATAGAGAGAGCCCTCTGTGAGTCCAGGAAGGCTAGGTCCTTGGGCTCCAAAGCTTGGTTTGATGTTACACTGTCATTTGGCTTGCCAATCAGCCAAATCACAGGCCACTAACATAATGGCGATCACGGTGGGACTCTGAGTAATAAAAAAACTTAGTTTCCCTAAACTTTCCAGCAGCCTTAATAATACTATCTTATTGACTTATCCCACCGCTCACTAACATAATGGCGATCACGGTGGGACATATTGAGTACATGACAGTCTAGCAAACTCTTATACACTCTTTAGTCCTTCAACATTTAACTTAGACCATCAGCCTTTAGAATCGTTTAGAGTAAACTCTCTGTTTCACCATCTTAGCAAAGTGATGAATCAGGTTTATAACACTCTCACATACTAGGCTGCACATAAAACTCAGAAAAACTAAAAAATATTCCCAGATTGGATTTTCCTTAGTTACCGGTGGTGGACCATAGCTAAATATTTTCAAAAACAACCAAGTTCCACCTAGTAACTCCACTAGCCTCCAGTAGGCCTATTACTCCGCTAGTCCTTATAAAATCTTCTGGGAATGCATTAAGCAAACCCAATCATGCTGATGGTGGACAGCTAAGTTCAAATCCTCTACCTGGCGACTCCACAACCTTCATTAAACCAAAATACTCCACTGGTAGAGAAATTTAGTCTGGTTGAAAAGACATAGTCATCCTTTCTAATTAACAAAGATGGATCCAAGGATACAAAGGATATATGCTCCGATGAGCAGGGAACATATCCTTGGATTCCCACACAAAATGCCTACAGATGTAAATTGGATAGGAGGCCTACCTCTCTTTCGAAATGAAAATATTGACGACCCATTTTTACACCTCATCAATTTTCATATACATGTATGGAAGTTAAAGGTTAAATGGCATGAGGACTGCCTCATGAAAATGTTCATGGGTACATTAGAAGAAGAGGCAAGAGAATGGTATGAAAGCCTAGAACCTAGCATCTTTTTTTCTTTGAAGGATTTCCACAAAGTATTTTGTAAACGCTATATAGGGCATTGTCCATCTCTATCATTGGCTGAAAATTGTTGTGATCACTCTGAAAACCTCATACAACACCTTGTAAGCATTGAAGAACACTTAGGAAATTGGCATCCTGAGGATTTTTTAGAGGAGGTCCATAATTTTCTTACCCAAGCTAACTATCAAGATGACCAAGAAGAGTTGATCCTAGATAAAACCCATCAAAAAATGAGAGAGGATCCACAAGAACTCTTTAAAAAGGTTGAAGCAAATAACAGTCCATCTGCCCTTCCCTGTAAAATACAAGAGGACATTCAGCGACAAGATCAACTTCCACAAAAAATGGAAAGAAATTGTTACCCAATCCAAAGAAAACAGAAAATACCTTCTCCTTTAACTGAAGAGGAAATATATCAAATTATAAACATGCAGATAGCCTCTGAAACTTCATATAACCAAAACTTCTCTGATCTTTCTCCTGTTAATCTTGCATATCATAAGTCAGAAAATAGATTTGTAAATCAAGTTGAAGAAAACAAATATGATAGTCCAATGTACATGGCTGGTGACATTACTTATGTTAATGATTCTCCAATGTTTGATCAATATGTTGATGATTATGATTTCCAAATAGAAGATAACTTTACAGAAGACTCAGTTTTTGATGTTCGGGAGGAAGCTCAATTTCATAAACTTGAGAAAAGTGAGCAGACATTACAGGTCATCTATGACACTAATGAGAAAAGCCTTGAGAGTTTAGAAGTAAGTGAAGAGTGTCGGACTTTTTGCTCTACTTCACTTCAGTCCGTCAGAGATAACATTCACATAATTGGAAATCAACAGTTTTTCAGTTTTGATGATGAGGTTGAGGAGGATGATGAAATTCTTGAGCATGTTGTAAATGAGAAGCCTTTGCCTGAAATGGTTGAGGAAATCATTTTGGACATGGAATCTTCCTTAAATCTAGATTTGCAGCCACCAAGTTCCATTGAGTTACAAATTGTAGATGAAGAAATAGAGGTTGATAAACACATGAGAGTTGTCACACTATCCTTTCAAGATAATCTACTGTCAAAGTGTATCCCTGCTCATCAAGCTGATGACCTTCACACATTTCTCAGTCCACTTAATCAGAACACATCATCTTGGAAAGAAAACTACACTGCAATATATGATGAGCCTGACAGTTCAAGTGATCATGAGCAAGAGGAAGAGTTGCTTTACCAGGGGAGTCTCAAATATATCCAAATGGAAGAAAGAATAGTCCTGAATGAAGCCTATATATCAAACCCTCTAGATTAGGTATTATTCCAAGATCCTTTTGTTGTTTTCCTTGAAAAATCTGAAGGAGTAGTGGGTTCTATCATAAACAAGTTGCTACCAAGAATGAGAAAAAACATAAGCACTACTATCCGAAAACAAGCCAAATGGAGGTGGCCTTTTCATTACTTCAGCATCATGAAAGAACTAAACCAGAATCAACCATGCAATCATCTACTTGAATGGCTATATTGGAAAGAAGAGTTCACCAAATGAATGTATGTTGTGTATAGTCTAGACTAGGATAGGTAGATAGTTAAAAATAAGCTCAGCCTTGTGAGCATCTTTCCAGTTTTAGATTGTTTGAAGAAAAAGTGAAAAATCAGAAAATACAAAAACAGTGAAAAGTAGAAAAAGAGGGTAGTTTCTAAAAAGCAATGGTAAAGCCCCATGTTCCAAAAAATAGTCCTTCAGAAAGCGCGCAAGTCTAAATGCCGCTACTAGTACTCAAAAGTCTTGTTCAACTATCTAGCCTAATCATAGCTGAACATGTTTAAATTTATTTGCTGATAAGTTAGTGAGTGAAAAAGATGGTCAACATTGTGTAATATTGACTTATCAAAGAGAGTAGATTAGGAGAAGATATTGGTTCCACGCGCCCAAAACAGAACCAAAGAGGGAAGCGGGAATGAAAAACAAATTATACATCTTAGCTCTGTCTTTCCTAGTTTCCATTTTATGCAAAATAATATTTGTGTGCAGCTTGTCTTTCATGCCACAAATACATGAAAAATCAGACTGTCTAACCCTGATTTAATCATCTTTTCAATTTCATGTTTTAGATTAGAGAATAAATTCCTGTCAAACAGCTTAATCTTGACAGTTGATCTAGCATAGGTAGAGTAATGAAGGAGTTCATCAGTTTAATCTGAACTCCCGGTAGATATAAGCGTAGAGTTAGATAGGTTCGTTTTGCAAAAAGAAAAAATATGCATTGTCAAAAGGCTACTAGTTCAAATGTGCCAAAAAGAAGAAAAAATGTTAGGAAAGGTAGTGGGGTAGGTAGAAATATCATTGATGCTGATCATGCTGTCTCTTTTCAGAAGTAGCATCAAGCAAGAGTGAAATTTGCGCCAATGGGTAAGGCACTGGTCTTCGTAAGCCAAAGATCTGAAATTCTGGAAACCTCCTAAAAAGGAGCTTCCCTCCCCAAATGGAGCCACTGTTAGTCATCAGTATTTTTCACTTGTTGGTGATGACTAGTTGTAACAACGAAGTTTTCCAACAGCCGATCTAAAAGTTTGTCAAAATTTCCAGCTGGAAAAACACCCATAAAACCTTTTTACCCTCCTACCTTTCAGTCCTCCCATGACGAGATGAAACCTCATTATCAAATCCTACATAGCCTCAGCCATACTAGTCTGCCCATCAGCTCTAAAGAGACAATCCAAATCTATTCAAACAGTCTCCCCTAAGTTAGGAAGTGGTGCTTTAAGGAATTTCTCCCTTGGAAAACTATCCAAGAGCCAAAAACCTCCATCTGCTATAGAAAATTCATAACAGACCTTCCTACTCTGCTAATGAAGTTGGTTACAGCCCTAGGTCGCGCCACTAATACACCCTCAAGTCCCAGCAATACATAGACCATAAGTCAAGCTGATTATTAGGTGTTTTTACAGTGATTAATGGAACTTTCAAAAACAGAAACATACTAGCAACTCAGAAGACAATTTTTGGCTCCACATGAGAAGACAACTACTTCTCAATGTGATCTTGAGCCTGAGATACAGTTACAAACCAAAGAGTTTTTCATCAAGCTCTTGCGACCTCATTCAAAGCCTGAAAGGACAGTAAAAGGAAAAACAACACTGTCAAGGGGCTGATGATGTGACATGACTAAGAACCTCCTTCATTTATAAGCAGAGGGTTTTGAAGACCAAAAAACCTCCTTCATATATAAGCAGAGGGTTTTTGAAAGTGCCTCCTCCATCTATAAGCAGAGGGCGATGGCCAAAATTTGACTTGAAGAGTTGTAGCTGATTGTAAGACAAATTTGTTTTTAATAAATGGTGAGACAGCAAATGAGGATCTCTACATTAAAATGATGATTCAAGGCAGAGGTATAAGAGAAGCCACTAACAGTTTGATTCATCAAAAATTTTGCATTTGATTGAGACAGAGGTTGAAAGAACATCAGAACTTTTTTCAAGTGAAGGGCCTCCTTCATTCATAAGCAGAGGGCCAGGGCAGTGACTGATTTCAAGGTTTGACTAATCAGAAGATAAGTGGTAAGAATAGTAAGAGACAGTTGAAACAGAGAAATGATGTAAAAGGAAAAGAGGGAAAGCAGGGGTACCACTGTAATCCAAAGAGGTTAAAATTGTCTCTTATCAAGGTTTCTTTCCAAAATAGCAGTCTGGAGCCCAAATAACACAACTTTTTTGTTGGTTAAGAGATGGGTCATAACACAAGCCAATGATGATGATTGTTTTTCAAAAGGAAGTATTATGACATGTTTGACCAGGTTCTGGGACAACTTTCAAAAATAATGATGCATGCCACTGCTTCCAAAGAAGGCCTACTCCTATAGCAGAGGTCAAAGATACCTTGCTGGTATATTTTGCGCAGAGGGAAGGTTTCAGAAGAAGCGCCTTTCTTGATAGAAAGAAGATGATAAAACCTAGGTGAATACAACTGAAATTTTGTACCCACAGTCAAAAGATGAGCTTAGAGGACACCTAACAGTTAAATCAGTTTCACAGTGGGCATCATTACCTCCAAAGCATCAAGAACAAAAAATGACAGATTGGGTTTTAAAAAGGGTAAATCCACCTCCTTGTAGAATGGCAAAGGTGCTTCATAACTCATTGATGTATTGTTGAGCAAGTGTTACATGTTGAAAATGACACTAAGAGGGGTCAACAGTGGCAAATTTTCTCGTTTAAATAAAGCACAGTGAAAATGTAGGGTAGAGATTTGAAACTCCTATATAAATTTGTTTTACCTAAAGCAAAGTTCTCACTATGCTACTGTTTCAAAAAACAAGCTTCACCTTTTTTATCAAAAAATTGGTGCAAGGGGTAGTTAAAAGCTTTTCAAAAAATCTTCAAAACATCCACCAAGTGAACGTGAGAAGGGCTCGGATTTTTTGCTTTCAAGAGGATTAGGAATTTTTGTTGATCCAATTCACAAATTCCCAAGCACAAACAAAACTCCTCTTGCTATCTACAAGACCGGCGAAATAAATTGTGATCGAAGAAAAACAAAGTTTTTTGAGCTTAAAGTTGCGCGGCGCGCCTGTACAACCGCGCGGCGCATTTGAGTGCATTTTTTGCAAAGAAATACACATGCGCATGGCGCGCCTATAGGCTTTGGTCACGTCGACCCGACAAACGACCTGACTGTTGTTTGCGCGGCGCTCTCTCATGCCAACGCGCCACACATGTGTCCAACGTTCAAAACGCCTCCAAAAGCCCGAAAACGCTGCTCCAACTCCTCGATAAGGGCTGCCATCAAATTGTAAAGGTGTTCTATTATGCCTCCTTGCTATTGTCAAAATTCTAAAGGGTTGTTTGCTCTGATCTTCGAAGACTAAACAAATGGTGAAAGGATGAAACTCTCGGTGCGAATCAAGGGGATGTATTAAGTGCTTTTAAGAATTTTATCACTGTGGGAGGTTAGAAGAGTGATTCATCAGTTTCGAGGAACTTAGAGCTACCCTCCAGGCTAAGATATAACCATAACCTCTGTCAGCATTTATAGTGAAGAAAACAATCCATAGGATGGTTGATAGGGTTGTTTAAAACTCAAGTTTTTCTTTGGTTTTGGATTACTCAAGGTAAACATAGCAAAAGTGGTGGGATCCTATTGATGTTGAAAAAAAGCCCAGTAGCTGCCCTCAAAACAACCATGAAAGTGTGGTAAAAGGCAAAAAATAGTGTTTCTCTTTTGTTCCATAAGGTAGAATTAGTGTATGAAGCTGTAACTCGCCATTTGGAGGTATTGTCAAAATCTGTATAAGGAGTAATGAACACAAGAGCAGTGTGTTGATTGTGAGGAGTTGTTACAGGGCTATTCATGCTTGCACCAAAACTCAAGGAGCTTGTGACCTTACACCATCACAGTGACCCTTTGACTGTGTATCCTTTATTGACTGTGTTTTTGTTCTTGAGTTTACTTTTTCAGTGGCATACAAAGGGAAAAACATTGTTTTGGAAAGACCAGGGATTTCTATGTTAAAGGGCATCTCACACAGCATTTGAAAAACAATTTTTGCCTTTTTTAAAACAGTGATTTAGAGGTGAAATAGTGTTGTGTTTGAAAGGACATTTCAAAAACCTTTTGAGGCAGTTTGAGTTTTGCAGAGAGCATCTAGAACAAGATGCCTCCGAGGCAAGTTGGCAGGAGCAGCATGACAGTGATGAGAAAGTACAGGAAAAGGGGCAGCCTTATGATACAGAACAACAGCATAAAGATCATGAAGGGAATTATTCAAAGCATGTGCTAGCTGCCTCTCCTAGGCAAGGGGCCATGACTTCTTCACCAAAGCTAGAATGCCAAACAACAAAGAAGAAAACCGAGAAAAGCTCAAACTGCCCAAAGAGGGCGCCCGGTGAGAAAAAAGGAGAAAGACACCTCTATGCTTCGATTTTTGGCCCGATATTATAGAAATGTTTCTAAAAAGCCTTGAGGGACTTGCTCACCAAAATTGAGCAAATTTTGACATGTTCTTGTTTTTCGACATTTTTGAGCCTAAATTGCATAAAATCATGGGCGTCGCCATTTCAGTTTGGAGCTTTCTCAACTCTTGAGAGTGGTACCATTGGATGTATTAAACTCAGAAGCATCTACTCAGAGATTTTTGGAGCATTTGAAGTTGTTTTGGTCCCCCAAAGATACAAAAAACACTCACTTTTTCAACATTCTGCCCTGTCTATCAGCAAGGTTTATTTTCTGGTTTTTTACACACGGTCCTATTTTTTGAGGACTTTTTGTTGGGAAAAATACTGAGAGGGGGGGGGGGGTGAATCAGTATTTACTGCATATTCAAAACTTTTACTTTTTCTTGCTTCTAAAAACCCATACGCTACTTTCCTGAAACAGACTCGCGTATATATGCGGATACCCCTTATGAAAAACGCGTATACATAGATACCTAATTATGTCATTAGTTATTCACTTAAACCATTCCATCAGTCATTCATCAGATGTTTAATAAATAGTAAACATATGCAGTAAGAACAGAGTAAACCATCACACAAAGCATCACACATGAACACCAGGATTTTTAGGTGGAAACCCAAGTCGGGAGAAAACCACCACTGCCATTGCTCAGCCTTCAATATTTTATTATAGAGAAAACATCTTACAACATATGTGCTGGTGTAGACTCCTACCAGCACGCAGGAACCCACGTGCTCTCGTTTACCAGCCTCTCCTGGAAGGGAGCTCCAACCCCCTGACTCGTTTACCAGCCTCTCCTGGAAGGGAGCTCCAACCCCTTGACTCGTTTACCAGCCTCTCCTGGAAGGGAGCTCCAACCCCCTGACTCGTTTACCAGCCTCTCCTGGAAGGGAGCTATGACCCCCTGATCTCATTTACCAGCCTCACCTGGAAGGGAGCTACAACCCCCTGACTGAAGGCTACAACCCTCAGCACCTCTATGGACCACGTTTCATCAATTTTCACACTAGATCCAAAGCTTCCTTTAGGACACCACTTGCAGGCCACATTTCATCATATTTTCAAACTGGACCCTTTCCATACATTTAAGCACATTTAACCATGAAACAGATACATATAACTCACTGACATATATCAGTAAACCAGCAGAACAGATCAGACATTTCTTACCACAGACTTCAGCAAACCCTAGTTTGCATACGCGCTTTCCTTTCTTTGATGTCGCATATATACGCGCTTCCGATCACATAAACCCGCGTATACTTCAGTATAAATTATAGAGCTAGTTTTATTGCGCATACGCGCTTTCTCTTCAGCGAAGCCGCGTATATACGTGCTTCCTCTGCGGCGAACTAACGTATAGATCTTCAACTATTATAGAGCATCATACTTCTTCAGATCAGATATTCAGTTCAGATTTACCCTTTTGCTTCAGACAGATGTTCGCCTCATCTCAGATTTAGGCCTTCCATGAACAGATCTAACAGGTACAAGTACAATACAGATCTAGATCCCCTTCTTCATCACTCCTTCATTGGTGCATCTTACATTCAGATCTTTCATTCAACTGTAACCCTTTCCATTCAGATATACTCCAAAGAGAAGTATTCATTCAAGCTCAGACATCTTGCACCCACACTCATGATTTTCACAAAGAATTTCTTCTCCTTATATAGGTTTACCCTTTTTCAATACCATGAGCCAAAACCACATTACATCCAATGGTATTCCAGGACGGGGTCATTTAGACTAATCATTACCCAATACAATGGGTCAATACCATGGTGGTTACCCCTGGTTTTTCACTTTTTGAGCGCTTTTGCCCATACGCGACTTGGCACGTTCTTTTCCGCGTGCATACGCGACTTCCCTTAGGCAAATCCGCGTATGCCTAGAGACATACTCTTTTCATCATAGATCTAGCACATACTGAATTCCTTTCTTCATTGCCTTCTGTATACACTGTAGATACATCATATTTAGTTCATCAAGACATATTCTATCAAGCACAACTTCATCAAGTAAGTTGTCATCATCTTCATCAAGTGGGTTGCCATCAAGGACAACAATCTGCATCATATTGCCAACAATCTCCCCCTTTGGACTTGATGGCAACCACGATGGTGTTTGGTTACCACAACAGAGGTATGTTAAGGTTCAATGACACCATGTCACTCTCTCCATTTTTGACACCATTCTTCTTCATTCAAACACCATGTCCTCCCCCCTTGACAACAAGGGCAAAGGGCGGATCAAAACCAACACATTCCCCCGGCTCCCGCGTTGCATCCGATAAAATCAAGTGACCAAGCTCCCCGAGAGTTCGCCGAATCTTCAAAACATATTTTCAATGAAATACATGACTTCATGACTTTCAACACCAATGACTCATACTTACATCAAAGATCCATCCAAGTGAATTTACATATGAGACTCAAGTACCCAACCAAGTGGGTTTACATTTCAACTCAGCTACCCAACCAAGTGGGTTTACAAATTTTCACTCAGCTTACCCAACCAAGTGGGTTTACAAGTTTGACAAGTCCTTCACATGACTGAATATTACAATTTTACATCATGGGTCTTAGCAAGACCTTTTCACCAAACTACAAATATAACTTTAAGACCAACATCAGAAAATCCTCAAGAAAGAGAACATATGTCAGAACCATCATAATGCAAAAAATGCATTATACTCAGCAACGCTAATGCTCCCCCTGAAACTGTGCATCCAAGCATCCTTTTCATATGACTAAGGCTCCCCCTTAGTTTGCGCATCCTGAACACTTTCACCAACAAATCATCAAGGCATCTTTATCAAAACATTAGAAATAGAATTATGAGAACTAGAACACCACCAGAGATACTAAACAGTATCAGAGATATTAAACAGCACTGCAGCTGTGCTGAAGAGAGCTGACTCCAAACAGAAAAATGTCAGCAATCACACATACGCGGTTTTCTGTGCATGAACTCGCGTATATACGCGACTGTGTTTCAGGAAATCCGCGTATCCCAAATTATGCAGATTTGTTCTTTTGATTGGCAGAGAACACTCCCAGCTTCTGTCTTAGATACTCGAACGCTTCCCTGGGCAGAGGTTTGGTAAAGATATCAACAACTTGTTCTTTGGAGGGAACATACTCCAACTTCACCTTTTGCTCAAGCACTTGTTCACGTAAGAAGTAATACTTGATGGGAATGTGCTTGGTCTTCGAATGCATAACAGGATTCTTTGAGATACTGATGGCACTTGTATTATCACACATAATGGAGATAGGAGAAGCACATTTGATTTGAAAATATTGTAAGGTTTGCATCATCCAAAGGAGTTGAGTGCAACAAGATGCGGCAGCCACATATTCTGCTTCTGCTGTAGATAAGGCAATATAATTTTGCTTCTTGCTGAACCAAGATACTAACCGGGGTCCCATATAGAATGCACCACCACTAGTGCTTTTCCGATCATCAACACTTCCAGCCCAATCTGCATCAGTGTAAGCATGAAGAGTAAGATCAACATTCTTTGGATACCATAGACCAAAGTCTTGAGTTCCTTGTAGATACTTGAATATTATTTTAACAGCCTGAAGGTGAGACTCTTTTGGATTAGCTTGGAATCGTCCAACAATTCCCAATCGCATGCATAATGTCCGGTCTAGTCCCAAAGAGATAAAGTAGACTTTCTATCATTGATCTTTATTCGGTTGATTCACCATGGGAGAATCATCATGAGAATCGAGATTGCATCCAAGTATCATTGGTGTACTTACAAAACGTTTGCATTCTTCCATGCCATACTTCTTCATAATTTGCTTAAGATATTTCGCTGTGATAGGAATATACCATCTCAGCTTGATGCACTTGTAAGCCAAGAAAGAATGTTAGTTCCCCAAGTAAAGACATTTCAAATTCTTGCCGCATGACGGCAAAATTCTCATCATAGATCTTCGTTACTCCCAAAATGATATCATCAACATATACAACTACAATCAACAGTTTATCATTTTCAACTTTTGTGTATAAGTTGCTATCCGCGTACCCTTTGAAAATCCTTGTTGATGAAGATATTTGTCAAGACGATAATACCATGCCCTTGGAGCTTGTTTGAGAGCATATAGAGCCTTTTAAGTCTACAAACAAGATTTTCATCATTTCCCAAAAATGAATCCCTTCTGGTTGTTCTATATATACTTCTTCTTCTAGATCACCATTAAGAAAAGCGTATTTAACATCCATTTGATAGACTTTGATTTGTTGATAACTTGAAAAGCAAGAAACATTCTTATGGCTTCAAGTCTAGCTACAAAGAGTTAAAGTTTCTTCAAAGTCTATACCTTCTTGTTGAGTATACCTTGCAAACCAATCTATCTTTGTTTCTTACAACATCCCCATTCTCATTTAACTTGTTCTTGAAAATCCATTTAGTTCCAATGACATTTTTATCATGTGGTCTTGGTACCAATTCCCAAAGGTGTCGTTCTTTTCAATTTGATCAAGCTCTTCATTCATGGCTTGCTTCCAACATTCATCTTTGCTAGCTTGATTGACATTGTGTGGTTCAATTGTGGATAGAAGTGCCAGATGACTAGAAGATCCCACAAGAGTTCTCCTTGTTCGTACACTTGATTCCTTGTCTCCCAAAATTTGAGATTCAGGATGATTCTTTTGAACATATCTGGATGGAGCTTTTTCAGATAGATCATCTTCAGGTTCTTCATTGGATCCACCGTCTATATCATTTCTATTTGATGTAGAAGGACATAGGTCACCATCATCTTCTTTTGTTGTTTGTTTTTCTTCTTTAGGAGCTGCAGGAGACTCATCAATAACAACATCAATACATTCAACAATCTTTCGAAGCCTTTTATTGTAACATTTGTATGCTTTTCTTGAGGATGAGTAACCAAGAAATATCCCTTCATCTGATCTAGGTTCAAACTTGCCAAGTTTTTCATCATTATTTTTGATAAAGAATTTACTTCCAAAAACTCTAAAATGCTTCACAGAGGGAGAATTACCATACCAGAGTTCATATGGAGTTTTGTCACTATTTACCCGAACATGAGCCTTGTTGAGAATGTTAGTTGTTGTATGTGCTGCTTCACCCCAGAACATGTCAGGAGTTCCAGAATCATCGAGCATAGCTCTAGCCATTTGTTGAATTGTTCTATTCATTCTTTTTGCTACGCCATTTTGTTGTGGAGTACCTGCTACAGAGAATTGTCTTTTTATGCCATGTTGTTCACAAAATTCAAATAATTCATTTGATGTATATTCTCCTCCTCGATCAGATCTAAGACACTTGATTTTTAGATCTAATTCATTTTCAACTAAAGCTTTGAAGATCTGAAATTTTTCAAATGCTTCATCTTTGTGTTTAATGAGCCCGATACAACACATTCTAGAGTAATCATCAATAAATAAGATATAGTATTCTTCTCCTTGTGGTGACTTTTTCTTCATAGGTCCACATATGTCAGTATGAATGAGTTCAAGAGGCTCACTTGATGATCCTTCTTTGGCATTAAATCATACTCTGGTCTGCTTACCGAATTGACAAGATTTGCATATGATACTTTCTGGTAGATTAATATTGGGAAGACCACGAACAGCTTGAAGTCTGCTTGCTTTGTTGATTTGAGAGAAGCTCAGATGCCCCAGCCTTCTATGCCATAGCCAATTTTCTGAAGACTTGCTCAAGTAACATTGATCTATGCCGTTCAGTACATACAGGTTGCTTGGATTTCTTTTTCCTTTTATAATGATTTTACCTGTATCAAGATCACAAACCACACATTCTTTTGAACTAAAGACCACTTCTGTTCCTTGATCACACATTTGACTTACACTTAACAGGTTATGCCTTAATCCATCCACATACATGAAATCATTAGCCTTCACCTTTTCTTTTAGAAACACTGACCCTTTTCCTTTAATTACAGCAGGAGTATCATTTCCAAATGTAACTTTCTTTTCCTTTTCTAGAGCATTATATGTAAGGAGTTTGCTTTTGTCACCTATCATGTGTCTTGAGCACCCACTATCAATGTACCATTGATTTTCTTCACCTTCTGTAAATAATGCTATCCCACAATTTTCAACCTGTATTTCTTTCTTTTTCCACACTTTAGAGCTTGAGGGAACATGTTCTTTTGGCTGGACCTTGCTCCTGCATTCAGATTCTTCATGACCAAAGTTATTGCAATAAGTACATTCAACTTCGTTTTGAAGAGGAGAAAATTTGTTATAGGTGTTATTCTTTGGTTCAATATTCATCCTTTTCTTTCTTGCTTCTCTTGTCATGATGGTTTTATATGCAACACATTGAACAGCTTTATGACCAAAATTGTGACATGAGAAACATTGTCCATTGAAGTAAAAATTTCTGCGATCATGAAATCTTCTATTTGAATTTACCTGTTGGTTGTTGCTTCTTTGAGGGATCTCCCTGTTAGTGATCCTTGATTTGAGATGATCATGCTTTACTTGTAAAGATCCTTTGTTCCCTTGCTGAGTGGCTGAATGAAGAGAACCAGTTGTGACTGCTTTCAGATAATTTGGTGCTGAAGTCTGGGAAGATTCCCCAGTATATCCAAGACCTGTTTTCATATGAGGAGACCGTTGTGTCTTGATAATCTCATCTAAGGTTTCTGAACCTTTAGAAAATCTAAGATTGAGGGTCTTCACTTTCTCATTATCTTTCCTTAGACTTACTACTTCACACTCCAATTCCTCAATGCGTTTTTCCTTTGCTTCAAGCTGATTTTCTAGAGTCTCTATGATTATGTTCTTTTCTTCTAGGCTTACTTTGAGTTGATTGTTTTCTTCAAGAAAATCCTTGTCCTCTAGAGCATCCACAAAAGTATCCTTTTCTTCTCTTTGTTCAAATGCCATGAGAAGTCTAAAGTCTTCTTCACATTCTTCCTCACTATTAGATGATCCATCACTGTCTTCATTAGTATAATAACTTTGTCTTGTGCTAGATCTATTCTTATTCCTTCTTGCTACTTCTTTTTCTTTAGCCGAAGTTTCTTTATAAGGACACCTTGCAGCATAATGGCCAACTCTTCCACAATTGAAACATTTGAAAGGAAGCTTACCTTTGAACTTTCCGGTACCTAGTTGAAGTCTTCTTACAAAATTTGCTTCTTCTTCTTCTTCAGATATATAGCTGGATTCTTTGACAACTTCCATTTCTTTTCCTTTTGCAGATGCCCTAAAAGCAGCTTCTTTGATTTGAGAAGGGCCTCCTTAACTCATTTCAAAAGCAGTCAAAATACCATGTAATTGAACAATAGTAAGAGTTTGTAGATCTTGCCTTTCTTCAATAGCTGAAACTTTAGAGTCAAATTTTGAAGTCAAGGATCTTAAGACATTTTCCACCAGAGTAGTATCGGTTATGGTTTCACTCAAATTTCTCATCCGATTTACAATATCATCTAGATGAAGAAAGAAACTGGCAACATTTTCATCACTATGCATCTTCAAATTTTCATATTCAATTCTAAGAGTTTGGAGTTTTGCATTTTTTACCTTTGTATCTCCTTCATAGCTTAGAATGATTTTGTCCCATATCTCTTTTGCTGAATGTAGCTGCATCACTTTAGCAAATTCTGATTCAGACATGCTTCCTAATAGGACATTCACTGCTTTGGCATTGATTTCATACTTCTTTCTTTCAGCAGCATCAGTAGGAATACTTGTCGGGTATTGATAACCTTCTTCCACGATTGCCCATACATCTGCACCAAGACTTTGCAGATATGCTTTTGTTCGTACCTTCTAGAATATCAGATTGCTTCCATTGAATAGAGGTGGCTTTATAGACATTACTCCTTCTTGACTTCCCATTGCGACGGATCTCCTTCAAGCGATCAAGCTTCTGCAGAAGAACCTGCTCCGATACCAATTGTTGAGAAAAATACTGAGAGGGGGGGGGGGGTGAATCAGTATTTACTGCATATTCAAAACTTTTACTTTTTCTTGTTTCTAAAACCCATACGCTACTTTCCTGAAACAGACTCGCGTATATACGCGGATACCCTTTATGAAACTCGCGTATACACAGATATCTAATTATGTCATTAGTTCTTCACTTAAACCATTCCATCATTCATTCATCAGATGTTTAATAAACAGTAAACATGAACAGTAAGAACAGAGTAAACCATCACACAAAGCATCACACATGAACACCAGGATTTTTAGGTGGAAACCCAAGTCGGGAGAAAACCACCGCTGCCATTGCTCAGCCTTCAATATTTTATTATAGAGAAAACATCTTACAACATATGTGCTGGCGCAGACTCCTACCAGCACGCAGGCACCCACCTGCGCTCGTTTACCAGCCTCTCCTGGAAGGGAGCTCCAACCCCCTGACTCGTTTACCAGCCTCTCCTGGAAGGGAGCTACGACCCCCTGATCTCGTTTACCAGCCTCACCTGGAAGGGAGCTACGACCCCCCGATCTCATTTACCAGCCTCACCTGGAAGGGAGCTACGACCCCCTGACTGAAGGCTACAACCCTCAGCACCTCTATGGACCACGTTTCATCAATTTTCACACTAGATCCAAAGCTTCCTTTAGGACACCACTTGCAGGCCACATTTCATCATATTTTCAAACTGGACCCTTTCCATACATTTAAGCACATTTAACCATGAAACAGATACATATAACTCACTGACATATATCAGTAAACCAGCAGAACAGATCAGACATTTCTTACCACAGACTTCAGCAAACCCTAGTTTGCATACGCGCTTTCCTTTCTTTGATGTCGCATATATACGCGCTTCCGATCACATAAACCCGCGTATACTTCAGTATAAATTATAGAGCTAGTTTTATTGCGCATACGCGCTTTCTCTTCAGCGAAGCCGCGTATATACGTGCTTCCTCTGCGGCGAACTAACGTATAGATCTTCAACTATTATAGAGCATCATACTTCTTCAGATCAGATATTCAGTTCAGATTTACCCTTTTGCTTCAGACAGATGTTCGCCTCATCTCAGATTTAGGCCTTCCATGAACAGATCTAACAGGTACAAGTACAATACAGATCTAGATCCCCTTCTTCATCACTCCTTCATTGGTGCATCTTACATTCAGATCTTTCATTCAACTGTAACCCTTTCCATTCAGATATACTCCAAAGAGAAGTATTCATTCAAGCTCAGACATCTTGCACCCACACTCATGATTTTCACAAAGAATTTCTTCTCCTTATATAGGTTTACCCTTTTTCAATACCATGAGCCAAAACCACATTACATCCAATGGTATTCCAGGACGGGGTCATTTAGACTAATCATTACCCAATACAATGGGTCAATACCATGGTGGTTACCCCTGGTTTTTCACTTTTTGAGCGCTTTTGCCCATACGCGACTTGGCACGTTCTTTTCCGCGTGCATACGCGACTTCCCTTAGGCAAATCCGCGTATGCCTAGAGACATACTCTTTTCATCATAGATCTAGCACATACTGAATTCCTTTCTTCATTGCCTTCTGTATACACTGTAGATACATCATATTTAGTTCATCAAGACATATTCTATCAAGCACAACTTCATCAAGGAAGCTGTCAATATCTTCATCAAGTGGGTTGCCATCAAGGACAACACTCTCGCATCATATTGCCAACAATCTCCCCTTGACTTGATGGCAACCACGATGGTGTTTGGTTACCACAAATGTGAGTACTAAGAATTCAATGACACCATGTCACTCTCTCCATTTTTGACACCATTCCTTTTCTTCATTCAAACACCATGTCACTCTCCCCCTTTGACATCAAGGGAAAAGGGCGGATCAAAAACCAACACATTCTCCCCCTGTTCTGCAGATCTGATATACTGAAGTGACCAAGCTCTCCCTGAGTTCATGCTGAATCTTCAAAACATATTTTCAATGAAATACATGACTCTATGACTTTCCTAACACCAATGACTCATACTTACATCAAAGATCCATCCAAGTGAATTTACATATGAGACTCAAGTACCCAACCAAGTGGGTTTACACATTTCAACGCAGCTACCCAACCAAGTGGGTTTACAAATTTTGACTCAGCTACCCAACCAAGTGGGTTTACAAATTTGACAAGTCCTTCACATGACTGAATATTACAATTTTACATCATGGGTTTTAGCAAGACCTTTTCACCAAACTACAAATATAACTTTAAGACCAACACCAGAAAGTCCTCAAGAAAGAGAACATATGTCAGAACCATCATAATGCCAACAATGCATTATAATCAGCAACGCTAATGCTCCCCCTGAAACTGTTCATCCAAGCATCCTTTTCATATGACTAAGGCTCCCCCTTAGTTTGTGCACCCTGAACACTTTCACCAACAAATCATCAGGGCATCTTTATCAAATCATTAGAAATAGAATTATGAGAACTGGAACACCACCAGAGATACCAAACAGTATCACAGATACCAAACAGCACTGCAGCTGTGCTGAAGAGAGCTGACTCCAAACAGAAAAATGTCAGCAATCAGACATACGTGGTTTTCTATGCATGAACTCGCGTATATACACGACTGTGTTTCAGGAAATCCGCGTATCCAATGCCATCTTCGAAATTTATGCAGATTTGTGCTTTTGACTGGCAGAGAATACTCCCAACTTCTGTCTGAGATACTCGAACGCTTCCCTGGGCAGAGGTTTGGTAAAAATATCAGCAACTTGTTCTTTGGAGGGAACATACTCCAACTTCACCTTTTGCTCAAGCACTTGTTCACGTAAGAAGTGATACTTGATGGGAATGTGCTTGGTCTTCGAATGCATAACAGGATTCTTTGAAATACTAATGGCACTTGTATTGTCACACTTAATGGGGACAAGAGGTGTACATTTGATTTGAAAATCTTGTAAGGTTTGCATCATCCAAAGGAGTTGAGTGCAACAAGATGCGGCAGCCACATATTCTGCTTCTGCTGTAGATAAAGCAATAGAATTTTGCTTCTTGCTGAACCAAGATACTAACCAGGGTCCCATATAGAATGCACCACCACTAGTGCTTTTCCGATCATCAACACTTCCAGCCCAATCTGCATCAATGTAAGCATGAAGAGTAAGATCAACATTCTTTGGATACCATAGACCAAAGTCTTGAGTTCCTTGTAGATATTTGAAAATTCTTTTAACAGCCTGAAGGTGAGACTCTTTTGGATTAACTTGGAATCATCCAAAAATCCCAACTGCATGCATAATGTCTAGTCTAGTCCCAGTGAGATAAAGTAGACTTCCTATCATTGATCTGTATTCTGGTTGATTCACCGTGGGAGAATCATCATGAGAACTGAGATTGCATCCGGTTATCATTGGTGTACTTACAGGTTTGCATTCTTCCATGCCATACTTCTTCAGAATTTTCTTAAGATATTTTTCTTGTGATAGGAATATACCATCTGCAGTTTGATGCACTTGTAAGCCAAGAAAGAATGTTAGTTCCCCAAGTAAAGACATTTCAAATTCTTGCTGCATGACAGAAGCAAATTTTTTACTCATAGATTCTTCGTTACTCCCAAAAATGATATCATCAACATATACAACTACAATCAATAGTTTATCATTTTCAACTTTTGTGTATAAGTTGCTATCAGCAGACCCCTTTGAAAATCCTTGTTGATGAAGATATTTGTCAAGACGATAATACCAAGCCCTTGGAGTTTGTTTGAGACCATATAGAGCCTTTTTAAGTCTACAAACAAGATTTTCATCATTTCCCAAAATGAATCCTTCCGGTTGTTCTATATATACTTCTTCTTCTAGATCACCATTAAGAAAAGCAGATTTAACATCCATTTGATAAACTTTGATTTGTTGATAACTTGAAAAGCAAGAAACATTCTTATGGCTTCAAGTCTAGCTACAGGAGCAAAAGTTTCTTCAAAGTCTATACCTTCTTGTTGAGTATACCCTTTGCAAACCAATCTAGCTTTGTTTCTTACAACATCCCCATTCTCATTTAACTTTTTCTTGAAAATCCATTTAGTTCCAATGACATTTTTATCATGTGGTCTTGGTACCAATTCCCAAGTGTCGTTCTTTTCAATTTGATGAAGCTCTTCATTCATGGCTTGCTTCCAACATTCATCTTTGCTAGCTTGATTGACATTGTGTGGTTCAATTGTGGATAGAAGTGCCAGATGATTAGAAGATCCCACAAGAGTTCTCCTTGTTCGTACACCTGATTCCTTGTCACCAAAAATTTGAGATTTAGGATGATTCTTTTGAACATATCTGGATGGAGCTTTTTCAGATAGATCATCTTCAGGTTCTTCATTGGATCCACTGTCTATATCATTTCTATTTGATGTGGAAGGACATAGGTCACCATCATCTTCTTTTGTTGTTTGTTTTTCTTCTTTAGGAGCTGCAGGAGACTCATCAATAACAACATCAATACATTCAACAATCTTTCGAAGCCTTTTATTGTAACATTTGTATGCTTTGCTTGAAGAAGAGTAACCAACAAATATCTCGTCATCTGATCTAGGTTAAAACTTGCCAAGCTTTTCATCATTATTTTTGATAAAGCATTTACTTCCAAAAACTCTAAAATGCTTCACAGATGGAGAATTACCATACCAGAGTTCATATGGAGTTTTGTCACTATTTACCCGAACATGAACCTTGTTGAGAATGTTAGCTACTGTATGTGCTGCTTATCCCCAGAACATGTCAGGAGTTCCAGAATCATCGAGCATAGCTCTAGCCATTTGTTGAATTGTTCTATTCATTCTTTCTGCTACGCCATTTTGTTGTGGAGTACCTGCTACAGAGAATTGCCTTTTTATGCCATGTTGTTCACAAAATTCAGAGAATTCATTTGAAGTATATTCTCCTCCTCGATTAGATCTAAGACACTTTATTTTTAGATCTAATTCATTTTCAACTAAAGCTTTGAAGATCTGAAATTTTTCAAATGCTTCATCTTTGTGTTTAATGAGCCCGATCCAACACATTCTAGAGTAATCATCAATAAATAAGATATAGTATTCTTCTCCTCGTGGTGAATTTTTCTTCATAGGTCCACATATGTCAGTATGAATGAGTTCAAGAGGCTCACTTGATGATCCTTCTTTGGCATTAAATCGTACTCTGGTCTGCTTACCGAATTGACAAGATTTTCATATGATACTTTCTGGTAGATTAATATTGTGAAGACCACGAACAGCTTGAAGTCTGCTTGCTTTGTTGATTTGAGAGAAGCTCAGATGCCCCAGCCTTCTATGCCATAGCCAATTTTCTGAAGACTTGCTCAAGTAACATTGATCTATGCCGTTCAGTACATACAAGTTGCTAGGATTTCTTTTTCCTTTTATAATTGTTTTACCTGTATCAAGATCATGCACCACACATTCTTTTGAACTAAAGAAAACTTCAGTTCCTTGATCACACATTTGACTTAAACTTAACAGGTTATGCCTTAATCCATCAACATACATGACATCATTAGCCTTCACCTTTTCTTTTAGAAACACAGACCCTTTTCCTTTAATTACAGCAGGAGTATCATTTCCAAAAGTAACTTTCTTTTCCTTTTCTAGAGCACTATATGCACGAAGTTTGTGTTTATCACCTGTCATGTGTCTCGAGCATCCACTATCAATGTACCATTGATTTTCTTCACCTTCCGCAAATAATGCTATGCCACAATTTTCAACCTGTCATTCCTTCTTTTTCCATATTTTAGAGCTTCGAGGGAACATGTCTTTTTGGTCGGACTCGTCTCGCATTCGATTCTTCATGACCAAAGTTATTGCACAAGTACATTCAACTTCGTTTTGAAGAGGAGAAAAGTTGTTTAGGTGTCTTTTCTTTGGTTCAATATTCATCCTTTTCTTTCTTGCTTCTCTTGTCATGATGGTTTTATATGCAACACATTGGAATGCCTTTATGACCAAAATTGTGACATGAGAAACATCATTCATTGAAGAAAAATTTTATGATCATGAAATCTTCTCTATTTGAATTTACCTTGGTTGTTGCTTCTTTGAGGGATCTCCCGTTAAGTGATCCTTCCTGATTTGAGATGATCATGCTTTACTCCCAAAGATCCTTTGTTCCCTTGCCGAGTGGTCAATGAGTACTACCAGATCGTCAGATAATTTGGTGCTGAAGTTTGGGAAGATTCCCCAGTATATCCAAGAACTGTTTTTATAAGAGGAGACCATTGTGTCTTGATAATCTCATCTAAGGTTTCTGAACCTTTAGCAAATCTAATATTGAGAGATTTCACTTTCTCATTATCTTTCCTTAGACTTACTATTTCACACTCCAATTCCTCAATGCGTTTTTCCTTGGCTTCAAGCTGTCTTTCAAGAGTCTCTATGATTATGTTCTTTTCTGCTAGGCCTACTTTGAGTTGATTGTTTTCTTCAAGAAAATCATTGTCCTCTAGAGAATCCACGAAAGTATCCTTTTCTTCTTTTTGTTCAAAAGCCATGAGAAGTCTAAAGTCTTCTTCACAATCTTCCTCACTATTAGATGATCCATCACTGTCTTTATTAGTATAATAACTTTTTCTTGTGCTAGATCGATTCTTATTCCTTCTTGCTACTTCTTTTCCTTTAGCTGAGGTTTCTTTATAAGGAAACTTTGCAGCATAATGACCAACTCTCCCACAATTGAAACATTTGAAAGGAAGCTTACCTTTGAACTTTCCGGTACCTAGTTGAAGTCTTCTCACAAAATTTTCTTCTTCTTCTTCTTCGGATATATAGTTGGATTCTTTGACAACTTCCTTTTCTTTTCCTTTTGCTGAAGCCTTAAAAGCAGCTTCTTTGATTTGAGAAGGGCCTCCTTGCCTCATTTCAAAAGCAGTCAGAATACCATGCAATTGAACAATAGTAAGAGTTTGAAGATCTTGCCTTTCTTCAATAGCTGAAACTTTAGAGTCAAATTTTGAAGTCAAGGATATTAAGACCTTTTCCACCAAAGTAGTATCGCTTATGGTTTCACCCAAATTTCTCATCCGATTTACAATATCATCTAGACGAAGAAAGAAACTGGCAATACTTTCATCACTATGCATCTTCAAATTTTCATATTCAATTATAAGAGTTTGGAGTTTTTCATTTTTTACCTTTGTATCTCATTCATAGCTCAGAATGATTTTGTCCCATATTTCTTTTGCTGAATGTAGCTGCATCACTTTAGCAAATTCTGATTCAGACATGCTTCCTAACAAGACATTTACTGCTTTGGCATTGATTTCATACTTCTTCCTTTCTGCTGCATCAGTAGGAATACTTGCTGGGTTTTGATAACCTTCTTCCACGATTGCCCATACATCTGCACCAAGACTTTGCAGATATGCTTTTGTTCATACCTTCCGGCATTGTCGTATTGCTTCCATTGAATAGGGAGGTGGCTTTATGTATGATAACTCCTTCTTGACTTCCCATTGCGACGGGACTTCCTTCAAGCGATTAAGCTTCTGCAGAAGGACCACGCTTTGATACCAATTGTTGGGAAAATACTGAGAGGGGGGGGTGAATCAGTATTTACTGCATAATCAAATCTTTTTACTTTTTCATTCCTTAAAACCCATACGCTACTTTACTTCAGTAAACTAGTGTATATACGCGGATCCCCTTTATTAAACTAGCGTATACACAGAGATTTAGATATGTCATTAAGTCTTCACTTAAACCATTCCATCATTCATTCTTCAGATATTCAATAAGCAGTAAACAGGTGCAGTAAGAACAGAATAAACCATCACACAAAGCATCACACATGAACACCAGGATTTTTAGGTGGAAACCCAAATCGGGAGAAAACCACCGCTGCAGTTGCTCAGCTTTCAATATTTTATTATAGAGAAAACATCTTACAACATATGTGCTGGCGCAGACTTGACCAGCACGCAAGCACCCACCTGCGCTCGTTTACCAGCCTCTCCTGGAAGGGAGCTCCAACCCCCTGACTCGTTTACCAGCCTCTCCTGGAAGGGAGCTCCAACCCCCTGACTCGTTTACCAGCCTCCCCTGGAAGGGAGCTACGACCCCCTGATCTCGTTTACCAGCCTCACCTGGAAGGGAGCTACAACCCCCTGACTGAAGGCTACAACCCTCAGCACCTCTATGGACCACGTTTCATCAATTTTCACACTGGATCCAAAGCTTCCTTTCAGGACACCACTTGCAGGCCACGTTTCATCATATTTTCAGATTGGACCCACTCCATACATTTAAGCACAGTCAACCATGAAACAGATACATATAACTCACTGACAGATATCAGTAAACCAGCAGAACAGATCAGACATTTCTTACCACAGACTTCAACAAACCCTATTTTGCATAAGCGCTTTCCTTTCTCTGATGTCGCGTATATACGCACTTCCGATCACATAAACCCGCGTATACTTCAGTATAAATTATAGAGCTAGTTTTATTGCGCATACGCGCTTTCTCTTCAGCGAAGCCGCGTATATACACGCTTCCTCTGCGACGAACTAGCGTATAGATCTTCAACTATTATAGAGCATCATACTTCTTCAGATCAGATATTCATTTCAGATTTACCCTTTTGCTTCAGACAGATGTTCGCCTCATCTCAGATCTAGGCCTTTCATGAACAGATCTAACAGGTACAAGTACAATACAGATCTAGATCCCCTTCTTCATCACTCCTTCATTGGTGCATCTTACATTCAGATCTTTCATTCAACTGTAACCCTTTCCATTCAGATATACTCCAGAGAGAAGTATTCATTCAAGCTCAGACATCTTGCACCCACACTCATGATTTGCACAAAGAATTTCTTCTCCTTATATAGGTTTACCCTTTTTCAATACCATGAGCCAAAACCACATTACATCCGATGGTGTCTGTGACTGGTCATTTGTGATCAATCATTACCCAATACAATGGGTCAATACCATGGTGGTTACCCCCTCGGTTTTGCACTCCTTTTTTGAGCGCTTTTGCCCATACGCGACTTGGTACTATTTTCCGCATACACGACTCCCTTAGGCAAATCCGCGTATGCCTAGAGACATACTCTTTTCATCATAGATCTATCACATACTGAATTCCTTTCTTCATTGCCTTCTGTACTCACTGTAGATACATCAGATTTAGTTCATCAAGACATATTCTATCAAGCACAACTTCATCAAGTAAGCTGTCATCATCTTCATCAAGTGGGTTGCCATTCAAGGACAACACTCGGCATCATATTGCTAACAATCCCCCTTTGACTTGATGGCAACGACGATGGTGTTTGGTTACCACAACAGATAGGTATATTAAGAATTCAATGACACCATGTCACATTCTCCATTTTTGACACCATTCAAACACCATGTCACTCTCCCCCTTTGACATCAAGGGCAAAGGGCGGACCAAAACCAACATACTCTCCCCCTTTTCTCCTCATGTGGAAGAAGCGTTCTGCAGATCTGATATATAATGAAGTGACCAAGCTCCCCCTGAGTTCATGCTGAATCTTCAAACATATTTTTCAATGAAGTACATGACTCTATGAATTTCCTATCACCAATGACTCATACTTACATCAAAGATCCATCCAAGTGAATTTACATATGAGACTCAAGTACCCAACCAAGTGGGTTTACACATTTCAACTCAGCTACCCAACCAAGTGGGTTTACAAAATTTGACTCAGCTACCCAACCAAGTGGGTTTACAAATTTGACAAGTCCTTACATGACTGAATATTACAATTTTACATCATGGGTCTTAACAAGACCTTTTCATCAAATTACAAATGTGACTTTTCATAACCAACACCAGAAAGTCCTCAAGAAGGAGAACATATTTCAGAATCATCATAATGCCAACAATGCATTATACTCAGCAACGCTAAAGCTCCCCCTGAATCTGTGCATCCAAGCATCCTTTCCATATGACTAAGGCTCCCCTTAGTTTGTGCATCCTGAACACTTTCACCAACAAATCATCAAGGCATCTTTATCAAAACATCAGAGATAGAAATAGTATTATAAGAACTGGAACACCACCAGAGATACCAAACAAAGGTCGTAGATACCAAATAAAGATCGCAAACAGGTCAAGAGAGCCGACCCAAAACGTAAAAGTCGCAATCAGTCATACTTTTCTGTGCAGGAACTAGCGTATATACGCGACTGTGTTTCAGGAAACCCGCGTATCCCAAGCCATCTTCTAAATTTATGCAGATTTGTTCTTTTGACCGGCAGAGAATACTCCCAGCTTCTGTCTTAGATACTCGAACGCTTCCCTGGGCAGAGGTTTGGTAAAAATATCAGCAACTTGTTCTTTGGAGGGAACATACTCCAACTTCACCTTTTTCTCAAGCACTTGTTCACGTAAGAAGTGATACTTGATGGGAATGTGCTTGGTCTTCGAATGCATAACATGATTCTTTGAAATACTGATGGCACTTGTATTGTCACACTTAATGGGGACAGGAGATGTACATTTGATTTGAAAATCTTGTAAGGTTTGCATCATCCAAAGGAGTTGAGTGCAACAAGATGCGGCAGCCACATATTCTGCTTCTGCTGTAGATAAGGTAATAGAATTTTGCTTCTTGCTGAACCAAGATACTAACCGGGGTCCGATATAGAATGCACCACCACTAGTGTTTTTCCGATCATCAACATTTCCAACCCAATCTGCATCAGTGTAAGCATGAAGAGTAAGATCAACATTCTTTGGATACCATAGTCCAAAGTCTTGAGTTCCTTGTAGATATTTGAATATTCTTTTGACAGCCTGAAGGTGAGACTCTTTTGGATTAGTTTGGAATCGTCCAACAATCCCAACTGCATGCATAATGTCTGGTCTAGTCCCAGTGAGATAAAGTAGACTTCCTATCATTGATCTGTATTCTGGTTGATTCACCGTGGGAGAATCATCATGAGAACTGAGATTGCATCCGGTTATCATTGGTGTACTTACAGGTTTTCATTCTTCCATGCCATACTTCTTCAGAATTTGCTTAAGATATTTCGCTTGTGATAGGAATATACCATCTGCAGTTTGATGCACTTGTAAGCCAAGAAAGAATGTTAGTTCCCCAAGTAAAGACATTTCAAATTCTTGCTGCATGACAGAAGCAAATTTTTGACTCATAGATTCTTCGTTACTCCAAAAAATGATATCATCAACATATACAACTACAATCAATAGTTTATCATTTTCAACTTTTGTGTATAAGTTGCTATCAGCAGACCCCTTTGAAAATCCTTGTTGATGAAGATATTTGTCAAGACGCTAATACCAAGCCCTTGGAGCTTGTTTGAGTCCATACAGAGCCTTTTTAAGTCTACAAACAAGATTTGCATCATTTCCCAAAATGTATCCTTCCGGTGAAAAAGCAAGAAACATTCTTATGGCTTCAAGTCTAGCTACAGGAGAAAAAGTTTCTTCAAAGTCTATACCTTCTTGTTGAGTATACCCTTTGCAAACCAATCTAGCTTTGTTTCTTATAACATCCCCATTCTCATTTAACTTGTTCTTGGAAATCCATTTAGTTCCAATGACATTTTTATCATGTGGTCTTGGTACCAATTCCCAAGTGTCTTGCTTTGTTGATTTGAGAGAAGCTCAGATGCCCCAACCTTCTATGCCATATCCAATTTTCTGAAGACTTGCTCAAGTAACATTGATCTATGCCGTTCAATACATACAGGTTGCTAGGATTTCTTTTTCCTTTTATAATGATTTTGCCTGTGTCAAGATCACGAACCACACATTCTTTTGAACTAAAGACCACTTCTGTTCCTTGATCACACATTTGACTTACACTTAACAATTTATGCCTTAATCCATCCACATACATGACATCATTAGCCTTCACCTTTTCTTTTAGAAATATTGACCCTTTTCCTTTAATTACAGCAGGAGTATCATTTCCAAAAGTAACTTTCTTTTCCTTTTCTAGAGCATTATAAGTAAGGAGTTTGCTTTTGTCACCTGTCATGTGTCTTGAGCACCCACTATCAATGTACCATTGATTTTTTCACCTTCGCAATTTCGCAAATAATGCTATCCCACAATTTTCGACCGGTATTTCTTTCTTTTTCCACACTTTAGAGCTTGAGGGAACATGTTCTTTTGGCTGGACCTTGCTCCTGCATTCATATTCTTCATGACCAAAGTTATTGCAATAAGTACATTCAACTTCGTTTTAAAGAGGAGAAAAGTTGTTATAGGTGTTCCTCTTTGGTTCAATATTTATTCTTTTCTTTCTTGCTTCTCTTGTCATGATGTTTTTATATGCAACACATTGAACATCTTTATGACCAAAATTGTGACATGAGAAACATTGTCCATTGAAGTAGAAATTTCTGCGATCATGAAATCTTCTATTTGAGTTTACCTCAGTTGTTGTTTTCTGAGGGATCTCCCCGTTAGTGATCCTTGATTTTTGAGATGATCATGCTTTACTCAGAAAGATCCTTGTTCCCCAACAGTGGCTGACCAAAGAGAACCGCTGCACCGCCTAGATAATTTTGGTGCCGAAGTCTGGGAAGATTCCTCAAAGATATCCAAGACCTGCCATATGTGAGGAGACCGTTGTGTTCTATTAATCTCATCTAAGTGCTCGAACCTTTAGCAAATCTAAGATTGGAGGAGTCTTCACTTTCTCATTATCTTTCCTTAGACTTACTACTTCACACTCCAATTCCTCAATGCGTTTTTCCTTTGCTTCAAGCTGATTTTCTAGAGTCTCTATGATTATGTTCTTTTCTTCTAGTCTTACTTTAAGTTGATTGTTTTATTCAAGAAAATCCTTGTCCTCTAGAGCATCCACAAAAGTATCCTTTTCTTCTCTTTGTTCAAATTCCATGAGAAGTCTAAAGTCTTCTTCACATTCTTCCTCACTATTAGATGATCCATCACTGTCTTCATTAGTATAATAAATTTTTCTTGTGCTAGATCTATTCTTATTCCTTCTTGCTACTTCTTTTTCTTTAGCCGAAGTTTCTTTATAAGGACACTTTGCAGCATAATGACCAACTCTTCCACAATTGAAACATTTGAAAGGAAGCTTACCTTTGAAATTTCCGGTACCTAGTTGAAGTCTTCTCACAAAATTTGCTTCTTCTTCTTCTTCAGATATATAGCTGGATTCTTTGACAACTTCCTTTTCTTTTCCTTTTGTTGATGCCTTAAAAGCAGCTTCTTTGATTTGAGAAGGACCTCCTTGCCTCATTTCAAAAGCAGTCAGAATACCATGTAATTGAACAATAGTAAGAGTTTGCAGATCTTGCCTTTCTTCAATAGCTGAAACTTTAGAGTCAAATTTTGAAGTCAAAGATCTTAAGAATTTTTCTACCAGAGTAGTATCGGTTATGGTTTCACCCAAATTTCTCATCCGATTTACAATATCATCTAGACGAAGAAAGAAACTGGCAACATTTTCATCACTATGCATCTTCAAATTTTCATATTCGATTCTAAGAGTTTGGAGTTTTGCATTTTTTACCTTTGTATCTCCTTCATAGCTTAGAATGATTTTGTCCCATATCTCTTTTGCTGAATGTAGCTGCATCACTTTAGCAAATTCTGATTCAGACATGCTTCCTAATAGGACATTCACTGCTTTGGCATTGATTTCATACTTCTTCCTTTCTGCTGCATCAGTAGGAATACTTGCCGGGTATTGATAACCTTCTTCCACGATTGCCCATACATCTGCACCAAGACTTTGCAGATATGCTTTTGTTCGTACCTTCCAGAATATCAGATTGCTTCCATTGAATAGAGGTGGCTTAATAGACATCACTCCTTCTTGACTTCCCATTGCGACGGATCTCCTTCAAGCGATCAAGCTTCTGCAGAAGGACCACCCTCTGATACCAATTGTTGGGAAAAATACTGAGAGGGGGGGGTGAATCAGTATTTACTGCATATTCAAACTTTTTACTTTTTCATTCCTTTAAAACCCATACGCTATTTTGCTGAAGCCAACTAGCGTATACACGCGGATATCCTTCATAAAACTCGCGTATACACAGAGATCTAATTATGCCATTAGTTCTTCACTTATATCATTCCATCATTCATTCATTAGATGTTCTATAAACAGTAAACATGTGCAGTAAGAACAGAATAAACCACCACACAAAGCATCACACATGAACACCAGGATTTTTAGGTGGAAACCCAAGTCGGGAGAAAACCACCGCTGCAGTTGCTCAGCCTTCAATATTTTATTATAGAGAAAACATCATACAACATATGTGCTGGTTTAGACTCCTACCAGCACGCAGGCACCCACCTGCTCTCGTTTACCAGCCTCTCCTGGAAGGGAGCTCCAACCCTTCGACTCAAGCGACGCGCCTCTCCTGGAAGGGAGCTCCAACCCCCTGACTCGTTTACCAGCCTCTCCTGGAAGGGAGCTACGACCCCCGATCTCATTTACCAGCCTCACCTGGAAGGGAGCTACAACCCCCTGACTGAAGGCTACAACCCTCAGCACCTCTATGGACCACGTTTCATCAATTTTCACACTAGATCCAAAGCTTCCTTTAGGACACCACTTGCAGGCCACATTTCATCATATTTTCAAACTGGACCCTTTCCATACATTTAAGCATAGTCAACCATGAAACAGATACATATAACTCACTGACAGATATCAGTAAACCAGCAGAACAGATCAGACATTTCTTACCACAGACTTCAGCAAACCCTATTTTGCATACGTGCTTTCCTTTCTCTGATGTCGCGTATATACGCGCTTCCGATCACATAAACCCGCGTATACTTCAGTATAAATTATAGAGCTAGTTTTATTGCGCATACGCGCTTTCTCTTCAGCGAAGCCGCGTATATATGCGCTTCCTCTGCGGTGAACTAGCGTATAGATCTTCAACTATTATAGAGCATCATACTTCTTCAGATCAGATATTCAGTTCAGATTTACCCTTTTTCTTCAGACAGATGTTCGCCTCATCTCAGATCTAGGCCTTCCATGAACAGATCTAACAGGTACAAGTACAATACAGATCTAGATCCCCTTCTTCATCACTCCTCCATTGGTGCATCTTACATTCAGATCTTTCATTCAACTGTAACCCTTTCCATTCAGATATACTCCAGAGAGAAGTATTCATTCAAGCTCAGACATCTTGCACCCACACTCATGATTTGCACAAAGAATTTCTTCTCCTTATATAGGTTTACCCTTTTTTCAATACCATGAGCCAAAACCACATTACTTCCGATGGTATTCCTGGACGGGGTCATTTAGACGAATCATTACCCAATACAATGGGTCAATACCATGGTGGTTACCCCTGGTTTTGCACTTTATGAGCGCTTTTGCCCATACGCGACTTGGCACGTTCTTTTCCGCGTGCATACGCGACTTCCCCTAGACAGATCCGCGTATTCCTTGAAACATACTCTTTTCATCATATATTTAGCACATGCTAAATTTCTTTCTTCATTGCCTTCTGTACTCACTGTAGATACATCAGGTTTAGTTCATCAAGACATATTCTATCAAGCACAACTTCATCAAGTAAGTTGTCATCATCTTCATCAAGTGGGTTGCCATCAAGCACAACACTCTACATCATATTTCCAACACTTTTAGGTATCATATTGGGAAAATTTCAGTTTTTCCAGAAAGTAGACACTCAGAGATTTCCAACGAGCTATCATGAGCCTCGTTTCGACATCGGGAAGGCTGCCAAATGTTGACGGCAAGTTAAGGGACCTTTTGCTTATGTAAATGGAATCAGATTGGGAAAATTTCAGTTGATCCAGAAAGTAGACACTCAGAGATTTCCAACGAGCTATCATGAGCCTCGTTTCGACATCGGGAAGGCTGCCAAATGTTGACGGCAAGTTAAGGGACCTTTTGCTTATGTAAATTTTGAATATTTTTGTAAATTTTGAACCTTGAAAAATTTATATTTCCTCATGTGCGTTTAGCTATTTTTGCACATGAGAAGTTATGAAAAGTCAATTTAATTCCCCTTTTTAGCATTTTTTATATATTTTATGAGATATTTTGTGCCTTGGGCTTTGCAAAGCCTCAACGACAAGTTTAGATATTTTGATTAGGTCAATAGGATAGCAAGTTGAACCATGAGGTTTTCCTCACTTGAGCCTATATATTCCAAAGGCTTTCACTGTAAAAGAAGGCTGAAATTGATGATAGAAGCAATATATGGTCATATAAGCTTTGGAAGAAATACTTGTCTCATGCTTTTGGATTGCCTCTTGGATGTTCTTGGATGATGAATAGAGGATTGTTGTTGGATTCCATGACTTGGTAGAATGGTATAGTGTCTCTTTCTCTATTTTGTCTTCTAGTTTCCATTCATGAATACATGTTTCTTGCTTGCTATAGATCAGTAGAGAACAAATTTGAGACATGCCCATGGAGGCACCTCAAATTTCCCGTTTCTTTATAGCTTCTTTGTTTTCTTCTTCCTAAGCAACATTAAAGAATTATTGACTGCTCTTTAATAATTTAGGATATTGTTGCTTGTTTCATTCATGGTTTTATACATGCTAAGTATGACTTACGGTACACCCTGCTTACCTATGGCTAGCTATAGTTCCATCCATGAAATTTCTCTTTGACTGATTAGATTATCATTTTGTTGAACCAAGGAGGCCTAGTTCCGATGTAGCCCTTTGCCTAAAACTATGCAAATCTTGCTGTTCAAAGTGCCCAATAACTTGAAGTACTGTGTTTAGGCGTTCCGGCATAGTAAGTTAAGTTTTTTGTCCATCTTAAGTGTTTTCCCCAAAGTCTGATAGTCATTTCCCAAAGTTAGAGGGTCATATACCTCTATGTATGTCTTGAATGTTTATTTCTATGTATTGATTAGCTTATAGTTACATTTTGCATGATTAATGGTTTGCCCTACCATTTTTATGTTATCTATTAAACTAGTTATGCTTGAAACTCTTTGTTGTTCACAAACTTGATGTCCATTTAATCCATTTTGCCCAAAGATCCTTTCTATCTTGAATCAAATCAGCCCTTCAACAGCCTTGTATCACCGTCTGATAGCTTTCTTGACCTTTTCGACCCCATAGCCCAGTTGATCTGACATCTTTTTACCTATCTTATATCTTTGATCAGTTTCATCCCTCACAACTTAAAAGACTAAAACCAAAAAACCTACTTCATAACTAGCCTAAAATCAGAACGCAATAAGCAAACACACAGATATCCCTTACACATATAGAGAGAGCCCTCTCTGAGTCCAGGAAGGCTAGGTCCTTGGGCTTCAAAGATTGGTTTGATGTTACACTGTCATTTGGCTTGCCAATCAGCCAAATCACGGGACACTAACACAACCAACCAAGGAATAGTATTTAAAACAATTTTTTCCTCAAGCCACCTCCTTCCTTAAGCAATTAAAGTTGTATCCCTCTCTCATCCATTTAAAATACTTACAATTTACTTACATTAGGGAAAATTTTAACCAAGGGATGTCACATTGGCCTCACCCCCCCACCCCACTCCCACTCCTCATGTGCTAGTGTTGCATATGGACAAATTGAAAATTATTTTAGGTTAAACACAATACTATCTAATATAGGGGAATTGACAATAACAAAACATACAAACATACAATTGTGGGATAGGGAGGGAAATTCCCAAAGAGGCTCGACACTAATCAAGTGGGTAGATAACAACAACCCAAAATAGGAATAAATATGATATAGACAGAACTAGACAACAAATACCAAAACATAGCCCCGACACTGGAAAAGAGCCCAAGTGTAATAAAAATCTAAACTAAAAATCACCCATGGAAAAACAAAATCCCAACTCACAATGTCGACACTCTGAGACAATACCAAACTAACAATCTGAAAGCTAAGAAAGAATGTTGCACCAAAATTATCAATACTAGAGGGCTTTAGACATACCCTATTAGAAGTACCTATCAAGCATCATTTGCATGAGACCAGCACAAATATTTGAGAACCATAAACATTAAAATCTACTAAACCCAAAATTTTTGTTTTTCTGCATGTCGCTAACCTCTCGAGACTCTTGATTGACATGGAGCCACTTAGAAATAAAGCATACATATCATTACAATGATTAGTAAAGATATCTCCTTTGGGTTTATGGTCCACTATGCCTACTCTCAAAATTCCAAGGTTGCTAAAGTTCCAAATCAATATTAAGAAACCTCCTCATCCAAGTGTAAAATTTCCCCATAATGTAGGCCAAAATTATGTATCAAAGGAAACATGTGAATTCCTTGTAGGGATGTGACGTAGCTGGATTTATCACTCCCCTCTCTATTTTCAATTGAAATTCATCATGGATATCAAGTGATAGTAAAGTCACCTTCATTTACATTCATAGGGGTGGCCACGAAACCCTCATTATTTAAAGTGTTTCATTGTTTAGGGTGTTTGACACAATGCCCTAGGCAACCATTCTCCTTGGACCACACCCCATTAGGCAGACTTAGTCTCTATTCTCTATTGCACCTTGGGGATGAGATTTATATAATTCCAAAATTTTGTGTAGATCCCTATGTTGTTCAATTGAGAATTCAAAGACCATATTTCCTCAAATATTATTCCCTTGTGAAGAAAACCTATATGGGCCAAGTAATAAGTAGCACAATTACTAGTCCTCCAAGTATGAGATAAGATGACATAATTGAAGGATGGAACTAGTGATTAAATTTGAGAAATTTGATTTATAAGCCTCCAAATTCTAGATTTTTTTTCAACTCAAGCACCTTGGATAAGTTTTTTGGTGGTTCTAATAACTAATTGAGACTCTATCTACATCAATCTTAGAGTATCTCTCCAATAAAGCCAACTTGAGATCTCTTTTCGGAGCAAAGAATTCAAATTCATTATTACTAGATATATAATAGTCTATCACATATGTCCATAGAACATTATGCATTTAGTCCCTTATAAAACCTTCAAATATTTCCAAACCAAGATTACCTTTTGAAGCTCCATCAAAATTGAGCTTCACAAAGCCCATAGAGGGAGAAAAATAAGACGTAGGAAGAGAAACTAGAGGCAAGGGAGGGTTCCATGAAATATGGGAAATCATATTGGGAGTAAGGTATAAATTATTCATGATAGGAGCTTCCTTAGGTTGGGTTTTCCAATCATCTTGATACTAATTTTTAGTCGGGATAGTTTCTCTAATGTTTTTCTTGAAAATATACCACACTCTATCTTCAGTCTCATTTTTATCTTTGAAAATTCTCTCGTTTCTTTCCTTCCAAATAGCACATAATACAAACCCAACAACTAGGAACTAATCTATGTTAAATACTGGACTAGGAAATATATTGTGTCTCCAGTGTTCCAACATTTCTATTAGACTGTGATGGGATTGATCTGAGTGTCCAAAAAGCCCCAAGTTCCTCCTCCATATTGAATCATAGAATTGGCATTTATTAAGCGAATGTTCCATCATTTATTCTTATTGTCCACACAATATACAAAATTATGGACTCTCGAATCATTTTCACTAGATATGGTCCCATGTCAATATCATGTGTTTCATCACCAACCATAGAAATTTTGATACCTTTGGCCACAAGCAAGTTTCCCATATTTTCCTCCAATGAGGCTCTTGGGAAAAACAATGATGCCCAACTAATGGTCTTCTCATTTACCAAATTTGGCAATAAAACTAATGAAGGTTAAGATTATACCTAACCATACCTTCCGGGTTCAACCAGATTCTTCAACCATAACATGAAATCCTAGAACAATAAATTTCTAGCAAGCTTGAAATAAATATGTGGTAATCCATCTAGACCTCGAGCTATGTTTTTTTGCATCGCCATAACTACCTCTTCCACCTAAAAATAAGAGATATCATGCATTATCGCTTCATTTTGATCATATTTATCAAGTGTTGTATATGGTTGGTGATGCGATTTATGGATTCATGTCCATCAGGGACCAGCTCTTTGAATAGACCATGAAAATAAAAAACTAATTCTTGTTCAATTTAATTGTGCTATAGAAGATTTTGGCCCTACTTGGATTTAGGAGAGAAAATCTGATTACGTTGACAGTGCTTTGTCATAGTTTTATGGGAAATTTTGGAATTACACTCCACTTCTCTTAAACAGTGTACTCAAGATTTTTGTTGCCAAAGAGTCTTCTCCTACTTACTTTTTTCCTTGATTATGTTAACTAATTAACCCTCCTCATATATAAGAGATTCGACTCACACTTCTATAATGATTTTTTGTTGGACCTATTGTATTCACGCTTCTAGTACCTGTCTATATGAAAAAATATTCCCAAACACAATCTTGTTCCACTCCCTTATATTTTTTTTTATAGTTATTTCAGTTTGATATGGAAGGAATATATCAGATTCTACCCTTGAACCGTGATTTCCTCCCATTAGGTTTTGGCCTTGTTTAAAAAACTTGGGTCCTACAACCAAAATATTTCAGAATGGAAAGGACGGTTCCTCGGGTCAATATTCAAGTCGAATTCTAATCTTATAAGCTAATGATATGACCGTAAACAAGGTAGGCTTGTTTTATCCATGAATATATCAATATCCACTGAAGATTCTAATGTCAGGAGCTGGTATAAGAAACTTACAATTTGATTAGCAACTCTGGGATCTCTCTTCACCACTAGTCTTTTTCTGCATTGCATCTCGGCTCCTCAATGAAATTACTTCTTGGTGGTCTGAAAAATGTTAGATTGACGTCATGTTGGATGTTGACCTCCTTTCTAGACCCTCAATGCTCTACAACTACACACCTTACCAACAATCAAGGTGGGCGATACAATAAGTTACATGAAACCTTTTGTCACTCAGCTCCATTAGTCGATGATACCAACCATCACCATTCCTCAACTCACTAAGTTACACTTTTGAGTCGATGGTAGAGAAGTGATCGATATGAAATGAATAGGAAACTATATGTTTATTGGGCCCATATCACATGCTCGATGTACCTTCCCATATCACATGTCTAATTAGTGATTTTTTTGTATTTCAAAATTTGCGATAGAAACTTAAACCTTTATTTTGCTCTTACTATTAAGAAATCTTATCGATTGAACTCCAACGGTTCCTTCTTACTATTTTCCTTATTCATATTTTTCTTTTTCCTCCAAACTATTAGAGTGTTATTCTCCATCCCATCGTCTTTTCTCCAATTCATCAATTCTTGTTATAAACTCCTGGATTTATTAATTCATACTTGAACTTTTCCTTCCTCTTTCCCTACATGCAAGTTCTGCTCTATGGATTCTCACAAATATAGGGACTTCTAGTTTTGTAATTTAATATTAATGTAAATTCTAAAATTCCTCTTCCTAAAGATTAAAATCTGTTAAACCAAAATCTATGTTGGATAATAAGTTATTAAACTAACTCAAGCTCCACACCCTAGTCAAAATCACATACAAAATTGTGGCAAAAGGAAAATTACACTAAAATATAAGACACAAAATAACACAAAATTTGAGCCACAAATTCCTACTTAAGCATCATATTGAGTTAGAATTACAATTAGAATACATCAAATAATTTTCACATAGGGATTTCATAAGCATTCCCAATCTCTCTAAATATAACTTAATCCTTCTACAAATAAAAAAATTATACTATTATTCTTTTCTTGCATTTCTTCTCAAATAATTGCAATTCATAAACCCCATAAACACTCTACATTGGAGCTTCACCTTGCTGACCAATATATTATTATGTTCATTGATGAAAAATTATTTAAAATAAAGCCAATATATTGTAAGTATTGGGGGGAGATATAACATACCAAGGTTCTATAAGGTATTGGGGGGAGATATAACGTACCAAGGGTCTATAAGGTATTAGGGGTATTAAAAAAGGTATCTACTAAAAAACATGTTTTTTTTATTGAAAATATGTATCAATATGAGAGTTTAGCGAAAGGTTTTTGGAAGTTAGTTATTAATATCTAGTATAATTAGGAGTATTCTTTAATATTTCATGAATGAAAGTGCTATGCTACAAGTTCACTTAGTGAAGACATTGTGCACTCTATTTCCTTCATACTATTTAACATCTTTCATAAAATAACTCAAATTTATATTCTTGGATGAAACAAATTTTTTTATCTTTCTCAACATATCCTTAATGTCTACATACTTTCTTCTTAATATAAATGTTTTTATATCTCATTTTCTTTATCCTGTGTACAAATCACTTCTAAATCTTTTCTTTTAATAACAACTTCAACTAATCCCACTTGCTCCAAGTGCATCCCACTTGTGTGCATGCTCAACTTAATATAGAAGGCATATGATCCGATTTCAATTCCGTTCTCTCACACTCAAGTTTGGCCTACCTTCATCTTAGTCCATTAACATAAAAATATAGACTTTGTCCTTTCTCATTCCAATCACATTCCAACAAATTTACAATAATGGAAGCGTGTCATTTTTTAGTTTAATCTAATTTCTATATGTGTATTCCTTTTATTTCCAATATATGACTTTAACATTTTCCATATTCTATCTTCCATGTCTATGTTTCTCTACACCAAACCTCGTCAAACTTTTATGACCTTCAGGACAAAGGATCATGCTACTAACAATAAATAGAAAAGTGTTAAGAGTTATAAAAATCCTCACTCCACCATGGAGCTATAGGGTTATAAAGGCTCCTTGTAGAACGCTATGCTAGGTGAAGAGCATAGCTTGATCGGCTAGGGTGCTAAAAGAGAGAGATTTTACCATACTAAACCTATATGATAGATTATTCTAGCCATTGGGATTAAAAAAATGAAGACTTTCCTCTATTTTATGACTAAATCCACGATTGTTGCATGCTGAGTAAGGTGATGCTTCCTCGTTCCACCAAATTAATTGACGTGCCATAGTGGTCGACCCTATTTGACAGAGACTTGTGCATGGTAAATGTATTCTCCCGACCCATCCTTCAATGTCATGAGCCTTTCAACTTATTCATATATTTTTTAGGCTTACGGTCATGAGAACCTATTTTATGACCCAACAATCGAAAGAAGCTATGGCCCGACAAGGTATAGAAGGATGATGTCAATACGAGGTCATTTGGCTATCGACCGGGACATCATTCGAATTCCATTGGCACTTGATATGGCCCAACTCCTTGGTTCTCATTTAAATACATGAAAAACTTGTCTTCATCGGTTAGAGTATTATGTATCTCATGCACTATAAACATTCATGGGACCCACTCTTATTTGAAAAAAAATAATGGTTGAATTTAATTATGTATATAGTAAATGGAGTTGTACACTTACTTGTTCTGTGATGGAGTTGAGGTTGTGTCAATAATTATGGTTAATAATTGTAGTTTTTTGGGTAGGTGGTATTGGTGATCCATGGTAATAAGCTCATACTATTACATGTAGTTGAAACCATTAAAGCCTACATGATTCTCCATTATAGTGAATCATAATTGGACAATAATAGATTTATGATTAACTGATTTTTACGGAGTTAGAATTTTCTACATAAATCATGATATACATAGTTTGAATATTAATACTATGTGTATCATTATTATATTTATTTCTCTGATATATTTTTTTAAATAACAACAAATTCTAGATATTTCCATATATAACCCATATGCAAACAAATTCTAGATATTTTCATATATGACCCTATGCAAAGCTAGTGTTGGAATATAATTTCCAACTGCCCGAACGAGAGATTAAGGCAGCAGCACATCGGAAGAGCGATCATCGCTCAACAGGAGATCGACGGCTAGCGGGAGGATAAATAGCCCGGAGGTTAATGGGATGAGTACCCCCGCACTTGACTTGTCAATTGGGCATTGACCCATGATTAACGGCTATGATTTACTGCGGGGCCTCACCCTAATTTTTGTGTACGGGCAGAAGGCAGCCCCCACAACCACCACTATGTGGTGTCTCCGCCCACGCACCACCGAATCACCACCGCCGCAAAAATGTGCCACTTCTGCCACCAAGTCAAATTCGACATCAATGAATTTTAAGCGGTTCCGGCAGAATTTTTAATGCCATTAATGAAAATTTTCAAGCGGTGATTTTGTTGTTATATGTCAATAAATGACATTAAATTTTTTTTTGGATAATTTTTGTTGTTCTATATAAAAACAGAGTCATTTTTTTTAACATGTATGTATGCACAGCAGTGCGTTGATTGTTAAAAAAGACAGAGAGAGAGATATTAAAAAAAACATAGAGACAAAACTATGTTTTTGCACAGCAGTGCAATTGTTTTTTTTAATAGGACAGAGCAGAATTAAATATACACAGCAGTGTATGTTTGTTTAAAAACAATGAGTTGTTTTTTAAATAAACAGAGACAGTGAATTAAAATTCACAGTAGAGTTTTTTTTAAGAGACAGAGAAGAGTTTTTTTTTGTTTTTGGAACTGTGTTTTGTAACAGTCCAAGCAGTGGTAATCCCTCTGTGTAGAGGAAGAACTTGTAACAGATTTTTATGGAATAAATATTTGTTTTATTGAGTTGAAAATCTGTTTTCTGAGAGTGAAATTTATTTCTCTGTGTTAGAGAGGGAGAGTTTAATTTCTCCATTATCAATTCTGGAATTTTTCAATATTGCAACATGGTATTGGAGCAGTCCAAGCTATTTGAAAGTCAAATAAGCTGAAGGAAAGGAGTTCTTTATTGCAGAAGTTTCTCCAGCAGTGTGAAGACTCAGACAAGAAGAATTCAAAGGTATTTCTCTATACAGTTTTGTGTTAATGTTGCAGTACAGTTAGTTAAATTTAAACACACAGTCAAGTGTTTTTGAATCATAGTTAAGAGTGCAGAATGGCTGGAACCAGCACTGGTATGGGTATGGGAAATATCCATCTCCCACAATTTAATGGGAAAAATTATGACTAATGGTCAATAACTATGAGGGATTTATTTGTCTCCCAAGAATTATGGGAATTTGTTGAGGATGGATTTGAAGAGCCAACAAATGAAGAAGAGTTTGAATATTTAACTCAGGCAGAAACAGAGTTGTTGAAGAGAAATAGGAAGAAAGAATCCAAAGCTCTCTTCTTATTGTATCAAGCAGTGCATGAGACTGTGTTTCCTAGGATAGCTGCAGCAAAGAGATCTAGAGAGGCATGGAAAACTCTCAAGACAGCCTATCAAGGCATGGAAAAAGTGAATACAGCAAAAATTCAGTTGCTGAGGAGAGACGTTGAGACTCTCTGTATGAAGGAGTCAGATAACATTGACTCATTCTTCACTCATGTGATTTGAATGGTCACACAAATAAGATCTCATGAAGAGACTCTTGAAGATAAAAGGATTGTGGAAAAACTCTTGAGGAGTCTACCCTCAAGATTTTATGTGATTGTAACCACCATAGAGGAGACTAAGGATCTCACAAAGTTTTCAGTTCATGAGCTACATGCATCACTGATGACCCATGAACAAAGATTGAGTAGGAGTGAAAAATCATCTCTTGAGCATGCTTTTAAGACCCAGATGTCTTTCGGAAGAGGAAGAGGGCAAGGCAGAAAAAGAGGAAGAGGCAGAAGCCAAAACAGAGGTGGAAGGAACCGCCCTTCACATTCACATGGAAGGTGCAACAATCAAAATCACAGCCACGGCCAAGACAGCAGCTAGCAAAGTGGATAGCAGAATGATCAAGGACAAAGGTATGATAAATCCAATGTCCAAGGTTACAATTGTAAGAAATATGGTCATTATGCTAATGAATGTAGAACGAAGAAGCAAGATATGAGAAGCAGAACTAGTACAGAAAAGTTTCACTAGAAAATAGGCTAAAAAAAATATTTTAGCTGTATCATGGCAGAAAAAGAGTGAGACATGACATTTGAGACTGCAGTTTGTAACATATATAACATATAATGAGAAACTTAGCAATGTTTTCTATGTTAGATGAGAGTGTGCAGTCACAAGTCACACTAGGAACTGATAGCAAAGTTTATGTTATGGGAAAAGGAGATGTAAATGTTCTAACAAGATTAGGTGCAAAGAAATCCATAGCAGATGTTTATTATGTTCCAGGAATGAAATGTAATCTCTTAAGTATTGGACAACTTGTCCATAAGGGATATAATGTTTTCTTTGAGGATGATGTTTGTACCATCATGGACAAACTACCCAGCAATTAGTGTATTGCTGAAGTAAAGATGACAAGGAACAGGATGTTCCCTCTCAGAATGAGATCAGACTTGAAGAATGGTGAAGAGAAAGTAGCAGTTGGACAGGAGACTTTCCAAAGTGAACCAAAAGATGATAATTGGTTATGGCACTTAAGATTTGGACATCTCAACTTTGGAGGTCTTAATTTATTGAACAGAAAAGGAATGGTAAGTGGTTTACCATTGATAGAGAAACCGGACAGCCTTTGTGAAGGTTGTATTCTTGGGAAACAACACAGAGAAAGTTTTCCTTTTGGGAAAAGCATAAGGGCAAAAGCACCCTTAGAGATTGTCCACTCAAATGTATGTGGACCGATGAAAACTCCATCGCTAGTAAGAAGCCACTATGTGTTAACATTCATAGATGATTTTACAAGAAAAACGTGGGTTTACTTTTTGAAAAACAAAAGTGAAGTGTTTGAAAAATTTTGCAATTTCAAAGCACTTTTTGAGAACCAGAGTGGGCTGCATATCAAAGTCTTAAGGATTGATAGAGGAGGTGAGTATATCTCTAAATATTTTCTACGTTTTTGTAGAGAAAATGGTATTCATAACAGTTTACAACTAGATATACTCCGCAACAAAATGGAGTAGCTGAAAGGAAGAACAGAACCATAATGGACATGGCAAGGAGTATGTTAAAGGCAAACCATTTGCCGAATGATTATTGGGCTGAAGCTGTACATTGTGCATCGTACATCTTGAATAGATGCCCTACAAAAGTAGTTATGAACAAAGTGCCGAAAGAGGCATGGAGTGGCACAAAGCAAGGTGTCACACACATGAAGGTTTTTGGATGTGTGGCTTATGCACACATTCTGGATCAGCTAAGGAAGAAGTTGGACAAAAAGGGGGAGAAATGTATTTTCATTGGATACAGTGAGGAATCCAAGGCATACAGGTTATATAACCCATCCACCAAGAAGTTTATTGTGAGCGGAGATGTTCGGTTCATTGAAGGAAGCTTGGGATGGAAGCATAGAAGACGGTGAATGTTAAACCTTTGTTGATCTCATGATGAAAATGATGTTGAGTTGGGTGAAATACATCCCAAAACAACAACACCAACAAAAGAGCGGCAAAGCACACCCTTGAGGAAGAAATGAAAGTGCTTCTCAAGCACACCCGCAAGGAGAAATTCAAGTGCTTCTTGACCATTTGTACACCTCTTTGAAGAGGTAAGAAATTCAAAAGTTTGAAAGATATTTATGAACAAGATATAGCTAATGAAGGTATCAATTCTTTGTTTGCTTTATATTTTCATGTTGATGATCCTGTTCATTTCGAAGAAGTTATCAAGGATAGGAAATGGATAGAAGCTATGGATTAGGAGATTAATGCCATAGAAAGAAACAAAACTTGGGATTTGGTTAAACTCCCAAAAGGTAAAGATGTCATAGGAGTTAAATGGGTCTACAAGACCAAGAGTAATGCTGAAGGAAAAATAGAGAGACACAAGGCAAGACTTGTTGTCAAAGGTTATAAACAGAAGCATGAGATAGATTATGAGGAAACTTTTGCACCAGTTGCTAGAATGGAAACTGTGAGAGCAGTGCTGTCCATAGCAGCACAAAATAAATGGAAAGTTTACCAAATGGACGTGAAGTCAACATTCCTAAACGAAGTGTTAATGGAAGAGGTTTACATTGAACAACCTCTCGGTTATGAAAAGAAAGGCCAAGAGCACAAAGTATGCAAGTTGAAGAAAGCTCTTTATGGGCTGAAGAAAGCGCCAAGAGCATGGTACAGTAGGATAGATTCATATCTACTGGAAAATGGTTTTGAAAAGTGTGAGGGAGAACCCACCCTCTACATCAAAGAAAAAGATGGTAAAATATTGATTGTAGTCTTATATGTTGCTGATGTTATTTTTATAGGTAATGATGATTGCCTTATTGAACATTTTAAAACAGTCATGAAAAAAGAATTTGAAATGACTGATATGGATTTGCTGAAATACTTCTTAGGAATAGAAGTAGAGAAAACTAAAAATGGGATTTTTATCTCACAAGAAAAATATGTTAATGAGGTTTTGGAAAGATTTAACATGCAGGATTGAAAAGCAGTAATAACACCCATAATAATGGGATTAAAACTCAGCAAAGAGGACAACGGCAAGGATTTTGATCCTAGTTTGTACAAGAGCATAGTTGGCAGCCTCATGTATTTGACTGCAACTAAAGCGGGACATAATGCATCTTTGTTAGTTTGATTTCTCCATTCATGGAAAAGCAGGATATACGGTGTTAAGCGTCAAAGAAAGTTAGAACATATTAAAGTTTTAAAGTTTGTTTTTATACTACTTCGAGAATGTTCGGATTTAGTTGGATACCTTTTTGACGGTGATTGGTGGAAGTGTTGATGATCGGAAGAGCACTTCCGGTTATGTTTTTCACATGGGTTCAGGAGCCATTTCATGGGCTTCTAAGAAACAACCCATTGTAGCATTGTCTACAGCAGAGGCAGAATATGTGGCAGCTATAGCAGTAGCGTATCAAGCAGTTTGGATGAGAAAAATGTTGAGAAGTTTAGGCTAAGAACAGGTAAAAGGGACAGTGATCTTTTGTGACAATAGCTCAGCTATTGCATTGTCTAAAAATTTTGTTTTTCATAAAAGGACAAAACACATTGACACCAAGTTTCACTTCATACGTGAATTGGTTAACAATGGTGAAATAGTTTTTCAACATTGCAGAACAGAGGATCAATTTGCAGATATCCTCACAAAGCCACTTGCACAGAAAAGCTTTGAAAATTTCAGGAAATGCCTGGGTATGCAGGAAAACCCAGCAGTTGAAATTAAGGGGGAGTGTTGGAATATAATTTCCAACTGCCCGAATGAGGGATTAAGGCGGCAGCACGTCGAAAGAGTGATCATCGCTCGACAGGAGATCGATGGCTAGCGGGAGGATAAATAGCCCAGAGGTTAACGAGATGAGTACCCCCGCACTTGACTTGTCAATTGGGCGTTGACCCATGATTAACGGCTATGATTTTTGTGTACGGGCAGAAGGCAGCCCCCGCAACCACCACTATGTGGTGTCTCCGCCCACGCACCACCGAATCACCACCACCGCGAAAATGTGCCACTTCTACCACCAAGTCAAATTCAACATCAATGAATTTTAAGCGGTGCCGGCAGAATTTTTAATGCCATTAATCAAATTTTTCAAGCGGTGATTTTGTTGTTATATGTCAATAAATGACATTAAATTTTTTTTTGGATATTTTTTTGTTGTTCTATATAAAAACAGAGTCATTTTTTTAACATGTATGTATGCACAGCAGTGCGTTGATTGTTAAAAAAGACAGAGAGAGAGATATTAAAAAAAACACAGAGACATAACTGTGTTTTTGCACAGCAGTGCAATTGTTTTTTTTTAATAGGACAGAGCAGAATTAAATGTACACAGCAGTGTATGTTTGTTTAAAAACAGTGAGTTTTTTTTTAAATAAACAGCGACAGTGAATGAAAATTCACGGAAGAGTTTTTTTAAGAGACAGAAGAGTTTTTTGTTTGTTTTTGGAACCGTGTTTTGTAACAGTCCAAGCAGTGGTAATCCCTCTGTGTAGATGAAGAACTTGTAACATATTTTTATGGAATAAATATTTGTTTTATTGAGTTGAAACTCTGTTTTCTGAGAGTGAAATTTATTTCTCTGTGTTAGAGAAGGAGTTTAATTTCTCCATTATCAATTCTGGAATTTCTCAATATTCCAACAGCTAGTAATAACATGAGATTATTTCAATTAATAAATTAAATAAATTTTTATTAATTTATTTCAATTAATAAATTGAATAATCTTTTATTAAACGCACACACAGAGTATTAAATTATTAAAATGAAATATGTTTTATGCCCTGCGAAATCTGGACATTTCCTATTACTATATATCGTTTCATACTCCATATGCAAAGCTACGGAGGGCATGATTTCATTTTAAATTAAAAACTACATAGTTTTTATTAAATCCAGGCATCATAATTGCTTTTTAATTTTAAAAATACGCAGTTGTTAATTAAATTCGCTAATCCTCATCAGATTCATTAATAATGGGTTCATAAAAAGTCAAACAGTAGTGGTCTAATTAGCTCTTCTTCTTCTTTTTTTTATAATTTAGCTAAAATTTTAATAAAATTTGGCAAAGATTTTTGAAAATATGTCTAACTTTCAGATTTTGGGTGTCCAGAAAATTTTGATGGTTGTAGCTGTCAAACTTCAAAATTTTGGGTGTCCAAAGATTTTTTTATGGTTGCAGCTGTGAAACTTCAAAATTTTCGATGCTTAGAAATTTTTGATTTTTGATAATGCTGAATCCATTTCCACCATACAAACATGATTCAAACACTGCTATTATAAGATTTCTTAAAAAAAATTGTCAATATTCCAGCAGCTTTTAACCAGCAATTCCTCAGCTAAAACTTCTCAGGTAATGCTGTGGATGACCTAAAATAAAACTTCGATTTTATGTGTATCATCTCTCGGGTCTATCCCTTGCTAAGTAAGTCGATCACCTGGGCGCGCAAGTCGTATGAATTCCTCGGAAGGGATGCAGCAGAAGGAAAATCAATGACAGTATGATTATGAATTGCAGTATAGGTTGTCAGAACGTATTTAGGATCATCCGGACAGCGCTCAACCTGCTTCTTCACCGGGCATCCCTTTCTTCGACATCTGAAATAATATCTGCTGATTTATTCAGCAATAGCAGCGATTATAAACATATTTTGTAAATAGTGTGCACAACTAGAAGTTGCATATAGGCCATATAACCAACCCCGTGCTGGTCCAAGAAGTAATGGGTAGAGCACTTGAGAGAAAATACCTGGTATGAATTCTATCCCTGATGCGCTTCTGACCATATTTCTTCCATTCGTATCCGTCATCAATAATATTCTCAGTGCTCTCTGTTCTCACACAGATAACTTTTTCTTCTTTACCAAGATCCTGACAATCTCTCAAGTTAGTTGATCCATTTGATCCATCAGCGCCATCCATTAATGGTATATGCACACCACAGAAACCAGAAGACCATGACCTCCTAAACTAGCCAAAATGGATACGTTTAAATAGCAAGATTCCCCAGCAAATTGGAAAATATTTTATTGAATTCAGACTTGTGGAAGCGTGTTGGAACAATCCACTACAACACGCTGTTACTTGGATAGGATTTTTCTGCGACCCAGCACAGAGATCCGTCACCATTTTGTCTTCATTCTGTTTGTCCCATGTAATGATATTGGATCGGAACCCTAGTTCAGACTAGGTCATTTGCTGATATTTCAAAGGGAACAAAAACCCTAACCCTAAACAGAGCTCGCCAAAAACCGTTTGGCAATATTTTATAAAGAAAAAAGAAAAACCCTAACCCTAAATAGAGCTCGCCATTTTTAATAGGATTGTGTGAACACGAAATGTCGTGCCATTGCCATGACTTTTGAACAATGTTAATTGCTGATATTCAGTGAAGAGTTTGTCTAGCTAGGAGTCGTTATTGTAAAACTTCATAAATACAAGAGTCAAATAGAACAACAATCTGTCCCATAAACTATTTTTAACCTGATAAACATTAAAAATATTTTTTTCTTTCTTCTTTTTTCAATACTTTCCCTTATTTAAAAAAACACTATCAATACAATGTTCAATACAATGTTCTGGACAAATGCATCCATTGCCATCACAGATACGTATCGGACCAGAAAAAAGGGGAGGTTTTTTTAACATGATAAACATTAAAAATATTTTTTTCTTTCTTCCTTTTTCAATACTTTCCCTTATTTAAAAAAACAGGCATCAATACAATGTTCTGGGCAAGTGCATCCATTGCCATCACAGAAACGTATCGGACCAGAAAAAAAAGGGAGTTTTTTTAACCTGATAAACATTAAAAATATTATTTTCTTTCTTCTTTTTTCAATACTTTCCCTTATTTAAAAAAACACGCATCAATACAATGTTCTGGGCAAGTGCATCCATTGCCATCACCGAAACGCATCGGACCAGAAAAAAAAGGGAGTTTTCTAATACCTTTAGCCCTCAGACGGAAGCACAGCTCACGTCCTTGGAATATAAAAAGTCCATCATATCCTATGTTTTATATTTTATTTTCAAATTATTAACAACACCTACGTAATTTGAATAAATACGGGATGGTATCTTTTGTCTCTTTCCAAAGGTCTTATTATTTTAAAAAGCTTAAAAGAGAGTTGGAATTGTCTTTTGAGTCATCAGTTTTATATCGATAGTCTTCGAAGGCATCGTGTGCTTTTCAAGTGGCAAGGATGTAATGACTATTATCACATGATTAAATTTAATTTAATTAAAAATCTCTATAAAAAAAATGCTTTACGAGAGCTTTTATCACTATTTAGAATTATTTTTATTGAAATTTTTTAGAAGTTTTTGTGGTGGATTTTTTCAGGTCTAATTTCTTTATAATTAGGCAGGAATTTATTGAAATTACAAGTTTGATGTGTAACCTTGCACAATCAAAATGTCTTTAGAGGTTTTTCAAGGTGCTAAATCCATATATATATAGTCAAAAAACCAGTTTAAATAACACAAATGAACATTTCACCTCAATTTTTTCTGCCAAATTCAAGCAATTGAAAGTCCAAAAAATCCCATTAAAAACAACTCCTCACTATTTATCCAAAAATTTAATAAACACTATAATATATAATTTTAATAGATTTTTTAATTATCAAATATATTTATAAACATTATAAAACATTATGATATACTATTACAAAACTAAATTATACAAATATAAATCAATAAAAAAAAGCATACTTTTAGATATACATTAATAAACAAGATATCCTTAACTATATAGGTTAAAATATTAAATAACATTATATATAATATTATTTTTTTAATCATTCATACATGCATATAGCTTAAAAAAGGAATAAAACAACACAATTTTATTTAGCTACTATAATTTATAATTATAAAATAAAAACTATACAAATTTAAGTAATAAAAAATATTTTCTCATATACCAACTAATTAAAAAACATGCTCTCACCTATAAATATAAAATTAAAAGCATATAATAACACCACACTGCCCTACTTAACTGCCATAATTTATAATTATAAAATATCAATTATACAAATTCCAACTAATCTAAAAACACATATTCATTAATACCAATTAATAAAAAACATGCTCCCACCTTGAATATAAACATAAAACATCAATAAAAAGACCACACAAACCTACTTTGTATGTGTTCAACACAGTGTTGGGCAAAGCTAAAAACACATTAATAATAACAAACAACCCTACATATGTTCAACACAGTTTTGGGCAAAGCTAAAGACGTTAATAATAACAAGAACCCTATTTTGAATGGGTTTAATGTATGAATGGGGTTAAGTGATGCAGGAGCATGAGGCTTAGAGACAAAAGGCTTCATTAATTATTCCAAAAATCCAAAAAAATTACAAGAAAAGGTGTTGGTACCTTTAGCTGTCAATTTACAGTTTTACTAGATAGGGTTGAACTAGTATCTAGGAAGATTGAACTATTTTACATTAGATTCAGTATATTTAGCCTTCAGTTGATAGATTTAGGGAAGATATTATGTAATTAGGATTTTATCTAAGTTAGGAGAATTCGATCCTCAAGAAGATGTCAATTGTTATGTAAAACACTATAAAATGTAACCTCTGAGAAGGAGAAATTCGAATTTGGAGCCATAAAGTGCCTTGGCTATTGGAATGCGATAGCCGTCCGATCGTAAACTTCGGAGATCCGACAGTGTTCACGTCGAAAGTTGCATGAAGTTTTAAAAAAGGTATGGACCCGACGGTTTATTCAATAGAACTTTATTAAAGAGTTTGAAGTCCGGAAACCATTCCGAAAAGGTTTAAACATTGTTTAAAAGTGAATTATTATGTTTTTGAAGGATAAGGGGACTTAGCTTCCGTATGTCATTTTATTAAATTAATCAATCAGATTTAATAAATTTTGATGACCGAGAGTGGAAATAAGGATTAGGAACAAATTCCTCCTTAATTAGAAAACATCGTAACAAAATTTGAACAACTCTCCTTAACGCCTGCACCCACACTGCCATCATTTTTGGTATCGGAGTAGTATTCAGAGCGTTTTCCAGACACTGAAAAAGCTTCCAAAAGTCAGAAAAATAAATCCAGCATAGCTTTCAGACCTGGTAGAGGAGGCGGTGCTAGTAGAAGAAGAGGTAGACCAGTTGCAATTGCTGAAGTACTAGAAACTATGCAACAAATTCAAGCCAGATTGGAAGAAATGGAAACAGGACAACAGAGAGATCCTGAAGATGTTAGTGAACCTAAAGCTGAAGAAGAAGAAGGAGGAAATTTTTAGCTTACTCCTGAGATGATATTCTTTAAATCAGTTTTAGGATCTACATCCAAACCTAGACTTGAAGTATCAGATTTTGCAGGAGGATTGAATCCAGAAGATTTGATAGACTGGATCAATGAAATGAATAAATGCTTTGATTATGAAGAGATGGGTGAAGGAAAAAGAGTTAAGTTTGTTGTCACAAGGTTAAAAGGACATGCGACACTTTGGCGGGATGGAGTGCAAGCAGAAAGAAGGAGAGTTGGTAAGTAGCCAATCAAGAATTGGAACAGAATGGTAGAAAATTTGAGAGGTAAGTTTTCGCCTAGTGAATATCAGCTTTCATTATTTAGACAAATGCAGAATCTTAGACAGAGATTAATGACAGTAAAATAATACACAGAAGAATTCTACAAAGTGAGCATAAGAGCAAGACAAATTCAAGATACAGTAGAGAATATTTCCAAGTACATAAATGGTCTTAGAATGGATATTAAAGATGAGATAAGTATATTTTCTCCTAAAACAATAGAAGAGGCTTACTAGATGGCCTTAAAAGCTGAAGAAAAACTCATAAGGAAGCAATCTGCCAAAGGAAGAGGTACTTTTCGATGAAGAGGAATTCAAGGTGGTAGAGGAAGATCTACAGCACCAAGAGATGGAGCTAGAAGCAGCTCACCTAAGTATGCACCCACGGAAGGTGATACAAGTGGCAGAAGGAGTCCTTACAGAGGAAGAGGAGGCAGAAATAGAGGAAGAGAAGTCAAATGTTACAGATGTAACAAATTAGGACACAGGGCCTATGAATGTCCAGAGAATGTGGGGACAAACCAGCGAAATGCAGTTGTTGCTCAGACTAAAGAAGAAGAAAAAAAGTTGCCTGTAACTGAGAAATAAATTGTGTCAGAGAAAGGAGAATCTTTGGTGGTTAAAAAAGTTTTGTGAAAACAAACAAAGGAAGTTGTTGAACCAACACAAAGAAAGACTTTATTCAGAAGTGTATGCAAAGTTCAAGGGAAATGCTATCAATTGGTAATTGATAGTGGCAGTACAAATAACTTGGTCTCTACAGAGGTGATAGAGAAGTTGAAATTGAAGACAAGGGAACATCCAACACCCTACAAGGTGTCATGGCCTAAGAAGGGACATCAACTGACAGTAAAGGAACAATGTGAAATAGAATTGCAAATGGGCAGTCACAAAGATAAAATCATGTTTGATGTGATGTCTATGGATGTGTGTCACATATTGTTGGGTAGACCTTGGCAGTATGACAGAGCAGCAGTACATGATGGAAAGAGAAACACTTACAATTTTTTCAAAGATGGTATGAATCAAACATTGTTACCTATGGAAGAAGAATATGCATCAAGTAAAAATTCTGATCCAAAGGCTTTATTGTTAAGTGGAAAAGAATACTTGCAGCAGATTGAAGATGATGAGGTAAATTTTTCTTTAGTTTGCAAAACAAAGGTAGTATTTACTTCTACTAAAATTTATGATTTTCCAATTGAAATTCAAGAAATGTTGGAGAAATATTGTGATATTATTGTGGATTATTTGCCTAATGAATTACCACTTATAGGAAAAATCAACCATCAGATAGATTTTATTCCAGGATCAAATTTTCCAAACAAAGCAACTTACAGAATGACTCCTACAGAAAATGAAGAAATCAGAAAGAAAGTATAGGAATTGGTTGACAAAGGTTTGGTCAGAGAAAGTTTGAGTCCTTGTGCAGTACCTACAGTATTAAGTCCGAAGAAAGATGGAGGTTGGAGAATGTGCACTGATTCAAGAGAAATTAGCAAGATAACAATCAAGTGTAGATTTCCTTTACCTAGAATTGAAGATTTGATGGATTGTTTGAGTGGAGCAAGATATTTTTCAAAACTAGATTTTAAAAGTGGGTATCATCAAATTAGGAGAAGGGAAGGAGATGGATGGAAAACAACCTTTAAAACAAATGAGGGATTATATGAATGGATGGTAATGCCTTTTGGTTTATCAAATGCACCTAGCACATTTATGAGGCTTATGAATGAAGTATTGAAGGAATTTATTGGTAAATTTGCAATAGTATATCTGGATGATATATTAATTTACAAAAAAACAAAGGAAGAACACCTCAGACATCTTAATTATGTCTTAAGGAAGTTACATCAAGAGAATTTACTAGTAAATTTAAAGAAATGTTCATTCATAAAAGAAGAATTGGTATAGCTAGGTTTTTTTGTTTCTGCTGAAGGATTAAAAATGGATCCAGAGAAGATAAAGGAAATTTTGGAGTGGCCTTCACCTAAAAGTGTTTTTGAGGTAAGAATTTTTCATGGTCTTGCTAGTTTTTATAGAAAATTCATAAGGAATTTTAGTAAGATCAATGCACCTATCATTGAAACCATAAAGAAGGAAAAACAACCATTTAAGTGCACTGCTGAAGCTGAAAGGAATTTTCAGCTCTTAAAGCAAAAGATAACTAAGAAACCTTTCTTATTTTTTCCTGATTTTAATAAACCATTTCAAGTAAAATGTGATGCCAGTGGGGAAGCTATTGGAGCTATATTAATTCAAGAAGATAGACCTGTAGCATATTTCAGTGAGAAGCTGAATGAGACAAGGAGGAAGTACTCTTATTATGACAAGGAATTTTATGCAATTGTACAATCATTGAAGAAGTGGAGACATTATTTAATGTCTAAAGAATTTGTGCTATATTCAGATAATCATGATTTACAGTATATTATGCAACAACCTAAATTGAATAAAAAACATGCAAAATGGGTTGAATATCTTCAAAGTTTTAACTTTGTATTGAAGCATATAAGTCATCAAGAAAACAAGGTAGCATATGCCTTGAGTAGAAAAAGAATTCTTGTTCAAGAAAGTCAAATTCAAGTGTTAGGTTTTGATTTTCTTAAATAACTCTATTAGACAGATTTGGATTTCAAAGAAGCATTTGAAGAATGTTGTAATCATGTTTTGATAGAAAGAAGTCAGTGGGTAGATTATTTCTTGCAAGAGGGTTTATTTTTCAAAAGAAATCAGTTGTGCATACCAAATTGTTCTATGAGAGAAATTTAATCAGGGAGAAACATCGTGGTGGACTTGCTGGACATTTTGGTGTTGATAAGAATTTTGAAAAACTAAGTTATTTTTATTTTTGGCCAAAGATGAGATCTAAAGTGGAAAAGTATGTGAAGAATTGTAAAATTTGTCAATATGAAAAAGGAAAAAGTCAAAATGCAGGTTTTCACATTCCATTACCTATTCCAGACAGACCCTGGGATATGGCAAGTATGGATTTTTTTTTTTAGGATTGCGTAAGACACAGAGAGGGAATGATGCAATTTATGTTGTAGTTGGCATATTTTCAAAAATGGCACATTTTATTCCATGTTATAAAACCAGTGATGCTACTCATGTTGCCAATTTTTTTCAAGGAGATTGTCAGATTACATGGGTTACCTAAAAGTATTATCTCTGATAGAGACACCAGATTTTTTGGTCATTTTTGGAGGAAATTGTGGATGAAGCTTGGTACTAAACTAATTTTCAACTCAGCTTATCACCCTCAGATTGATGGGCAGACTGAAGTTGTGAACAGGAGTTTGGGTAATGTTATGAGAAGTCTTGGAGAAGGAAATCCTAAATAGTGGGATCATATTTTACCACAGACAGAGTATGCATATAATGATTCACCTAATAGAAGTACAGGGTAGATTCCATTCCATATGGTTTATGGAATGCACCCAAGAGGAGTATTTGAATTGAGGAACTTGGGGAAAGCAGAAATGAGAAGTGCTGAAGGGGAAGAGTTTGCTTCAAAAATTCAAGCAATACATGAACAGGTAAAGCAACAGCTTCAAGACAGTAGCATCAAGTACAAAAACAGAGCAGATTTGAGAAAAAGAGAAGTTAATTTTGAAGTTGGTGATTTGGTTTTAGCACACTTACGAAAATAAATATTTCCAAAGAGGAAGTATAACAAGTTAAAATTCAAAAAGATAGGACCATGCAGGATATTGAGAAAGTTTTCTGCAAATTCTTATGAAATTGAATTACCATATGATATTGTAATATCTCCAATCTTCAATGTTGTTGATTTGTACATATATGAAGATAGTGGCACATATGACACACCAAAAGACATAGGAAAGATTGACTGGGTAAAACAGCTACCCACAGCAAAGACATTACAGACAGAGAGGATCTTAAACAAGAAAGTGTTTAAGAAGACCAGAGGACACGAATATTTTCAATATTTGATCAAGTGGAGGGATCAGCCAATTGAGGATGCTACCTAGATGACAGAAACCATGTTGCAGAGATTGGGCAGTTTTGTGGAGGAGCTCATGGACAGGAGCCCATGAAGATTTTTTTCCTTAGGAGTCTGATGCAGGAGCATGAGGCTTAGAGACAAAAGGATTCATTAATTATTCCAAAAATCCAAAAAAAATTACAAGCAAAGGTGTTGGTACCTTTAGCTGCCAATTTACAGTTTTACTAGATAGGGTTGAACTAGTATCTAGGAAGATTGAACTGTTTTAGATTAGATTCAGTTATTTAGCCTTCATTTGATAGATTTAGGGAAGATATTATGTAATTAGGATTTTATCTAAGTTAGGATAATTCGATCCTCAAGAAGGGGTCAACTGTTATGTAAAACACTATAAAATGTAACCTCTGAGAAGGAGAAATTCGAATTTGGAGCCATAAAGTGCGGGGGCTATTGGAATGCGATAGCCGTCCGATCGTAAACTTCGGAGATCCGACAGTGTTCACGTCGAAAGTTGCGTGAAGTTTTAAAAAAGGTATGGACCCAATGGTTTATTCAATATAACTTTATTAAAGAGTTTGAAGTCCGGAAACCATTTCGAAAAGGTTTAAACATTGTTTAAAAGTGAATTATTATGTTTTCGAAGGATAAGGGGACTTAGCTTTGATATGTCATTTTAGTAAATTAATCAATCAGATTTAATAAATTTTGATGACCGAGAGTGGAAATAAGGATCATGAACAAATTCCTCCTGAATTAGAAAACATAGTAACAAAATTTGAACAACTCTCCTTAACGCCTGCACCCACACTACCATCATTAAGGTTTCAATTATAAGATATCTTTCTTTATAATTATTATTTTTAAATAGTATTTAGATATTTTAAATAAAATACAAGTATTTTTTTATATATAATATTTAGATGTTTGAAATAAAATGCATAGTTTAAAAAAATAACTGTATCTAATTATCAAAATGATTTTATAATGATTATATATATATATATATATATATATATATATATATATATATATAAATTTTTTTCTCACAATTAAAATTAATTTTTTTTATTTGAAATTTGTGAAAATTATAATTATAATTATAATTATATATATGTGTGTGTGTGTGTGGATGTATTAGTAACTTATCCCAAGGGGTGCCTATTCATAGTCAATCCAAAGCCTATTGGGCTTTAAAATTATATTTTATTAACATAATGATGCTAAGCATGTTCTTATTATATTTTATTAATAATAATACTAAAAATATATTTATTTTATACTAATTAGGTGGAGTCTTAGGGGAGATGCAATCTCTATTTAAACCTCATTCATATTAGTGAGGTAATTTTCACATATATTAATTATCATAAAACCAAAAAACTTTATAATAACTAAATTTAATTTGAGTTAAGATGAAGTCAAAAACATTACATCATAATTGATTTCTCTTTTATTTGTACTTTTATAGCAATATCCAAGTCTTTAAAGATTAATCTCCATGGTGAAAGCATTTTGTTTTACCTTGTTTGAACCTTGTATATTAGTGATGGAGCAATGTGATATTTTGGATTTAAATATTTATTTATTAGTGTTTTTTTTGTGAGAAAATTTTTTTCGTTAATTCTTCAAAATGGTACAATTATTCATGAATCTCATGCCTCACCCAATTTCACTCCAACCATATTTGTTATCCAGGAGAGTGACAAAAACTAAGAATAAAATGACACTTTTAAAACGAACCCCGGATACAAAAAAAACAAGATAGCCCAAAAAACATGTAGAAAATGAAGCAAACCAATAGTCAACATAGATCAAGGGGGGAAATCTGGTGCATGAGTAGCACCTAAAGCCATAGGAGGGCAAGGATCCCTATGAGCATCGAATTCCACATGAGAAAGGTGCACCTCCAACTCCTCTAGATATGCATTAAATTATCATTGGCTCTAACGCAATAACATAAGGTGGTCCAAAGTATCACACTAATTGTATTGAAGGTCATTTAAGAATGAAATCACATCATTTCTGCCCCCATATCTCTGTTGCCGCATTTCCTCCAAGGTGGCCAATATACTTCTAAGTTTCTCAGCCAAGGACTCCATTGTTAGTGGTTGTTCCACTCAACGAGGCAACTGAGCCCAATCTTGGGCCACCTCCTCCTCTTATTCAGCACCCATAGCCCCACCTTTGACCTATGTCCCTACCCGATCTGCCCTCTCCCTTGGTTGGCTCCTAGGCCCTACTCCTCACTGGGCTCTTCCACATTATTGCAACATAATCCAAAAGCCACTAGAACACAAGGAAGAGGACTCCAATGAAGTCGGAGCGCACAACCCACATGCACCCACCCCCTGCTCTTGCACTCGAGTAAAATAAAACCCAAACATTGGCTTACACGCTTAACACTCCAGAATTGTCCCTTCCCTATAGGATGGGGAAAATTATCACCAACTCCAAAGGGGGGACTCCCAAATAAGCCCTAATTTCTACTATGAAATACAATATCAACCTCCCTATTTCCTAGCTCAATTATTCACCACAATAAATCACTCTCCTAGGGGAGGAACAGAGCATAGCACACCAAATACAACCCCAACACACAAACCAACCAAAATTCAAACCAAACAGCTGGAACAATTATTACCACATCTCCACCGAAGGTTCAATGGTTTAGCCAAGGACTAAACTCCTCTAGTTGAACCAACACTCCAAAAACTCTGGCTCGCATTGCAGAATGGCACTTTTTTCTTCCAAAAACCCTCTCCCTAGGATCTCACACAAATCTATCAGTCTTTTCAATCATACACATTCCATGGCGAGTCCCACCATCCACTAGAGGCATCTAGAGCTAAGCTACCCAACAAACAAGCATGCACAGGTTGGCAAGCTATGCATACTCAACATCGGTATAACCATCCTCTTTATCACCCATGCCATTAACCCAATAATGTATGAAAAGTTGAGCACCCCATATTTCTACCTTCTCTTCAACTTTTCGATACTTCCCCACTTTAATGCACACGACCTTTGCATCTATCATGTCTTCCTTGAGCCACACATAGTACATTGTGTTCACTCACCCCATTGGGGTATTTATTTATTGGTGTTGACTTAAATTAATATTCAAGTAACATAAAAAGATTTTGAATTTTTGAGATTTTAAAAATAAAATGATAATTAAATTAATTAAAAAAATTAAATTTTTAAAAAACTATTTAAATTAAAATATTAAATATAATTTATATATTAAAATACAATAAAAAAATAAAATAAAATTTAAATGATTAAAACAAATAATACATAATTTAGAATAAATTATAAAAATTTTAACTATTTTTTATAAATTTTACTTAAATTTATGTGGTATTTTATTTTATTTTATCAAAATTAATATTATATTAAAACAAAATTAAATTTAAAAAAAATGTTATAAAAGAATATTAAAATAAGACAATATCATTCAGTTTATTAGTTGTGAAATATTTTCCTTTTTATAAATTTCAATTTAAAATAATTTTACTATTTAACTTTAAAGTTAGAAATTTTAATTGGTTAAAATTTATAATTATATATATTTTTAAGTTATATAAAATATTTATAAAAATTATAATATAATATCTAATATAATATTACTCATTAAAAAAAATTACATTACGTCTCTACTTTCTCACCTTTACATTCATTACCACTTTAAGCTTCTTTACGTTTAGACCCGATTAAAAATCACTTTATGATTTTACTTACTAAACATTGTGTTAACAATTTAGTTGTCCTAAAATACGGCATTTTTCCATTGATATGATCATGATTTCAAAGTTATCACTAAATTGTTTTTCCTCAAGAAATTCGTGTTATTTTTGGTATCCTGTTTTTGCTAAAACGTGTGAGAGTGACTCTTCACTTATATGTAATATACATTTTTATCATATAGTTTTAAAATATAACATTAAAAACTTAAACGGTTTCATAAAGATTACAAGTTCAATGTATTTCACATTCCAAGATTTGTTGTAATACTATTAAATATAACATGTATTTTTGGGAAATGTTAATATAAATATTCTACCAAACTTGTACGAATGTAATTATATATTTATTTAAATTATTTTTTTCCAAACAAGTGAATGAACGGGTAGAGCACTTACAGACACTGTGATTTAGGAAAGGGAACTAACGAGGGGAAATGGGCAAAAGTTATTGCCAACCTTGCCCGGAATACTTTGTTGAGTTAAAATTTAATACTCAATTGTCTCTTTATTTCAAGAAATCAGTTTAAAAAAGGATTTGGTAAGGATTTGGTAGTTGAACTGCTAACTTTTGCTCGGATTACTTTGTTGAGTTAACATTTAATACTCAATTGTCTCTTTATTTCAATAAATCAGTGAAAAAAGGATTTGGTACTTGAACTGCTAACTTTTCACAAGTATAAGAGTCGTTGGGATTTGTATAAAAATTATCTTAGAAGCCTGAAAAACATACATCTATCTAGAGATTTTGGAAATAATTAATGAAATTCTAAACATATATTTATTTAGAAATTTTGGAAATGACCAATGAAATTCTAATTTAGAGTTACAAAATCTCATACAATGGAACATAAAGAAGCGAACATGGATGCACATGGATGGATCTGAGGATAATCTAATTAATTTTTTTTTGTCAAAAACTCTTATAGTAGACGGAAAATTTGTGAGGGTTATTTAAATATACTTTTGGACTAGGAAAATTAAGCACAATTGTCCAAAACCCTAGATGAAAAATAGGGCTTCACTTTTTGGTTTTGATGGGAAAGCATCGGGCCACTGAGAGGTGAGGTTGCTAAGTCACTATTGGGATATTCAAGGGATTTCTTAGTGCTTTGTAAGATACCTAATATAACATATATGGTGTGAGAAATATGCTAGCTAATAGAGGTTTTGGGGAAATTGCTAATTTTTTAGTTGTGAAGGACAACGGTCTTCATATTTCTACCTTATGTTGACTAAGTGGCTTATCTCGTGATGGAATCATAGTCTCGATAAGGGGAAGCTAACTAAAAAATAACATATTACATAGATGTGTCTATAGTTTGGTAGAAAATGGCTCACTTGTCATCAGTTTTAGACAATAGTTAATTAAATCAAATAAATATTATCTTTCAAATCCAGAACTTCTTATTTACTTCAAGTTATGTGAATGATTCCCATGGATGTGTAATGGGATCTTGTCCTCTTCTGAATTGAAATTTGATCTATTTGGTAAATGTTTACATGTCGCATCTTGAACGGAAATGAGTGTAACATTGAGAATTACCTTTGGAATCAAATAATGCTTTAATATCAAAGCTATATTAAAACATTTTGAAATATATTTTTATCATTGCATGGGCCAAGGAATTCTACCCCTCCACTTCTTTAAAAAACATGATGGTTGGTTGGTTGGTAATAGAAGATTCTAATGGGTCTCAAATTATGAATGTCATGATTTAATGTGGGAAAAAATATTTTATTAAAAAAGTAAATATATTGAATTATAATTTTTTATTTATGTTCACCATCCAATATTAAACTCACAAAGACCTTCACAAAGATTTTTGGTTTAAATAAGAGACCCATAAGATTAAATGAGGAAACTAGGGTTGAGCATGGCATGTCATTGGAGGTGTTGTGGGAGTGGACATTGAAGCTAGAGTTTCGTTGAGCCCTTTCAACATAGGTGAAGAGGCCTCTCTCACTGTGCTACCTTTAGAATTCGCAAAGCCAAGGCTCTCGTTAACTTCCCCTTATCCCTTACTTCTAATTCTGAAAATGAATTAGCCATGGAATAAATGGTGCACAAGGGGAAGCGATGAAAATGCAGAGTGTAGCATGTCTTTGGAGGACATGCGGGAGTGGAAGTTGAAGCGAGGTGGCTCCAGTTAAAGGTAAGCATCTGAATTTTTAACGTAATTTATTTAAATTTAATAATATCTTGATTTCAAAATATATATCCTAAGTATTTAACGATATTTTAATGAAGTGCATCCAAAATATATCTAAGAAAAATCTTAGTTCAGGGATATAATAATACCAAATAGATTTTTTGGTTTTATTATTCAGTGTATGATTTTGGGATGCTGATGATGAATAATATGGTATTTTATATGTGGGGATTAAAAATGCTGAGAATTCAAATGTATTGTTTATTTGTAATTTTTTTTCCTTATATAAGTAGTATTTTTTCATGATATGAGAGAGTTTGAACCTATTTCCCAAAATTATTTTTGGTCTTTTCCAACTTTGAACCACAATGCAAATGACCCCAGGTTAAGAAGTAGTGCCCAGGCTATTTCTATTTTAATTAGTCAAGACTACGGGTCGGAATTCACTCCCCACATCACTCCCTAGCAAAATTTTCCAACTATACAAGGCCCAATTAATACCTTGCCTTTCTCCAACTAGATCTTTTTAGCTTTCCTTCAACTCCACTGGCTACACTCTCCAACTATCACACACTCTTAGCACAATTCCTACCTCCACATGACTCATCCCTTAGTTCTTATTCCAATCCCCCCAATGCAAACACTTCAGCATTACTTCAACAATTCCTTAGTGGGCAACGACAATGACATAAATTAATAAACTAGTTCCTTTCTATTGGGCCAATTATTTCACGGGGTCGTTACCTAATTTTTTGAGGCTCACAGTGGCTCTTGGATCTCGCGTCACTATCAATCTTGATATGTTTTGTATCTCAAATCCTCTTCAATGGAATGACTTCCTAATGGTTTGATAGACGTCGATGTGACATCATGTTGGGTATCTTCCTCCCCGATAGGCCCTCGATGCTCCTCAACTACACACCTTCCCTATGGTCCCAATGAGTGATACAACAAGTCATATGAAACCTTTTAGCATTAGACTCTGTTAGTCAATTGGACAGCCCATTTCTCGCCGCCACTCCTCAACTTGATAAGACTTTTAAATAGGTAGTAGAGTGGTGATTGATCTTAAATGAATCAGAAAATATTTATCTTTAAGGCCCATATCACATGCTTGATGTACCTTCCCATATCACATATCCAATTACCGATGTTTTTTATTTATAGTTCTATCATAACAATGAACTGGAACTTTTCCTCCCCTCTTACTCTTAATGAATCTTATCAATTTGACTCCCATTTTATTTTCTCCAACGCTTCAATTTTTGTTATAAATTCTTGGATTTCCTAATTCACACTTAACCTTTTCCCTCATCTTTCCCTACATGTAAGTCCCACTATATGTATTATTACAATTATAGGTACTTCTACGTTTGTAGCTTAATATTAATGTTCATTCTAGAATTCATCTTCCCGAAGATTCAAATATCATAACACAAAAAATTATATGACATAATAAGTTATCAATCTAACTTAGGCTCCATACCCTAGTCAAAATCACATACAAATTTTGTAGCAAAAGGAAAATCACACTAAAATATTAGACAAAGAATAACACAAAATTTGAGCCACAAAGTCTTGCTCAACCATCATATTGAATTAGGATTACAATGAGAATACTCAAAATATTTTCACTTACGGTTTCATAAGCATTGCATGCTCTCTAAATATAACTTAATTTTTCTACAGATCAAAAAGTTATAATATTGTTCTTTTCTTGAACTTCTTCTCACGTAATTGCAATTTTTAAATCCGATAAACATTCTAATATGGGGCTTCACTTTTTTTATCAATATCTTAGTATGCTCATTTATCAAGGGATTTTTAAAATTTTTAAAATTAATTCTCGCATAGTTGCAATTTATCAACCCCATAAACACTCTACGTCCTTGGGGTTTCATCTTATTGACCAATATATTATTATGTTTACTCATGAAGCGAGTTTGAAAATTGTGGAAAATAAAGCCAACATATTGTATGTATTGGGGATAGATTTAAGGTACCAAGTGTCTATAAAGTATTAGGAGTATTAAGAACGATATCTACTAAAAATGAGTGTTCATTTTATTGTAATATGTATCAAGAGGACGGTTTCAAAAAATGACTTTGGAAAGTATTTATGAATATTTAGTGAAATTAGAGATATTCTTTAATATTTCATGAATAAAGATGTTATGCCACAAATTCACTTAGTGAAGACAATGTGCATTCTATTTCCTTTGTACTCCTTAACCTCTTGCATAAAATCACTCAAATATATTCTTGGATGACATAATTTGTTTTATCCTTATCAATATATCCTTTAGTCTCTACGTATGTTCTTCTATGTAAATATTTTTATAAATCTATTTTTCTTTATCATTAAGACTTGTACAATCACATACAAAAATTTCCTTTTAAATAAAACTTCAATTAATCCCTTGAAGATAATCATATTTCTTTCTATCATACTTAAGTTGGGTCTAATCTTCATCAACATAAAATATAAGCTTTGTCCTTTATCATTCCAGTCACATTTGAACCAAGTCTATCACTTTGTAATCTAATCCTAATTTTTCATTAACATAAAATATTTTTTAATTTAATCCTAAACTTTCATTAAATAAGATATATGTTTTCTCCTTTTTCGTTCTAATCACATTCCAACAAATTTCCAATGATCACATATATCATTTTTTTTTAATTTATTCCAATTTCTATGTATATATTCCTTTATCTCGTGTTCCATGTTTTATCTTCCATGTGTATGTTTCTCTACAACAAACCTTGTGAAACTTTTATAACCTAAAAAAGGATCATGCCACTAACCATAAATAGAAAAGGGTTCAAGAATTATAAAAATGCTCACACTACATTATGGAGCTATAGTCATAAGGGCTCCTTGTAGGATGTTGTGGTACTTGCAGAGCATAGCTTGATCGGTTAGGGCGCCAAAGGAGCGAACGTTTACCATACCCCACATATGTGATAGATTATTCGAGCCATTGGGATTAAAAAATGATGAAGACTTCCTCTATTTTATGACTAACTCCAAGATTGTGACATGATTGACTTCAGTAAGGTGATGTTTCCTCATTCCACGTGATTCCACGTGACTAATTGACTTATCATTAGTGGCCGGCACGATTTGACACAAGCTTGATTGCACTAAATGTATTCTACCTACCCATCTCTCAACGTCATGACCATGTTATATATATATATATATATATATATATATATATATATATATATATATATATATATATAATAAGGTCATGTAATCCTATTTTATGACCCGAAAATAGAAAGAAGCTATGACCCGATAAGCTATAGAAGGATGATGTCAATGCGAGGTGATTTGGTTATCTACCATGACATCACAATAATGGGATTCCATTGGCACTTGGTATGGGAGTTGTTTAGGGAGGCGGAGAAATTGAGAAATTGTTTGGATGGTTAAAAGTGGTTGGAATATGGGCAAAAATAAATTAAGAAATTTTTTAGTACTCTTGTTTGAATCATGTTTTTGATGGTGGAAATAGATTCAACACATCAAAAACTTTTAGAGCACCATCAAAAACCACTGTCAATTTTTTTTAAAATCTTACTGAAATTTTCATAATTTTCAAGACAAAAAAACAATTTAATTAGACTTTAAAACCTTGATATAGCCCTAACTCTTTGGACTTATTTAACAATAAATGAACAACTTGTATTCATATAACTTATAAATACATAGATAAACAACTTGTATTCAACCACATACCATCTATTATGCCTATTATATACCAGCCACATTTCTTATTACTATATATCTAATTGATATTAGTTTAGTTTAATTTAAAACCTTTATTAAATGCAAGAAAATAGTATTAGAATATTACGATGAAATATGTTTTTCATTATACATTAGGATGCAATACATTTCCTTTCCTATTATTTTATAAAGTGAAATACCCCTTGATTTTATTTATTTATTTTGTGACTATACGAATTATAAGAATTATGTTTTCATACTAGCGTGTGACTATCAAAATGGATATGTTTTACAATTGACCTAAGAATGCATTTTCTCATAATGTCATTGGTTTCATACTTAATAATTGATAACTTATAAGTGCCTAGTATGCCTATTCAATAAGTATTGACAATAACCCATAGCTTATAAGTGCCTAGTATGCCTATTCAATAAGTATTGATAATTAGTTTGGGTTTTGAATTTCAAATCTCTTAATACAAAACAATTTATTTTCATGGGTTAATTTATTTTGATGAGTGTTACCATAGAACTACCCTACACTCAAAAAGAGCTGGCATAAATTGATTTTAATTTTAAAATAAATAATTTTATTAACTCCATGCATATAGTAGAGTATTAAGATGAAAAATGTGCTGATATTTTCGACACTAGGAGAAGTCATAAATTATTCTTAACTTTCTAAATAAGAAATTATTAATTAAATTCACTAACCATAAATAATCATTCATTGTCCACTTTGCCTTTTGTGCTCTGAAAATGCCACGGCCACCAGCGAGGCTGCCGAATTTCGTTCCACTGTAAATAGGTTTTTTCTTTGACGTTGTACACTAGATTTTTAAACACGTGACGAAGAAGCCCAGCACAGAGATCCGTCACCAGTCTTGTATATTATAATATCAGATCAGAACCCTAGTTCGGACTCAGACTAGGTCGTTTTATAATATTTCAACATAAAAAAAAAAACCTAACCCTACCTAATTTTGACCTCATTGTATGAACACATATTGTCGCGCCATGATACTTGAACAACATCAAATTTCTCGCCACCTGAACATGAGAAGGCGATCTCCACTTGCGTTTTATTTTATAACAGTGTCTCCACTCGCTTCCTACTTTTTCCTTGCTTATTACGCCCTCTATCTGACATCAATAGCTTCTATTGTTTTGACAAAAAGGCGCATCAGTAAAATGTATATTCTGGGCAAGTGCACCCGTTGCCATCACAGCAGTAGTGTAACCATTGTCTTCTCTTTTTTATTGAAAATTATAAAAAAATTTAGTAAGATTTTAATATAAAATTTTAAGGATTTTTGTAAATTTAAATTATAGCTATTAAATTTTAATATTTTAAATATTCTTAATTTTTTTAGTGCTAAATCTTTTTCTATCATCAATAACATAATTCAAACATTACTATAAAATTTATTAAATTATTTTACCCAACGTTTTTGACCATCTAAACAATTCCTTCCTTAAACAACTCTAATCCTTTGGCGTATTTTCAGAGGGAAGCACAGCTCACATTCTAGTAATATAAAAAGTCCATGGTATTCAATGTTTAATATTTTCATTTCAAATTATTCGACACCTATTTGGATAAAAATGGGAAGGTACTTGTATTTTTTCGAAAAATCTTGTTATTTTATTTTAAAAGGGAGTTCGAAGTTTTTATCATCAGTCTCACCTCAAGAGTCTCCACTGTCATGCCGTGTCAAGTGCAATGATAATATATCATATGTTTAATTTTAATTTAGTTTAAAATTATTTAAAACTGTGAAAATTTTAAATATTAAATTATTTAAATTATTTAAGTACAAAAGAGTAAAGGAGTTTTATTTGAATGGTTTATTATATGTTTAATTTTAATTTAGCTTAAAATTGTGAAAATCTTAAAAATTAAATTATTAAAATTATTTAAGTACAAAAGAGTAAAGAAAGTTTTATTTGAATGGTTTATAAAACATAATATTTGTTAAGGTTTTGTAAATGGAGCAGCAAGTTAAATAGATTTGATTATAGAAAATATTTCATAATTAAGAGCGCTTGAGTTAAAGGTCTTTGACCCAAAAGCAATCTTAGATAGATAACCTCCTGAAAAGTCCTAAAGATGCAAACCCCAAAAATAATAACTAACACTATGTAATCTATTTTACTATATAAATAACTTATTTAACACACTTAAATCTCAAAAAATGATATCTATTATTAAAAATATCGATAAACTACCATTTTTAGATTAACTATGTAAATGTCAACTAAGAAATCATACCCTTAAATAATTACAACAACATTTATATAACTTAAATCATTAAATAAAACAAAATATAACCTGGCATAATTTATAATAAACTCTTTTAGATACTTAAACTTTGTTAAAGTCACTTTCAACTTCTTTATGTTTTGACCATGTTCAAAGTCACTCTATATATTTTGTTGACAAACATTGGGTTAACATTTTACTCGTCCAACGAGGCTCTTTCCATTCAGTGATTATGATTTCAAAGTTATTGCTAAATTTATTTTTTAGCTAGAAATTCCTTTATTTTTCGCTAATCTTCGTTTTTGCTAAAACTGGTGAAGGTGACTCTTTACTATGCCTATAGGCCGAATAATTTTTTATCATATAGAGGTTTTTATTAGTGATTCTAAAGTATAACAATAAAAAAATTATGAGGTGTTATAAAAAAACTATATTGTTTTTTAAATTTATATACTAGTTGTAATATTATTATTATGTTTTTTTAAGATTTTTATCATTTTTCTTATTTTATATGGATATCAGGTTTGGGTTTATAGTATATTTAGAGAATCATGGAGGAAGATTAAGCTTATTCAAAAGCAATTTATAACCTACAACAGCAAGTTTAAAGGAAATACTCATTCTCCTATCCTCTTGATTGAAGCTACCCTTTCCCCCATTGAAATCATGACTATGTTTAAATATCTGATGTATAAGAAGAAGTCTTACAACATGAAATCCAAGAAGTTACCCAAAATTGCTTCTAAATATAGCAAAAATCTCCACCTTCGACTCCTGTGAGGTTGGCATAAGATGCCCAGTCTTGACTCAATCATTGAGGGATAAAGGAGGAGATAATCTTGGAGAACAAAGAAAATATTAAAATATTATTACTTCCAAATTTAAGGATAAGTTGTGGGAAGATAAATATTTTGAGAGGGAAATGAATCTAAGGTATTATAAGGAGGTGCTCAACCCCAATCTTACTAACTAGAATTATCTTTATGTATTAACCAGGGCTAAGAAGAAAATGAGCATTGTGAAGATAAGAATTAATTGTCATGAGTTTCATAGTGAAACTGGGTGTTGGTCAGTTTCAAAAACACCTTGGTATGAAAGATTTTATCACCTTTATGATACTAAGAGGGTTGAAGATAAAAACCATTTTATTTTGGATTTCTCGACTCTCACTCACATCCATTCTCATTTCCAAAACTTGTGCACACTACCAACCTTCTTGACTTGTTGATTCGACAAAACTATAGCCATCTAGGAACACTTCTCTCCTTTCTTTTGTATCATAAAAATATTAAAGAGTCTCAATTAATATCTAACTTTTTTAAGTTTTGATAGACCATATTGGTCTTAGTGGATGTTAATCATCATCATATATCCACTTCTTAATTAGAGTTTTTTTTAACTTCTATTGAAATTGGCATTTATAATACATATTTTTATAATTATTATTATGACACATATTATTGAAATATGTTAGCATAGATATTTTACCAAACTTTTACTGACATAATTATGTTTTTATTTTAATATCATTTTTTCAAACAACTGAATAAATTGGTAAATAATCTACATAGATTATGATGCTATGAAAAGGAATCAATGAGTGGAAAATGGGAAAAAAATTATCGTTGAGTAAGATTTCCTTTCCCAAAATTCTTTATCTAGTTAACATTTAAGAATTAATTTTCTCTTTATTCTTGTTAATTACTTGGAGTTATGTGAATGATGCTCATTAATGTGTAATTGGATAGTTTTATTTTCATCTTACATTTATGGAATACTTACATTGAAATATTTGTAGTCGATTTTTCAAGTCATAAGTGTGATTCAATTTCGAGATGGAGATATGAAATATGATATATGACAGAGCAATAAATAGGTGATAGATGTAAGAAAAAATAGATGTTAAGTAAATTTTGAACGTTGGAAGGTTAAATTAGTTAAATATTAACAATAATTGAAAAGAAACCAAAGTTATATATATAATAGTAAACTAAGACCAAATAATTAAAAATTCAGAATTAAAATTAAGACGAAATTGAAATAAACCATATTATATATATTAATAAAAAAAACAAATAAAATGTCAAGTGTTACTAGCACAATCGATTAAGCATGGGCTTGTCAGCAAGGCGATCCAGGATCAAATCTCATGGGGGTGGTTGTGCTAAAAAAATCCAGTCATCTAAAGGCTAGTGTAGCTCAGATTGAGTGAAATCCCTGGGTGAATTTGACAGCTTATATGCCCTTAGGTTGTGGCTCCTCAACCTAAAATTCAAACCTTGAGAATCATAGACAACTTGACCAAAAAAAACAAAAAAAAAATTGAAATTAGTTATTATTAAATAATAGAAACAACGAAAATATATATAAATAATCATAAAAGTCACAATAAATTCGAAACAAATCATTTAAAAGTCAAACTAAAATTAAGATGAAAGGGAATATTATATATTAATAAAAAAATAAATAATAAAAAAATGAACATGGTTAAATAATATAAAAATATATAAGATATTAAGAAATAATATAATTATATTAATTAATTAAAAAATATAAATTAGATTTTGACTCATAAGCTAAAAACACAGATTATATATTAAATTTAATAAAGTAAAATAAAAATAAATATTAAATATTAAAGTATTTTTAAAACAAATATTGCTTAAATAATTTACATTAAAAGCTTTAAAACAATTATAATAAATAGATTGGAAGTTTCCGTGGTGTAGATTTTGGGATGCAAAACTCGGAATATCTATAGTCTTCATTTTTATTCTATGTTTTGAGTCTAAATCAAGAGTCATTTTCAGGACAAACCTATTAAGAAGAGAAGAGATTAGAAAAAATAAATATAGAAAAGAAAGATGAGAGATAAAAGAGTCAACTAGTTCCTCATATTTTTATTTTTATTTTATATTTTAATTAATAATTAGTTATTTATTATTATTTTTTAACCAAATTTAATTCTAATTAGAATTATGCCAAAATTAAATTTTATGATATTATTTATTAATTTATTTAAATTTTTTGGTTATAATACCATATGATTCCATAATTAGACTATTTTTATTTAATAATTTTTTTTGTTTTTTCCTTTTTTACTAATAATAATTGATCTCAGAAATAATTATAATATTTGAAAAATATTTGATGTTATTAATACATAGAATTTAAGAAATGTTGAAAAATGATTTTTGGTTATTTTTAATAGATTTATTAAGTTAGCTAATAAAAATATATATAACCTAAATTATAATAAGATGGATTTATAAGATTAATACATTTTAAATATTTAATGCATTTCAAGACTTTTTAACTTTTTTATCATTTTTATATTTATATTTATATTTTGATTATTATATATTATTAATATTATCCACGGTAATATTAGCAAGGATTGAGTGCTTGTAATGATATCGAATTAATATTAATAATACTAGATGAGATTAATGAAATTTATTAAGAAGGGGTAACAAGATTTAAGAGAAGGCTTTTCATTATGATTGTTTTTATTAAAAGTATAGATAGGTGATTTAAAATGTGATTTAAGTGTGATTAATATTTAAAATTTTATAAAAAAATTTAGCAGGGGAGCAGGGTAATGGGATGGAGAGGGGCAAGGAAAAAATATTTAAGGAAGGGAAATATGAGGATAAAGGGAAGGGGGATGGTGCAAAGTGAAGAGAATTATAGCGAACGATATATGATAGGAAAATGTGCAAATGGTAAGGACAATGCAATGTGGGATGATGGAAAGGGTGGAGACAATGGAAACCAACTGCTCAGGGGTGCAAGCTTATTTGCGGGAAATAACGTGGATCCAATTCCTGCTCACTTCTAAACCTCCATCTCTATTAAGGTTGTGAGGGTGCTTGATGATTTCTAGGGCTTCACGTACCTTACGCTTGAAATGATGTTTTTCACTCGCAATGACCACTGCATCTTCAAGGCGTATGTGGTGACATGTTTTATTGGAGTGTTCTGCAAAAGCCAAGGTTTTGGTTCTTCCAAGCCTGATATCAGCACCATGTTCTTTAAGCCTTGTTTTGAAGGTCCTACCTGTTTCTCCAATATAGCATTCTCCACATTAATAATTAATCTTGTAAACACCTTTTTGCTGGAGGTGGTCGGGGTCGTCTTTGACTGATTTCATCCTTTGTCTGATGGTCATTAGAGGTTTGAAGGATGCCTTAATTTCCTTCTTAGAGAGAGCTTTGGCCATCTTGTCAGTGAATCCTTGAATATAGGGGAGATATGCTTTTGTTGTTGAGGTACTATCAGTTGTAATTCTTTTGTTTCCTAATCTGGCTCTTTGAATCAATTTGTTGCTGTCTATCCCAAGTTTATGAAAGATTTTCTTAGATATTCAATTTCTTCTTCAACATGAGTATCATCTAATATTCTGAAAGCTCATGTAAAAGGAGTCAGTAGAACTCTTATCTTTTGGGCAGGGTAGTGGTGTGAATCAGCGTGTAGGTAATTGTCAGTGTGTGCTTTCTTCTTGAACACTTTGTGTCCAAGAGATCCATCTTCATTTCTTGAGAGGAGAATATCAAGGAATGGGATCCAGTTTTTTTCCTCACCTTCCAAAGTTAATAGGAAATCTGAAAGTCAATAGTCAAGAGGTAATCTGGAAATCAATACTCAATCTAGATGTATCATTGCAGCATCTAAATAGCCAAATGATTTTATCAAATTTATTATGGAGGTCGAATGTAATGGTATCCTTTTATTTCTTGATGTCTTTCTTTCCAAAAATGAGGATGGTTTCATTTCACACTAGGTGTTCCATATAAAGACTCACAAAAATCAATACCTCCACGCCGAGTACCATCACCATCCTGCGCAAAAATTAGGTGTTAAACATCTTGTTCATTCATGGCTTGAAGATTTTCTATGATAATCACCTTAACAATGAGAAAACCGACATGCTCCATGTTTTTGAGAGAAATGGTTATAAGAGATTCCAAGGCATTGGGACTTTCTAGAAATCTATCCTAGGTCCTAGACTAAGAAAGGACCTTGGGACCCTTTCCCCAAGGTTTATCTTCCTTATATTCAAGAAACTACTAATAATATTGCTCAGATTTTAAGGAAAAATGTGGTGCTCACCACTTTAAAAATGATAAACACCATTTATGGCATGCTAAATTATGTCAAAATTCTAGTTGATCCTTCTAACATGAAAGGAGTATACTTAATCTCATGCTCTTGTGGTACTCCCTATGTTGGTGAAACGGTTTGTTCTATCAAGCAAAAGATTCAAGAGTATATTGTTAATATCAAACATTTTCGGTTTAGTTCCTCTGCTCTTGTTGAGTATGCTGTAAAAACCAAGCACCACATTTACATTGAAGACTTTAGGGTCCTAGCTAGGATTGACCAATCTCATCATAGAAAGTTCAAAAAGACCATTGAAATTGAAAAGCACTCTGACAATTTAAATTGTGATGATTGTAAAATTAATAAGACCTAGATTCATGCCCTTTTTTCTCGTTTTTCTTCCTCTTGAATCATTTTTCTCCCCTCTTTTTCTTTACATTGTCCTTTGTTTTCTTATTTTCTTTTGTGTTTATGGTTTCTATTATTGATACCCTACATTTCAATATTTCTAATTTATTTATTTTTCCCTCTCTTTCTTTACGTTATCCTTTGTTTTCTTATTTTGTTTTGTGTTTATGGTTTCTATTATTGATATCCTACATTTCAATATTTCTGATTATTATTTAGATATTTACAGGATAGTATAAATATATAGTTTATACTCATTTATAATAATAATTCTCATATTTTGTCTTTTATATGTTTATTAGACCCTTTTTTATTGATAAATGAATAATATAATTATATAAATAATATTTAGTTATGTGGTATTATGAATTTTATATGCATTAGTTATTTTTCATTTGCTTTATTGGTTCTCATAGATGATTTTGTTTTGATTATTATTTATTATAATCATTTAAAAACCTTAAATATTAGTTATTTTTTCATTTAATGTAAGTTGTTTAACCAATATTTATTTTAATATTTAATACCTTTCTTATCAAGGTTAGGTCTATCTATCTCTTAGATATCTTTGGCCTATCCATCTAATTCATTTTTAATTTATTAATCTTATTGTATTATTTCTTAATATTGAATTAAATTTCAATTTTATTTTTATTTATTTATTATTAATATATGATAGGGTTTAACCATATTTCGCTTTCATCTTAATTTTAGTTTTGATTCTTTAATTATTTGTTCTTAGTTTAATTGTCACTTTTATGATTATTTATATATATTTTATATTATTTAATAATATTCTATTTTAGTTTTATTTTATTTATATATATAGGTTTATTTTTCTTTCATTTTAATTATAATTTTGACTTCTTAACTATTTGGTTTTAATTTTCTCATATATATATGGTTTCTATTTTATTATTGTTCTCTTTTAACCAATTTGATCTCTTAATGTTCAAAATTTACCTAACATTTTCTTTTTTCTTTACGCATTCCTTAATTATTTATCTCTCTTCCATAGATCGAATTTCATATCTCTGTCTTGAAGATTAGGCACACTTGATGGCTTGAAACTTCAACCAGAAATATTTCAAAGTTAGTATTCCAGAAATGTAAGATTAAGATTTATCTTCTCACAAAAGCCTCTAATCTCAAAATATGGTCTTATTTTTTTCCATGGGGTCTTGGATAGACGGTGATCAGGTGCTCCGTTAAGGCACTCCTTGATGTGAAGTCATCGGTTCAATTCCATGCTCGATCAGGGTGATATATTGGACATAATGAAGATGCATTTCCCACCAAGCTTTAAAAATATATATATAATCTTAATTTTATATGGTTTTGTGTTTCATCTTGAATGGAAACAAATGTAACAAAAAGAATTACATTTGGAATCAAATAATTCTTGTAATATCATAGTTGTAATAAAATTATTTGAAAGATATTTTTATAGTTGTGAGGGCCAAGGAAGCTGTTTGGAAATAGAAAATATCAATGTGGACCTCAAATTATGAATTTTGGGATTTGGACCACCTAGTCAAAAGAACCCTGAGATAATATGATCTATTGGAAATACTGAGAAGGGAGGTGAATCAGTATTCCTTTCAATTAGTATTATTATTAATCTTTCATAGTATTAGTTAATCTTCAATTATTATCAGTGTTTGTACAATGATAGCAGTAAACAAAAGGAACACAAATACACAGTTTTTAAGGTGGAAACCCCCTCTGGGACAAAAACCACCTGAATGATTTTCTAATAATTCTTTAATTTTCAAATCCAATTGAAAATAAGCTCCAACTTCCTATAATCTAGAAGATCATTCCTCTCCATCTCCCACTGGATGGACGCTCCAACTTCCAAGATTCTTAAGTAGTCAACTGAGCGGATGCCCCAACACCCAATGAGCTACAACTCACCCTAGCACCACCCTACCACCCTAAATTTTTCATAGGCTTGAACCTGTTGGTGACTTCATGCACTGGCCTGGCACCACCCTACCACCCTATAGAAGAATAAAAGAAGAATGGACTCCCGTACCAGGGAAAATGGTCCACTTTAAAATGATATAGAATAATGTAGAGGAAGAAGACACACTAGACCATAACCCTAACTATGGCACAACCACCTAATGATGATCCTAGACCTCCTGACACTGCCTCTTAAACTCTTGGAAGATAGCCACTTGTACAAATTTTACAATGATGCTTTTACAATGACTCAGTACAATGATACCTTTACAATGACTGTATGCAGTGCTGCCCACTTGAAGACTTCATGTGGTGAACTTCATGTTGTTGTTCTACACCTTGATTGTTGCACTTGTCATACTACCCTTTCTCACTCTTCAAAACATTACATCATGCATTTAGTCTTATCTTGATGAATATATAATACCTATAAAAAGTCTTCAAGGAAATACCCATGACATGATAATAGAAAAACTTACCTCATCCTGCAGAGCATATGTTAGTGCTAAATAAAAAACAACAAATTAGAATACTAATGCAATTAAGAGATGAACATGCATATACAAAACATACTTACCTGGAGCTTACCTCTGCTGCATCATTTTTCTGCACCTTTCTTTTCTTTGTTGCCCTAGAAAGTATGGTCCTTTGTAGCCCTCGACACCACATGATCTAGTTTTTTCTTGCCTTCTAGGAGCTCGATATTGAATCTGATGTATCTCTGTGATTTATGATCCCCAATATGTGATCTCTGGTCCTATAGTATCCCTCTGAGACTTATTTCCAATGCCACAGGTCTGACCCGATTTGGATTCTTCAATATAAAATTATGCACAATCTCTCACAATGACCTAATTATGGACTAGTTCAGTAGAGAAAACTTGTATGGCATGCCACGTGTCACTTTTTCCTCCTTTGGTTATGAAATTAATACACAAAATACTATTGTTCATGCACTATCAGCTATTTTTTACAGAATTCCAATCTGCTTCTCAGAGGGAGAGTTATGATGATTTTCAAAAGCTCACCTCTTTGAGATGAAATTCGGAAGCCTGCAAAAACCCTTACTTCCATAGATTATATCTCCAAAAATATAACGAACCAAGATCTAAATTCGAGCACAATATTCATCAGTATTTTTCCCAAGTTGGTTTTTAATTTCAGCATCTAATACTTCACAGAAATAAAGTTATAGCGAAAATGCCACGATCGCTACTTTTGGAGGATATACGAAAAAACAAATTTAGAGTTGAGAGAAGCTTCTATAGAGAATTTCGGAGGGATTTTAGGAACTTAAAAAATTATTAATTATTGACTATTCGATGACCACAACCAATGATTAGTGTCATGCCACAACCCCATGGGGTTTTAGCCCACTAACTAGGGTTACTAACTTCAAACATGAATATCTCTCAAACTGTGAATAATTACTTGGTGTGCCATATATAAATGGAAACATCCCGACAAGTAGAAACCATCAAAAATATCCTTGACTCGGAATATAGTAATTTGGTAGGCCAAAATTCCCATGCAAGATCGGGGTAGCCCCTGGTGCTACTTGGGTTGACATCAATGACAACCACTGACCAACATGATCAAGGGTAGGGAATTTAATTAACATTGAGTTCCTAATTAGAAGAGAAAAAATCATTTCTTCATGATGATTTTAAGTGGGAAAATTCCTAACAAAATTTATAAAATAAATTGGTAGATTAAACCACTTATGAACGTGTGAAATTTTCTTAGACAATTTGAGAGAGAAGTCCCAAATTTCTCCTTAATAAATTTCATGGCATTTCTAATTCATTGGGAAAACCATGTTGTTGAATTTGATGTTGAAATGGGGAGAAGAAAATTGTCGCTATTTCTTTTATTTCAATTGATAAAAAATGATATAAAGGAATTGTATTTCAAGAAACAAGACTTCGTTCTATTATCTCTATTTGCATTGTAAAGGGATTTGAAGCCTTGAAATTATCAAATTCAATTTAAGTGACAAGACCTAACCTAGGCCTGCCAAAATTTTTGAAATTAGGCTTTCGATCTTATTTAAAATACCTTTAATGGAGAATAAACATTGATAAGAATGATTTAAAATATATTTGAAGTGAATACCAATAATTTTTTAGTGAGTAGAATTTTTTATATAAGAAATTGATGAAAATGAAAAGAAATTCATTTGTTTTAAATATGAACCTGTAATCGATCTAATCAAGAGGACAATGACAATAAAAAAGGGAATTTGACGCTAACATAATATCCAATTTTGAGATAGAGGGTATTTCAATTTACTTAAGAATTTCTCAAATATAATGAAAATTTTCTTCAAACCTATATTTATGGAAATTATTTTTAAATAATTTCAAAAATTAGAAATAAAAAAATAATTTTATATTTGACCAATTTTAACTTTCAAATTTAATTAATTTTTACCATATTACAAGTCATCACTCCATTTTATTTGACCATGGTTTGATAGGATTTTTGAGCGAAGAAAATTACATTATGGAAAAATGTGGCCATAAACCCTAATTCTAATCAAGAATTCAATGTGGAAATATTTTTTAGATGTCAAACATAAAGATTTAAATGATTTTATACACACATACATATATAGCAAAATTTTTATGTAGAATTTTTAAAAGAATTGAATTTTATAATTTATTAAGGGAATTTTGAGGTAAAAAATAGGCCTTAAGATGAAAAATGTACTAATAGAATCAACTTTAAGAATAGGTTTCAGGATGATGATGTTATCTCAAAGAGAGACTATTTTTGGAGAGAAAAGAAGAAAACTACTAATTTTAGTCATTTTTTTCTTAACTCTTGTGATTTTACTCAAATTTCGAGTGTGTGCCCTCGTTGAATGTAGAATTAGATTTTGCATTGAATGAGTACCCAATATACATATTTTTGAGTAGATCCACGTTGAGAAATTTCAAAATGCATTAATTTTTTTTTTATGTATTTTGAACTTTTGTTAGTGTTGATCTACTAAAAAGTGTACAGACTAGTACTCATTGGATGCGAAATCTAATTATGCACCCGACAAGTGTACACACTTGAAATTTGAGAAAACTTACAAGGAAATAAGACAAATTTTTTTTTTTTTTTTTAAATATTGTTTTCTTTGTTTTCTTTTTACAATTTGTAATTCTTATTTTATTATTTTTACTATTATTTTATTATTTTCCTTAAGAAGTCATTTTATATCCCAAAATTATCCTAATAACACAAATGACTATTACAGAACTATAATGGCTTGTAATGGAGATGTTTTGTGACCAAATAAGCAGCTACAGGTATGCGTAATTCGGTTCCAGAGAGAAAGCTTCAGATTTGAACCAAATAACTAGTGATGTTGAAGTTTTCAACAAGAAATAGTGAAATTGGCATCAAGAAACAACATGACGACACACACACTAGTGTGGGATCATAGGTCCAAGCGATAGTCACACAGTAATGGGTCCAAGAAATAGTCACACAGTGATCGGTCCAAGCGATAATCACACAATGAGGGGTCCAAGAGATAGTCACACAGTGATGGGTCCAAGTGATAGTCACATAGTGATGGGTCCTAGCGATACATTAATACGTCTAATTAATTTTCCCTTAATTAAATTGGATAATAAATTGTAATCTTATCTCAAAAAGACTTGTAATAGTTAACTGAGTGTGATAGACTCAGTTAGCTCATGAATTTTGAGTTGAGGGTGTTTGGTGAGGCATGCAGAGTGATTCTAGTTGTATTAGAGTTCAAGTTACAGTTAAGTGCATGAGTTTAATGCATGACTAATAAGTTAAATCAGTTAGGTGAGTTAAAGTCAGTTGAACTAGTTGTAACTGGTTGTTGCACTAGTGAGAGATCAAGTGAATTAATTCATATTTAATTCAAAATCAATCATATTTCATGAAACTGATGATTTAATATTAATATTTGCATGCATGTCAGTTCTAGTGGAGACCCAGTTGAGACAAAGGTTAAAGGGAAGTTAACTATCATTTGTGATATTAGAAAATTGCCCAGATGCAATTAAAGCACCATAGGATGCCCATGGTACTCAGTACAGTCAAGGAAGGCTGAAGACAGGCTGAGAATTGGCTAAGTGTTGGTCCAATTTTGCCCAGATCAGTGTGAGACAATTGCGAGAGTGCAACAAACTCTTGTGGGAAGAGTGCGTTGTAATTGTTTGATGATTCCTTGGTGAATATACAATAGAAGATACAGGGGTTTTGAGAAGCAATATTTGCCCAAGGAAAATTTCTATGTTGTGGTTTGATTTTCTTCTTTTTTTACTTGTTATGATCGGCAATCATGTTTATTTTCCGCAATTTATTGGTAGAATGATTCAGTATCTAGCTTTAGTAAATTTCTTGATCAGATTGAATCTATTGATATACATATGTTTTTATAATTTCTACATGGTAACAGAGCCCAGGAAATCACTATAGTGGAGGAGAAACTGAGTTTGCGACTGAAAAAAAATTGAATTTGCAAAAGTATTCTTGGTGCAATAGGTGGATCATGATCGAAATGGCTTTCAATGGCTTGATATTGGAGTATGCACTCAAGGGCAGCTCTAACTATATTTCGTGGAAAGACAGAATGAAGGCAATACTCAAGGACAATGGGTTGAAAGAATTCATTGACAATGACATTCCCAAACCCGTTGCAGCAGATGCCGCAAATCTTGATGCTTGGCAAAAGAAGGTTGCAAGGGTGAGGAGTATCTTACTGTAGGGAGTACGAGACCACATTGTCTCAAGTCTCCATGCAAAACCGACTCCATATATAATGTGGAAGGCTTTGACAGAACTGTTTCATAGTAGCAGTGATCATAGAAAATTGTCACTGAAGGTCAAGCCGAGGAAAATCAAAATGGAGAAAGACGACACTATTCTGAAATATTTAACAAAGTTTGTCCAATGTCAGAATGAGCTTGGGAGCATCGGAATTACTGTTGTAGATGATGACTTGGTGAGCCTAGCTCTTCTAAGAGTTCCCAAGAGTTGGCACAGTTATCAAGACTCTGTCAATGGGAGGGAAAAGCTACCAAATTGGGAACGACTTTGGTCGGATTTGGTGCAAGAAGAATTCAGGCGGAAAAATAGGGATGGATCTTCATCTAAGAATGATGATGAAGAAAATTGTGCCTTGGCTGGTAAGGCAAAGAAGGGGAAAGGAAATAAATCATATTCCAAATCTGAGACCAGTGAAGAAGGCAAGGAGCATGACATGTCCAGTGTGAAGTGTTTTTAATATCATGAGCATGGAAATTATGCCACTAATTCTCCACAAAAGAAGAAGAACAAGAAGGATTCAGGATCTGCAGCTGGTGAGGCTTTGGCCTCACAATTTGAGTTTAAATTCTCGCTCATCACATTCATGGTGTCAAGTACGATGGGATCAGTGTGGTACTTGGATAGTGGTGCATCTTTCCATGTGACGAGAGACAAAGAAATTTTCAGTAGCTTGGAGGAGAAGGACCTCCATATGCATTTCGAAATGGGTGATGAAAGGAAGTACACGCTACCGGGATTGGTAAATTTACCTTCCAAAGTCAGTCAGGTAAACCCTTCTTATTAAAAGATGTCATGCATGTACCAGGTTTGAAAAATAATTTAGTTTCAATTGCAATGTTGGAGGATAGAGGTTATGATGTGGTTTTCAGTGAAGGAAAAGCTTTCCTTTGACACAAATCCACAGGACAATCCAAGAAGATTGGGATTTAGGTGAACAATCTCTATAAACTTGATGTAGATGAATTTTCTACAGAGCTTCCAAAGGGTAGTCTTGCGTAGATAGACACATGCAAGGGATGTACCATGGGGAAGTATGAGAAAGCCATGCAAATTTCCTTTGAGAGGGAGCTTGATTTGCATGCAGATGAGGAACTCTTGGTTCCAAATGATGAACCTCAGTATGTGGAGCATCCACAAGATGAGGATCATGGAGTGGCAGAAACCACTCATGTAGAGACCTCCAAGAGGGAGGAATTTAGAGCCAGATGTGCAGAGGGAGTACATGCATCTATACCTCTAGATATGAGGTGGGGTTATTTGCAAAATTAATCCCATGAATAAATTTGGGCAAGGTTCATTGAGATGGTGTGTCTCATGGATCGAACCTGGCTATAGGGAGCCCATAGTACAGAAGTAGTGGGAAGGATCAGTTATATTGATGCAGTTAGTTGTCAAGAAGGCAGAAATCAAAGTGACAGGTGTCGAATACTGGAGCGCAAATCATAGTTGGCAGCAACGCAGAGTGCATGGATGCAGATGTTAGCAACGCAAAGAATCCAGTAGACATGTGAAATATCTAGTAGCATTCAGAAGACTTTGATGATAGATGCATTATACTGATTCAGTTTTTTGGAGGCTATTCAGTTTCAGAAGGTTGCATGCAAGAGTTACATGTGCACATTCAAGAACATTCCAAAGGTACCGGATCGGGACAGATTGATTCCTTTCTTGTTGAGAGGGAGTTTTAAAGTTTGCAACAAGAAATAATGAAATTGGAATCCAGAAACAACATGACGACACACCCACTAGTATGAGTTCACAGGTCCAAGCGATAGTCACACAATGATGCATCCAAGCGATACATTAGTGCGTCTAATTTAATTTCCCCTGAATTAAATTGGACAATAAATTGTAATCTTATCTCAAAAATACTTTTAATAGTTAACTGAGTGTGATAGACACAGTTAGCTCATGAATTTCGAGTTGAGGGTGCTTTGTGAGGCATGCAAAGTGATTCTAGTTGTATTAGAGTTCAAGTTGCAGTTAACTGCATGAGTTTAACACATGCGTAATTAGTTAACTCCGTTAGGTGAGTTAAAGTCAGTTGAACTAATTGTAACTGGTTGTTGCACTAGTGAGAGTTCAAGTGAATTAAATCATATTTAATTCAAAATAAGTGATCTTCCATGCAATTGATGATTTACTATTAGTAGTTGCATGCATTTCAATTCTAGTGGAGACCTAGTGGAGACAAAGGTTAAAAGGAAGTCAACTATCATTTGTGATATTAGAAAACTTCCCAGATGCAATTAAAGCACCATAGGATGCCCATAATACTCAGCACAATCAAGGAAGGCTGAAATTCTTAAAGAATAGGGATTGCATTCCACAGGGATTGCGTAAGGAAGGCAGGCTGAAGACAGGCTAAGAATTGGTTAAGTGTTGGTCCAATTTTTCCCGTATTAGTGTGAGCCAGTTGTGAGAGTGTCAGAGACTCTTGTGAGAAGAGTGCATTTTAATTGTTTCATGATTCCTTGGTGAATATACAATAGAAGATAGAGGGGTTTTGAGAAGCAAGATTTCCCCAAGGAAAATATTTGTGTTGTGGTTTGATTTTCTTCTTTCTTTACTTGTTTTGATTGGTGATCGTGTTTATTTTCCGCAATTGATTTTTAGAAGGATTAAATATCTATCTTTAGTAATTTTCTTGATTGGATTGAATCTATTGATATACATATGTTTGTATAATTTCTACAAGTCAACATAAACTCTGGAACAATTTACCAATCACACAAGCATTGACCCTCCTCTATGATGCACAATTTGGCCCTTTAAATTTATTGTTGATTGAAAATTTATCGTATGTATAACTCAGTATTTTTGTTGATGGGAGCCCTAGAAAAATTCGTGGAATAATGCAGCTCAAAAACCCTTATTTTATTTGAAGCGTAAGCTCTGGTTTTCTAAGCAGGATTTCTGGTGAATTCCAGTGGCGAGTGTTTCCTTACCGGAATCATAAGGATGTGTCTATTGTTGTTGCTGTGAAGTGTTGGCTCTGGTTCTCTAAGTGGGATTTTTGGTGAATTCCGGTGGCGAGTGTTTCCTTACCGGAATCATCGGTGGAAAAATTTCAAAAGTTTTCCGGCGGAAGGCATTAGTTACATCCCCAGAGATATTAATGTAGTAATATTTCCATGTCCTTATTTAGATCTCGCACAGATACAGAAAAGGAATTTCTTAAATGACGTCAGGAAATGGAGTAATATTCTGGAGTTAGATAGACCGTGGCGTCATATAATCCCGTCCTTTCTCATACGGGCATATCATCTACATTTATGGCATTATTCTCCATATGTCGCACTTCTTTGAATATAACTGTTTTGAGATTTGAAATGGCTATGTAATCAATTCAATAGTTTTCTCCCCTGCGTATACAGTGATTTCGCCTGTACGTTGGGTCTCTTCTCTTAATTGCGCATCGGTGTGAGAAGTTGCGGTGTATTAAATCTCTCACCTTCCTTTATGTATTGTTATATCTTCGACTACCGGGATATCTGTCAGGCCTGTTACATTCTTCACGGAAGCTCTGAAAAGGTCATCCTTCAATATCTGCTTTTTTTTGGAGTTCTCCTTAACAGTCCGTCCAACTCCTTTCTGACAATAGTCGACTGCTGGTCCAACAATTTTCATCTGTGGGATTTGGTTTCAAAATATCTGCTTCAGGACTAACCATGTGACAAGCTGAACTGTGCCAGACTGCGCTCTTCTTTCGACACGTCCGCCATATAGCCATGACGAGCGCCAAGGGGGTTGATGCATAATCAGCGCAATTGGATTTCGAGCTGGATGCTTCCATTATTGCTCAATCCATCATCGCGCCTCCAGGTTTTCAAGCGGGTCAACAAGAAAAACCTGTTGGAAGGAATCTGAATGGGCCTAATGGTGGGTTGACACGCAGAGGCAGACACAAGTTGAAAAAGGTTTGATTGGCATGCTTCAAGCCTGTTTTGGACATCAAAGAAGTGGTGCTGGAACATGACGATCTATGCGAACGAGTCGTTATTTTGCAAAAGCGTGCACTCATCGGGCGCTGGATGTTTGCTGATGGTCATGTGTTTGATATGTTGGAATGGGTTAAGAATGTTTGGACTCCAATTGTGGGATATTCTCCGAAGGTCAGTTTGCTCTTAAATAACTGGTATAGTATTCATTTTATGAATGAAAAAGATGTTTCCTTGATTTTTAACAAGACATGGGTACGTGGAAAGAGTTTCCTGCAACTTCTGCCCTGGTACCTTGGTTTTAATCCAATATTGGAGGCTCCAAAGAATAGGTCAGTGTGGGTAAAGCTCCCGGGCGTTCTATTGGAATTCTGGATGGACAAAGCATTAAGGGCCATTGGAAACTCCATTGGATGCACAAAATACATCGACCCAAGTATTTTGGGTGCCACTGACAAACGCATTACTTGGATATTAGTCGAAATGGTCTTCTCTGGAAATCTGCCCGCGGATGTTGATCTCATCTGGGGCACAAGAATACATAGGCAAAGGGTGGATTATTGGGGCATTCCTTTCCGCTGCCTGGTTTGTCACGGCACTGGACATTTGAAGGGAAACTACCCTCGGCTGCATTGGAGGCCCCGTAGGGGAAATCAAAGATCAGATGGTGCTGATGGCGAGTTGAATCCTAAGGATCATCGAAATGTCCTCCCATCAGGTAATTCTTCTCTTGCGGATTCTGTTATTGATTTGTCAGCTAATATTAATGCACAATTTGCAGAGTTAACTCCACCAGACAAGAAGCTGATGGCTCCTACATTTTCTAAAAACAACAATGTTTTTTCTCCCCCGGTGAATTCTGGTTCGACCATGCAATTAGAATCCGAAGTAAACATTGGATCAACAATCATGAGGATGGATAAAATGCCGCATGCCTCTACTGCTCTTGCTGACCACCATCAAACCTCTCCCATCCCTGCGCCATTATATATCTCCCCTTCAATGCCGCCCCTAGAAAACGCATCTCCTCTTCCTTCTTCTCCCTCTCCACTTAATACCGAAAAGGTGAACTTGCCGGACTCACCTAAAGTCTCTTTTGCTATAGCTGACCACCATCATACATGCCCCCATCCCCTTCCCACTCTCCTCCCTCCCCACATAATATTGCAAATGGGATCTCATTGGAATCACCTATAAATAATTTTGGATGTGATGTCGAATCCCTTTTAAACAACTCGAACCTTGACTTGGCTACCCTCATTATTTTTTAGAATATCCCTAGGAATCCTGATATTGTCATCTCGCCGGCTTCGGGTTGCAATATCACGGTGAGGAAAAAAACGAAGTCTGCATCCAGACACTTCAGAGGGAGGCCAAAAACAAAATCTCTCTTCCGGGATGAACTTCTTGATCTCCGGGAGGTCCCTATTCTTTCAGCTGATGATCCCAGGGTGGATAGAGCTTGTGACCCCCCTCGGGTCTCCAAATGATTTTCTCTCTCTCTTTCCGATCATGTGGCATGGGCGAATAGTTATTTGCAGATGGCTTTATATGATTCTATCAGGTGTTTTATGGCTCATCTATATTCCCCTATTCATATGCTGCTACAGAAAAGCCGAGAGACGTTTTGGCTTATCGAAGAAGTGGTTCTTGTTGTCGCGAATGTTGTGGGTTCATATATACAGATTTGTCTGATCCTCCACTTCTGTTTTTTCGATTTGGTGGATATGGGTTCACTTCTACGATGTGGGACTGTCCCCATGATATGTATATGTTTCTCTTTTCTCTCCATGCTACATTTCCAAGTGGCATTTGGGGGATTTTTTTAGACACTATCATCGACTCCTTGCTGGATTATGAGTCTCATGTGTTGGGTATGCTTTGCCAGATCACAATATTTTTGGTTTTAGAAGAAATGTTGCATAATTTGGAAGTGATTACTCCCTTCACTTCTTATGTTGTATTATGTACTGTTTTTATTTTTCCATAATATAAAACAACGTTTTTTTTCTTTCTGAAAAAAAATATGAACACGTCCAACTAATGGAAAATGTTTGCTTCGACCTCAAGTAGCAATTTACCACACAAGGGTTCTGTAAACACGGGAGGAAATCGTCCTTCTAATCTTAGTCAACAGTTATGTTGCACCATACCACAGTTGCGATGATGCTCTCGGTTTATCAACGCACCAAAGCAATGCAAAAACACTCACCACACCACGTTCTTTGCCAAAATTTTATACTCATACACCGTTATTTGCGAAAAATGTTGACCAAGCAGAGGTCATATGACATCGTATCTACTAGAGACTGAAAAATTGTGCTCAAATCATATTACAAGAAATCGCGTTGTATACACTTTTTTTTTGCAGCGTTGGAACCTTTCTCCACCTCACAAATTTCGTCAAATACATTAATTGATTAGTTGAACAAGTCCACGGGCCGAATAGAGCAGCAGACCTCAAGCTTAATTATGGATTTGAGCAAGAAATTGGATAAATGTAAACAAAAACAGGAAAATTGTCAATCTACTTTGGCGAAGGTCGCGGCATCGAGACAACCCCTGAAGAGCACCACTAGCAGCAGTGGAAAGAAACCTTAGGCTCCTGCATGTTATTCTTCTTTAGCTCAGCAGTCGTCACAGCCAATTAAATTATCAAATGACATAGAGAGGCTTTAGCATATCAACCTAACATGCCTCATTTATCTCTGTTGGTCTCGAAAATAAGGTCTATAACACGTTTGATCTGGGTTGATTTCCTTTATATTCGCTCTCAAACCCAACATGTAGGAATTTATTTGAGCTCATGGAGAGGAATAAGACTAATCTATCTCTAGCATTTGCTGTTTACACATCCCAAGAGCTTCTCAGCATTACGGATGTGGTTGGGACCTAAGATATGCCTTTTGAAAACATATGTTGACATACTAAATATGGACATTAAATGTTTGGATAACTAGAATGAAACATTATTCCTAGATGGCATAACAAAAGAGCAAGCTATTCATTCTATATTCAAATGTGTCATGTTTTGTATTATGGGCTCCTAGGTCATCAAAAACTTATCTTGCATTCAACAGAAATATCAAGTGAGTGCAGGATGGCAGTTTAAATGTCTTTCCAAGCTAAATATCACACACTTAAACATATCTAACATGTGTAGAGGGTGCCTAAAATGGTAGAGAGGGCACAAAAATGGGATTGACAGAAAATATGATTTAGTAGACAGGTTTACTGAGTATGAGGAGAACGCGTGTTTTTCTATTTCGGGAATTGTGGGCAAATAATTCAGCTTGAGTTTAGTTGAGAAGGAATTCAAAAGTGTAGCACTGATAGTAGAAAATCGATGGATATAATGTCAAAGCCACACAGTAATAAAATAGGCAGGGTAGGCAAGGTAGTAATCACACTTGAGCAGGGTAGGAAGGCACCTACAGCTCTGATACCATGTTAAACTCACACAGAATGTGGACAGCCAATGTGTAAGATAATCATGTGATAGATTATTATTCACATAATGTACATTTATAATAAATTTTGCATGATCGTTGGATTCCATATTCCAAGGTCTTTTGGACTTCCTTTGACCATTCGACTTCCACGCCAACCCTTAAGGGATTAGGTGTCCAACAAAATTTATAAGAGAAGTTGAAACAATTAATCAAAATTTTATTAGGGAGACTTGATGAGGTCCAAAAATTTACCTTTTGTAGGAAATAAAGAAGTAATTGAGTATTAGGAGAGACAAAGTTAAACATAAAAAAACCGACAAATTGGTGTAAGTGACTTTGCATATATATATTTGTAGAAAAGGAGCCATAAAACATAGACATGATAAAAGTTAGATAGAATGGTTTTAGTCCAAGTCTACGTCCTCGATAGGCTCTTTAGTATCCCTAGAGGTTCTCCCCGTTAAGGGGGGTATGTTGAGATGTTGTATAATTTGCTTCATCCTTCGATATAAGTCCCACATATGTTGATGCAAATTCTCAAGGGAATGGATAATATCCATATGATACTTGTGTCATTCTAAGAGAGCGTGTCCCAATAAAAACTTCATCTACAATTGGAGATCAATAGTTTTTATATATTGATTAAAGCGGCCTCTCGTATTCCCTGTGTCTGATATCCAATCTTCACATTCAGTAAGAACTTCCATATATGAGAGGGGAATTCTTTGAGATGAAGCTTTCGCCTCAACAGGGGTGACTTCTTCCTTAATGTGTCCTAGTGTGAGGTCCCAACAATACGAAGTAAAGTCCTCCAACAGATGGTGCATGCGTGTACTTCCTTTTTGGGACATCTCTAGGTAATAGGTAGCACCCCTATGAACTTGCTCCCATTGACCAGGCATGGGATAAAGGTAAAAGAATTGATAAAAATCAAGATAATTCTAAAAAATTGATTGAAGAATTTAGGAAATCGGGAAGGGCACCATCTTGGTTGAGTGCCAAAAAAAATGTTGCCACGGCAAATGGTACCTTCAAAGAGGTACACCTTATATGTCAGCACAAGAGGAGGGGGAGGAAAATAATTTTTTTTCTTATAATAAAAAAATCACCGAAAGACATCAAAGAAGGAGATTATAATGTGAACACTCAGAATGAAGATCATGTTGGGTGTGGAGCATGATTATCTTGTTTATTTTGTATCACAACGTTGGACCCCTGTACCTTAATGGGGCGGCAATGCCGCCCATAATTAAACGCTGCCTAGGGGGTCCCCCTAGCGGGGCGTTTCGAGGGCAGTGCCCCGAAGCTAAAAACAAATGTAAAATTTCCTTGTAAAAGTATAGTAATTTCTAGTCAATCCAGGTCGTTCATTAAGCGGCTGATCTAACGGTAGAAGTTATGTTTAGTTTAGGGTTTTTTTCCCTATAAGGCAACCCCTCGCTTTTATGAGGGCATTGTATTGCGGCTGTGTATTGTATGTGTATTCTCAGAGCGAGAAATAGATAGGGAGACTGTGAGAGAGAACAGAGGATATTACAACGGATCTGTTGTAGGTTGTGTCTCTTCATTTTGCTGGATAATAGAAAGGAAGAACTGGCTATTTAGGGTGGATGTAGCCCAAACTGGGTGAACCACGTATATCTGTGTCTCTCTAGTTTTATGTGTTTTGTTTTCTTGTGTTTTTCGCATATTTTACATGTTGCATTGCTCTGTAATATATAATTTTCTAACAGATCATGTAGCAAAATAAAATAGATTGAGGGAAGGAGAGGAAGCATAGTGGAGGAAAAGGGAAGCCCAAGGGCAGAAGAAGCAATGGAGGCCCAAGAAAAAAGGAAAGTATCGACAAGAGCTAAGGGGGCTATGACCAGCAAAAAAAACCATGAAAAGGAAGTAGAGAAAGGAAAAATAGTAAGGTTGAGGCCCTGGCAAACAATAAGTTGAACAACTTGCAAGAGAGAAGATAAAATAGAATGAAACCAAATCTAAATTGAAAAATAATATTACCAATTCTAGGTCATGTAATAGAGCAATGAAGGAAACAACTCCCAATGCTTGTTGAAATACCATCATAAAAGGAATCTTTGCCATCAAATATGTGAATGGAGTGTCCTTGCTGGTGGATGTGGACCAAAGACAACAATTTTATCCTCAACTCTGGGAGGTAGAGAACATCATGTAGAAGAAATTTTGGAAGACCATGCAATTTGAGCTTAATGAATCCAAGCCTTAATGGATTTATTTTTTACTTATCTTCAAATTAGACTACTCCATCAACATTGCTAGTGAATTCTTAAAATAAATCTCTTCTAAAATTCATGTGGAAAGTTGATCCTGAATCAAGAAACCAAGCATCTTTCCATGAAGCAAGTGAAGCATTAAATAAGTCTTTAGTTACTTAAATATTACAATGCGCCACAACATAATGAGTGAATTCAGGTGCTTTACTTTTCCCAAGTTATCTAATGATTTTCCTTTCTCTTCTTCACTTTCTTGTCTAATCATGTCCCATGAGTTCTTACATGTATAAGAATCATGTCCATTTCTATTACAATGTATGCAATGAATATCAAGTCTTTATCCTTGGAAATATTCCCCCCCTGCCTCTAATATTCTTTCTCCCTTATCCTCTTTGGCCACCTCTTCCTCTAGAATAATCACGTTCCTCGTTCTTCTCTTTTTGTGCAAGGCATATATTTTCTTCAGGAGAATTAGCAGTTGTCTTCTTCTTCCCAATAGCCTTCTCTCTTTAAGAAAAATTCTCAATAAGAGATTCAAGAAAATTTCCTTAACTTTTCCACTAGCTTGTAATGACTCACGATAAAGGGAATAAGTGGGATATAATGTCTTGACAAAAATAGTGAGAGGAACATCCATTTTAACAACAGTGGCTTGTATGTCATGTATAATGGCTCTTATTTCAGAGGCTAAGGAAATAGGGTCATCATCGTTCAATTATAAATTAAAAACTTGATCATTAATTGAACAACTTCAAGCTAAGAGTGTGAGTCATATAAATCCTTCAGTTTCTTTAAGGATTCAAAAGAATTTGTGAATTGTGTAATATAACAACTCACCTCTGCATTGACTGATCCTACAATCAAGGCATAGGCCTTGTTGTTATTGTTATCCCATATAGCGAGCTCTTTGTGTGAAGTAGATTTCTCATGAAGATTCCCCCCTTCTCCTTTACAAACTCCTTTCCACAACTCATTAAAAATCAAGGTAAGTTTTATTTCTTGGACTACTCATAATAGTTCTCTTTTCTAAAGAGAACTACTCCAACTATAAAGCTGAGTAAATGCATCATCAAAAAAATTGTCTAACTTTGATTCCAAACAATCACAACCTTTCCTAATATCTTATATTTAATTAAAATACTAATTTAATATGTAAACTGAAAAAATTCACTAAATCAACCACTTTAATACTTTAATGTGACATGCATTCTATGCATATAATATATATCACCACTCATATATAACATGTTACCACCCATCACATATATAAACATACACGCTTTCCATATCAAACCAAACCTCATGCCATTCATATATCATCCATATATATTATATACCATACCCGGCCTTAAAAAAAAAAAACTATTCAAAGCATCACATTATATGCCACCAAAAAATAAATATAAATATAAATATAAATGGTATGCCCACCATAAATATCGGCCTTTAAAATAAGTTAACGTGCACCAAGCCATATTTTCATACATTGTTTCCAATATATATGGGTCCTTCTAAATGAGTTTCCAGCATACCATTTCAACGCATTTAATTCAAGCCTAATTCAAAACATATTATGCGTCAATGCAGTACACCACGTGACCTTAAAAAATGGAGCTCGACACAAGCAGTTGACAACACATACCATATATACCAGTTGCTTGCATACCATGCTCAATTGAAAGCAGGAGTAACTGTAGGTTTGACGCATTATATGCAGAGGTCTCAACGAACTGTTACACATCGTTCAATGCAGACATACACCATGATAAAGAATTACAAGCGTCACTACTACACTAAAGGTATTTTTAAGACATTTATTGGTTTAAGATAAATGAAATCTTTTGTCTTAAAAAGTTACTTTTTATTTTAGTTATTTTATATTAAAATTTAATATTAATTTTATTGTCTTAAATATAAAATTTGAGACAAAAGTAGTGTGAGACAAAAATAGTTTGAGACGAAATTTCATATTAAAAAATAATAATTTGAGACAAAAACAATTAAAACCAAAATATTTTAAGACAAAACTTTATATTTAAGACAAAAACAGTTCGAGACAAATATTTTAAGACAAAACTTTATATTTAAGAAAAAAAACAGTTTGAGATAAAAATATTTTAAGACAAAAGTAGTTTGAGACAAAAATATTTTAAGACAAAACTTTATATTTAAGACAAAAGCAGTTTGAGACAAAATTATATTTAAGATAGTGACAACTTAAGACAATGACAATTATGACTAAACCCATTTAAGACAATTAGCAATTAAGACAAAACCATTAGCAATACTTCATAACAAGGTGATTGTCAAATGACTTACATTCCATGAATTAAAATTGTTTATTTTTTTAAACATGTGAAAAAAATTAAATTACTTCAACTAAACTTTGATATAAATTTTCAATAAATTAAATACAATATAACGATAATTTTTTTATTTTTATTTTCTCAATTGTTTTATATATATATATATATATATATATATAAAGAAATAAAATAAAAAATACAAATTCATCTATATATGGATTTTTAAACCTTTATTTTTTCACTGAAATTCCATGAGTGGATAGTGGATAATTATATTTTTAATTTTTGAAAATAGATATTCAAACCACATGAAATTTGATCATGTTAATTTTATTTATTTTAGATTCTATTTTTCCTTTTTCATTAAACCACATTCAAAAAATATAATAAAAAAATAGATAACAAGAAATTATTTTTTGTTTGGACACTCATGGAGATTTAACTTTGAATCTCATGTTTTAACATGATACTTCATAACAAGGTGATTGTCAAATGAGTTACATTCCATGAACTAAAATTGTTTATTTTTTTAAATATGTGAAAAAAATTAAATTACTTCAACTAAACTTTGATATAAATTTGCAAAAAAATAAATACAATATAACTATATAAAGAAATTAAATATGTTCTCAATTGTTATATATATATATATATATATCAAAACACTATATAAAGAAATAAAATAAAAGAACACAAATTCATCCATATATGCATTTTAAACCTTCATTATTTTCTTTCTAAATGAAAAATAAAAATTTTAATTCATTTATATGTCTTATAGTCACATCTCAATTTTCTTTTCTTGGTTGAACAAATATATCAAAGAGATAAGTAACAATAATTTAATTATTTCTTATTTAAATTTTTTCTTATTGTAAAAAAACTTACTACAAATATTGTAATATATATATATATATATATATATATATATATATATATATATATATATATATATATGCAGTTTAATATTTTTTATATTAATTTGTTATTAGGTATTAAGCTATTGGTAAAGTTTTTCATCTCGTAATTTGAAAACTATGAATGCATTATTAAGAAACCAAGTAATATTAGTAATTGATATCATTACCATGAATGCATTATTAAGAAACCAAGTAATATTAATAATTGATATCATTTCAAACTAGGGAATAACAATTATATGGTTTATCTTCCTCACTTAATAGAGACATATGTAAAGAAATTGTGAACCACTCTAGCATAAACTTTAATTTAACCTAAAAATCCATTTTCAAGCCCCTATAGTCACCCATATCGAACACTAACTTAGTGCACCTAGATGGCCCATCACTATAGGTTTGTGGTGCATCTGACTCATTTCATCTCATCGATTTTCTTAATCTGAAACTATGTGATTATATACTACACCTCACTTTTTATATTTCACGATCATTAAAATTCATAAGTTTAACACTTATTCAAGTATGTAGATAATAATTCCATACAATTATGCCTTTACATAACCAAAATGCAAATGATACGAATGAAAGTAATCTTATAGAATCAACAACCTAACTTGCATAAAAGGTGTCAAATATTCAAATGTGTTAGAATCAAATGAACTCTAGTCGCGTATAACAATTTAAATTATATGAGCACACAATTCATACAAACCTATCACCAAATTTCCTATTTCATTTATAATCATCGATCGCAACTTTTTCATAGATCAAAATTATTTCACTTGATAGAAATAGTAAGTACTCTCGTATGCATGCAATGTATGAAGAGTTAAATTAAGTGAGGGAAAGCAAGTTAAGTCTAATTCAGTCTAATATTATAAGTCAAGTGAGTCAAATTTAAAAAGGTAATGCCTTGTCAAGAAAAGCTAAGTGAAGGAAAAGAAAAATGTCAATTTATCTTAAAGTGAAGTTCGAAAAGTTTAGTTAAAGTGTCAAGTCATAGTTTGCATGAAGAAAAGAAATTTAGAGTTTGCATGATTCCATATTTCGAAATTTCAGTGCTTATATAGTCATGGTTGGGTCATTGTAATGTATCGGTAGATGTATATGAGAGAATAACTAATGAATATAACTTATTTATTCATGAAGCTTGTGTACTTATTTGTCTTGGGTTTGCATGTTTATCTTTGCATCTAAATAAAAAGTGGTATCAGAGCAAGGTTTCAAAGCACCAAACAAGTTAAGAAGGTCATCAACTACTTCCACTAAGATCCTTGGTTATTGTGAGTAGTCTTCAAATCGAAGTTTGCATCCATTGTTCCATAAGTAGAAACTAGAGCTCTTTGAGATTTTGTAAACCCAACTACTAAAATATTAGGTGATTATCCTATAGAGCCACTACCATATCAAGAGGAAAGAACCACCACCACTGACCAAAGAAGGAGTCTCCACCGTAAGTTGTAGCCATGAGCCTCCATAAGAATATGCATAGAAGAGCTTAGCAAACTTGCTAGTAGTTGTTGGGAGCCACTGTTAAAGTGAAGGTTAGAATGTTTATTTTTAAAGATAATCAAGTGTATGTGATGTTAATTTCTAGAAGGCTAACACAATAAGGAAAGAAGGTAGAAGAAAAAAGAAAGACTACAACCATGGGTGACAAAGTAAGAATGAAGAAAACCGAGAAAAGAAATCGAGAGGAAGAGCGAAAGTATTTTGAATATCTCATAGAGTTTCCCTCCACAGTTGAGGCATCTAAAAGACAAGTAGACTAAGTAGAAAAATTTGAGGATGAATGGATTAGGATAAATCCGGTAACACTTCCAAAATGTACTAGTAAAAAATTATTTTTTAGGAACTATCAAAATGAAAACTTTTCTTCGATGTAAAGAGTTGGTCGAGTATCGGTCTAATAAACCATGTGATGAAGTATGTGATATCTTAGTATTGGATCTTATAAAACATGCATTGGATGAGAAGTCCTTGTGCAAGGTAGAAAAAGATACATCTTCCTAGGAAGCATGGAAGACCTTGGAAGTAGAATTTGGTATAAAGGAAGTGACATAAAGCAACAAATTATGTTACAGTCTATTGAAGAATAAATAGAAAGTTAACTGTAGTTCTGGGGTTAAATGAGCAAGACTCTAGGAGGAAAACGGAGCTTGGATAATCCCACTCAAATGTGGATGATGGTCATAAAGACTATAAAAGTGAAACCCATCATGAAGACATGCATATGGATGAAGAAGACACACAAAAGATTGCAGAGTGAGAAGTTGAAGCCCCTACGTGTGAGGTAGAGTAAGAACATATAAATTCTCGAGAACCCCACTGTAACATGGATGGTGAAGATGATGAAGAATCCCACTATGATGAGACACATGTGGATGGTGACTGAAAAGTGAGTAGTGAATTGGTGAATCCAACAATAGTCCTTGTTGATGATGGTGAAGCTTCCAATAAAGAAGTGAATAACACGTGTGATCTAGTTGGTATGATTGTAGTTTATGATGGCCTCTTTGCATCATAGTTTGAAGCATTTAAGTTTGATAATAACAAAGACAATTTTTCATATGAATTAATGGTTTGTAGAGCTTAATATGCAACTCTCATGAATCCAGCAACAAATGATGAATTTGGTGAAGTTGAATTTGTTAATGAGCACATGCATGCTCAGATATATAACCACAAAGTGGATGAAAATTATGTTGATGAAATTTGTGGTCTCTTTTTAGAAACAAGGATTGATAGTGGAATTATGGAAAGTGCCATGTTTGATGAAGAATTTAAGGTTGAAGCTACCATGTTGTAGCAACAAGTTGTAACAATCCTGGTAAAAAATCCATGTAAAAGTTAATAAAGGTAAAATAAGACCTTGGTCATGGGACATGTATTCCAAGTTGATTGTTGCACAAAAACATGCTAGTGGGTGTTCATTTTGGTTTATTAATGATTATGGATATTGGCAAAGGAAATGGAAAAGGCTTTGGAAAGGCATGAGGCATTTATTGGCATTTTATTTATGAAAATAGTTGAAAATAGGAAAAAAGGGAGGTGAAAGGTCATAGGTTTCATGTGAGGAGGAAAATGAATGAAAATAATGGAAAAATGAAGAAATTAGAGGCCTCATTGATAAAAAGGCTTACGAGGATCAGTTGGTAGCTTTTTCAAAAACATTTTTCAGTTTAGTTTTGTAGCTCTCATTCTATTCTCTCTATCATACTCTTGGACTCTTTGAGTTTTCTTAGAGGACTCTTGGACGAATATAGCATACTTTGGATTTGGAGCAAGAAGGCAAAGGAAAAGAAAGAAATTGCAAGAGGACAACAAGATCAATAGCTATAGCAGGTTTTTCTTGAAAGTAATGAGTTTAACGTATGGTTCTCTTACTAGTTTTGGCATGCATGGCATATGCATGTCATTATTTGGTTGTGATTTTTAAATGGCATGGGGGATTGCATGGATTGACTGTGGTTTTTCCTAGCCTTGCTATTTCTTGGATAGCAATGTTGTTGTGGGTTTTAATTTTTTTTCCTGGTTGGTTTTCTTGTGCCTTTGGTTATGGGTTGAGTTATTAATTCCTAGAAGCCTTGGTTGGACAAATTCTCAGGAAACACTTGGTGGGTTGATTTACTAGTCCTGGAAGCCCTGGTTGGAAAAATTCTTTGGAAGCTTGACAACAACTTTATGTTGAGTTACTAGTCATGGAAGCCATGGTTAGAACAAACACGTTGGAGTCCTGCCCAGCTTGGGTAGAGACCAATATGGTGATGGTTAGTGATGTTCAACCGTGAGGTAGAATCACCAATTGAGGGTTGAGGTGGTTTGGCCTCTGGAATCCCTGGTTTGATTTTTATTGATTTGTTCTATGAGATCACACATTCATGCTTGGAATATGGCATGAGGGTGATTGGCTGAAAGAAATATTTGGTTCATCCTAGCTTATGGTCGGGTGGTTCATGGAAGTCCCATACCTAGTCAGCCTATGAAATCATCAATGAGAGCTCTTTATCCTTGGTATTTTATGGGTAAATATACTTGTTTATATGTGGATTATATCGTTGTTATATCCTTGATATTTCTATTGCTTATATGTTGGTTATGATTTAGTGTTATGAAAATGATAATGTATGGCTCTCATCATGTTTTGGTTAATCACTCAATTTACAATGACTATATGGCTTAATAGATGGTAATGCAGTTATTATGATGAGGCATCAATGCTTCTTAGTGATTCTCAGATAACTGTGAGACCCGTGTGCTCATGTCTATTGTTTTAACCTGTAGAATGCATATTTGTGACATGTTTGACAAAATGGTTGTCATGGCTAGTAGGGGTCCACTCAAGTCCTTTTTCAAGTATTTACATTTTATCATTATTTTGCTGTTACTTTTAATTTCTAGAAGTTTCATGGAGTTTTAGGCAGTGGCATGAGTCCTGGATCTGAAAAAGTGGCTCAAAATCTGGATTAATTGGCACAGAACTACCTAGAAAAGTCCCTAGTCATGGGAATTCCTTATTGTGGGAGCAACTGGAGGTTCTAAGTCGCAAGCATGCCCATTTCAAGGGAGCGATTAAGGATTTGATGAAGAAAAATGTCATTTTTTCTAAAGGGTTGGTCACCTGGATGGGTTGGATGGTTCTTATGGGTTCTATTGCAAGTGGAGAAGGTCAGGTTGGTTGTGTTCCATTGGTTCCACTTCCTTAACTGATATATATGGATTTTAATAATATCATAGTAACTCTTCGTCACATGTTTGCCTCGGTTGGCCGGTTACTTGGGTAGATGTGGGAGGAGGGTGTTATAGAGTGGTATCATAGCATGGTTCTTTTCTCCTTGGGTGATGTCCGATTTTTTTCACCTTGGATGGATGTGTTGTCGTATGTACATGTTAGTTGCATATAGGTCCTTGTGTTTATGATCTATGTTCTTGTCGTGTATGCATGGCGTTGGTCATGATCGTAGTGGTGTCACCATGTCAAGTTTGATGGTGTCATTTTTGAATGTATTTGTTGTGACTTTATGTCGGTCGTGCATCGGTTATGTGTATCAGTGTTTGTATGTTGTTATGCATACTTTGACTAGATGATGGTTGTTGTGCATGAATTCATGGTATGTGGTCAACATAGTCATGCATTGATAACTAGATAATTGTTGAAAATATGTTTATATGTTTATCTGATTATGTTATATATGTGTGTGTGTGTGTGTGTGTGTGTGTGTGTGTTGCACTAATCTGGTTGGTCTTGCGAACGAGATACCCTCTCTGAGCTAACTAAGGTATGCTAGTTTTTTTATGATTTGGTTTATCTGACATAATATACATTGCAGGAAGAAGAGATCAAATATGACTAACAAGATGGTAGAATACAAAGATTCTCCCTATGAATCAAATGAGTAGCGTGGTGTTGGGAACTCTTCTGACTTAGTAGACACATTGAGGAGTTTGAAGGAGGAAATAAGGATTTTCAAAGAAGATAATGAAAAAATCATGCAGGCATATGAGGATATGGCTACTTGGGCCTGTGGAAGTAGACCCCATAGTGGGCACAGTTCAGATAGAGATGACACGAGCAGGGATGTCAGGTTTTTGGATACTCCAAAAAGGAGGGGTGATGGACACATGTATTATTCTCGTTTTGGTTCTGATAGGTATCATGGTCATCATTTTTATCATCCTTACAGAAGGAGTGATAGAGGATATTTTATAGATGAGTTCAAGAAAGAAAAACCACCTACATTCAATGGGGAAATGAAGAAAACACAGGACGCAGAAGCATGGTTGATTGGATTGAAGAAGCACATGCAGAGTCTTGGTTAGTGTAGTTGGATACAGGTACAAAGAAGCGAGTTCATCATTGGGTAAGAGCTTATGCATTTGATTTGAATGGTATGTCTACATCAGCACATTTGAATGTATTGTCATTGGGTTTGTATAACATGATTTTAGGTATGGACTGGTTGTATCTCCATAGAACCAAAGTGGACTGCTATGACAAATATATTGAGTGCTTGGATGACAATGGAGCAAATATATTCTTGCAAGGTAAGAAGAAGGAAACATTAATTCGAATGGTTACAACTATGCAGATGAAGTGTAGTTGTAGGAAAAAGTGTGTGTTATTTGCAGTACATATTTATAGTGACAAAGATAAGGAAGTTAAGGATGCAGATATCTTGAGAAAGTACCCGGTTCAAAAATTTCAAGATGCATTTCCTATATATATTTCAGATTTTTCACCTCTCAGGGAAGTGTATTTTTCTATTGATTTGGTATCATGGGCAGGACCAACATCAAAAAAACCATACAAGATGAGCACTCCACATTTGGTAGAGCTAAAGTTGCAGTTGAAGGAAATGTTGGACAAGGGATACATTAGGGAAAGTGTATCACCATGGGGCACACTAGTATTATTTTTGAAGAAGAAGGATGGTACTCTCAAATTGTGCATTCATTACATGAAATTGAAGAAGGTGACCATTAAGAATAAGTATCTGTTGTAGAGGATTGATGATTTTTTTGATCAATACAATGTTATCGAAGATTGATCTGAGATTAGGATATCATTTGAGATTATACTATTGACTATTAACATTTATCCTAAGGGTTTCATAACTAGGGTTCATAGATAAACTTGTATTCTATGGTTTCAAACCTTTATTTTCTCCTTCAATGGGGTTTCTTGGGCTCTTCAAAAATACTTCCTTTTGATAACCAGATGGATTGTTTCTTTAACACATGTATAGAAATGTACTTTGCAAATAATATTGTAATATATTTATAAGATGATATTATTGGTATTGACTACACCTTTTTTGGAGACATAATTTTTATTGTACAGGTTTTTACCTTTCTATTGGATGTGGTTGGTGATGCGAAGACTACTCACCTTCTATTAAAGATTCATACCAACTCTAACAAGCCTATGGATTCTTGCTTATAAAGGGAGACCCATCTCAACTCAGCTCATTTGATTCTTTGTTTGTTCATGCTAATTTTTTTTTCTCAAATTTCCTTCTCCAAGGGGTTGAGACTATTTACTTCATTTATTGAGACTAAGAAAAGGTGCTTTCAAATCTAAAGTATAATAAAAAGTTGGGATTACCTCTAGGAATTTAAAATTCATAGGGTGGTTGGTTTGGATTAGATCCACTTTTCTTAGGCTATATCATGTCTACTACTTTACCTTCCTCTAGCTCAAACAATTAGAACACATTAGTAAGTGTTTCTTCATCTTCTTTCTTTGTGATGATATCTCTCTCCATATTCAAATCAATGCCTTGCAAACTGAGGCTTCATAGTTATGAAATGGCGCAGTTTGATTTGACCATTTCTTCCTATTGCAGTTTGCAGGAGGTTCTTGATCCCACCATTTATTCCTATTTAAGTCTTTTAATCTAGGTTGAAGGATCTAAGGGGTTTGAGTTGCAGACGAATCCAAGGAGGATGCATGGACTACAACTTGCTCAAGGTTCCTGATCCTGCCTATTCTTCCTATTGACATTGAAGCATTTTTATCCCAGTTGAAGGAGATGAGGGGGAGCTGAGCAGGTTGAGTCACAGGAATAGTCAAGGAGGATGCAGGGATTGCAGCTTACTCGAGTTTATTCATCCCATCGATTCTTCCTATTGAAATTGAATCCTTTTCATCCTGGTTGAAGGAGTGGAGAGGGGTTGAGTTGTATGTGCAGTCAAGGAGGATGCAGGGAATTAGTTTAAGGGGACATGATAATGACTGGGTTAGATGTGTTTTCCTTTTATTTCAGCTCATAAGAGGTTTAGGGTTATAATACTTTGATATATGACATATTTGCATGCCATCAATGGGTGTGAGGTTGGGGAATTTCCCATTCCAAATTTTCCTCGAGTGCCATTGTGCCACTGTACGAACATGTTATATGGGATGAATATTGAGCCCCAACTGAGGAGTGTCGAGCTCATCGTTCATATAAAAAACCCTCATTTTAAAAAGTCCTCATTTGTGAATTCAATCACTTGCTAGGAAAAATAATGAGAGGTGTTGGCTTATAAATTCCCCTTTCGAAAGCCCTTGCAATATTCTATTTTTCGGGTGCGCTCATGTGGTATTATTGGCAAGAGAAATGAACAGATATTTCACTCAAAGTGTATGAAATGAGACAAATCTCCTATCTGCCCTTATTATTTGAGCCAGTAAGATTTGGGAGTAAACATATATTACTCAATATCAAATTGTAGGACCTTGTTCAAAGTAAAGATAATAAAAACCTCTAGGATTTGGATGAGATCATTACTCATTTCTAGTTCTCACGAATATTAACGAGGACGTCATATAGAAAGACCAAAACCTACCATGAGTAGAATTAGGGTGCACCCTTTAGAATGTTAGAGGTTTTATCATTTAGAGGTTTTTTGAGAAAAATATTGATGGGTCCCTGTAATTCTCTAGACGGATCTGTTTGTGAAGACCAAGCTTTAAACAATTATGACATGGCTCGTATCAGAGGAGAATGGACATTTTGGCTCACACCTCCATAATATATTTGGAAGATAACTTTCTTACCCCAATACCAATGGAACAAGAATCATTCATTATTTGGGAACTTTCCTTACAAATAGATAAGAAAACAACTACCGATATCACGGTCATTCACCATCATTTACCATCACCCATGGGGTAGGAAGACTCAAAGGTATGGTTGGAAGTGATTTTTGGGCTTATATATTGCAATTAATTGGATGTCAGCCTTTGTTCTTACATTGATTTCTCATTTCCATATTTTTTTTGGGTTTCCTCTTGCTACAAAGTGCAGGTCTGGGTGTACATAGGATAAAATCTTGTGCCTTCCCCTTTGGTTCAAATTTCAGGGGCCTAGTTTTTATCGGTGAGTAAATTTATTGCCTTTACAATTGATTGAAGTAATAAATACAAGCCAATGTAAAAATTTGATATGCATTGAAAGATTTCTAGGGTTGAGAAGTTTAGGGATAAAATGATATTGTGTTGGTGTATATTTTTTAGATTTCATTTTTTCCCTCATCCTTTCTCCTCAATCTTTTCAACCAATTTTATCTGACTGGATCTCTCATGAAAACTTTTTTTTCTAGATCTTCTACTAGTTTTGGAACAAATTATTTCCTTGGGTGTGTGCCATTAACATTTTGGGTATATTTTAGTGCATCCAGGTGATGTTGTACATATCCAAGGTTTTTAGATGTGTCTTTATGAATATTGTATTCAATTTGAAAAGTTTCATAAAAGCTTTCATCTATGCAGATTTAATGAACATGGTGCATAAGCCTTAAATCTACTCCTAAAACTTTAGGCCATTCTTTTATTAGCTTAGCTAGGTTTGGATTGGTTTTCCTTTAAAATTTATTTCCTCTTAGGTTATGATCCAAGAAAAATTGGTGGTAGTTTCCTCTTATTTGAATGGAGGACTTACCATTCAATATATAGGTGGTTTTGTGTTGCAGATGCACAACATGTATGTCCTTTTCTCCTTCAATATATTTAATCTCAAATGTCATATTTGCAATGTTCATTACAAACCTTTAATTTATTACAAAGCACATTTAACTTGTCTATATATCATTGATATTTTCGTCTATTAAAATTTCAAATATGAACAAATGCTTCAACAAAAAAATTTTATACCCCATGGGAGAAAATCTTGTTATATTGTTGTTTTGAATGCAGCAGTTTGATCCGTCCATTTCTTCCTATTGCAGTTTGCAGGAGGTTCTTGATCCCACCATTTCTTCCTATTGAAGTATTTTAATCTAGGTTGAAGGAGCTAAGGGGGTTGAGTTTCAGGTGAAGCCAAGGAGGATGCATGGATTACAACTAGCTCTAGGTTCCTAATCCTCCCTATTCTTCCTATTGAAATTGAAGCCCTTTTATCCCAGTTGAAGGAGATGAGGGGGAGTTGAGCGGGTTGAGTCATAGGAATAGTCAAGGAGGATGCAAGGATTGCAACTTACTTGAGTTTCTTCATCTCGTTGATTCTTCCTATTGAAATTGAATCCTTTTCATCCCAGTTGAAGGAGTGGAGATCTATTGAGTTGTATGTACAATCAAGGAGGATGCACAGAGTGACGTTAAGGAGGATGATAATGAATGGGTTAACTGGGTAATGATGCAATTAAACCTAGACATATATGCAAGGTTGATTTTCTTCATGAAGTCTAATTAGATCTACTTTCATCCTCACATGTTAATTATTACAATGAGAAAGGAAAATATTGAGAGGTGATGTAGTAAAAAGGGATTATTATTGGCATATTTTGTGTTTCAACCATTCAAACAGTAAACAGTCTTGGAGAGGGTGTGCTCAAGGAGGATAATTCTAGGAAATGTTTATATTTCATCCATACAAATGATAATCAATAGATATATATGGTTACTAAAGGAAAACAACAAGTTATTACAAAGGGGGCACCATATTGAACTATTTCTAGTAGGTTGGAACTTCATAATAAGAAAAAAATAGATATTGTGGAGAAGTAGTGCCACGGTGTTGTGTTGAATTGCTTCTCATACATTTAATGCATTATCATGAGTAATACATGCTAAAAAAACACATATTTTAGAAGACATGCACCTCACTAAAGATACTTTCAACATATTTGTCAATTAAAGGAAAAACATTAGCTACGAAGTGTTTTGAGCAGGTGTGTACTTTCAACAAACCTAGTTTTGAAAGAGAGAAAATTCACTAGAGAGGAATTGTGACATCCAAAATGATCTAGCACACAGGCCTTTAACCCACAATTTGATCATCTTCTCTTTCCTCGACTACATTATATCTCCTCCTATCCTATTCTATAAAGGAGAAGTGCAAGTCCTCATTCTAGAGGGTGGACTCACTTACAAAGGTGTCAAGAGCTTCTCATCACCTACCCTCATCCATTTTAGACTTGAGAGCACTTCCATTACTTCATGTAAGAGCTTGATAGGGTAGCCCATGGTACAATGTCTTTATGATTTACTTTCTAACACTTCATTCACATATCAAATGGATTCCAATATGCTTATTTTATAGCTCTTTGAGTTCATGTGGTTGTTTTTTATATGTTATCATGCTACAAGGATTTTTTCATTAAAGTGCACTTATTTAAATTTTACTTTCATATAAGGTGCATATTCTTTGCTTCTTTTCCATCTAATCATTACACGTATTTTAATTAAGAATCTCATCACATCCCTCTATAATCTAATTTGTACTTTAATATCTATCCTCTTTAAAGCACTCAAAAACAACATTTTATATTGGATTATTTTAAACTTACAACTAAATTATGCACAAACATCTTAAAATAACCCTCATGAATAAAAAAAAATAGTAATCCTCTATTTATAGAACCAATAAATGATCAAACAACCATAACAATTATATCACTACTCCACATAACAATTATATCACTCTAAAACATTTTTTTAAGGCCGACTAATATTTTTTTTTTAAATCCTAAATTATTATTTTAGTTTAAAAATTAAAACTATTTTAATTGTGGTAAGTTAGAAATTAATAAAATTTGTTCAAGGAGTGGAAAAATGATGAAAAAGAAGAGGGGAAGTAGACACGATGAAGTTTGGAGATAGGTAATTGTTAGAAAGAGGAGTGCGAGGTTGACTGGTCGACTCTTCCAACGAATCACTGTTACATTGTTTTACCTCTCAAATCTAGGGACAAGGCCAACCTTGCCTCCAGTGATAGGGCCAACCTCGCCTCCTTTTGTAGGGGTTTTGATAGGGCTAGCCTTACCTCTTGCCTCCATTTGCAGGGGTTTTGATATGGCTTTCCTTGCCTCTTGCCTCCATTTGTAGGGATTTTGATAGGGCTAGCCTTGCCTCTTGCCTCCATTTTCAAGGGTTTTTAGGCTCTTCGTCATGCCTCTGGACTTTACCACTGTGTCTAACAAATTGTGGAGCATAAGCTTCTAAGGAGGTAGTGCCATGAACATTTCAAAGCTTTTCCCCTTTGATTGGATGATTTCCGATGAGATGGCGCTAGGAAATGCATCGACTCTTACATTTTTTCTGTGGTAGGTTCTCAGAACATCAAGTGGACAATGCATTTACAACTCTAGGTCAGTCTTCCAATATTGGTTGTGGTGGATGTATCGTGCAAGGATATAGCCATAGATGTGGCTTTTAGGTCACTTATTTTGGAGATCTTAAAGGTTCCGTGTGCATTGAGTTATGGAGAGTAGTCACTGCACTTGCAATGTTTGTGGTGATTGATGCTGATATTTTAATTGTTGATCTTGCTAGAGAAGAAGTTGCAATGCACGAAAGCAGTATTCGGTTCTATTGGATCTTGAAAAGTCGTGCCGAGAGGGGTATAGCTAGAAGTAGCAAAGGTAAACTGCACTTTGCAACACTTTCTCAATCTAACTTGTTCATAAGTGATCCTGTGAAACCAACATTCCCAATTTATAGGTCATTCGGTCTCTTTTGCCTCGCATTCTGCACAAATTTCTTCATTTAATTTTCCATGGATGATTCTATGAAATTAATCATCGCTATTGGTTTCACTTGTTAGTTGTGTGCAGGTGGAGAGTCATTTTGCTTGAGTGCTTCTCCAATTACATATTGAAAGGCTCAATCGGGTTGTCCACAAGTGCATTTTATATGTTCTTCTACGTGCCTCTCTTTTATTTTCTTTATTTATGTTTGATGTTATCTGATATTTTCGAATGTTGTACATCGGGTCTGTAATTGGAAGATCATGTGGCCTTTTCTTATTTTTATTGGAAGATTTTGTATGGTCGGTAATTGATCTGTGTTTAGTTTCTGGAAATTATAATCGGCGGTAGTTCCACATGGCAATTTTGGGATTATATGTTTTGTTGTTTGATTCGGCGTTATCTGCTTGTTTTGGTCTGTTCATTTCAAATTTTGAAATCTACAAGAATAATCTTAACATGTGTTATCACGTAGAGCATTATGAAAAATTTGGAAGTAAAAACAACTCTGTCTTAAATCACTTGGTGAGCTTGTTTCACCATGATTTCTTTCCAAGGCGCATCTCTCCCATAGAACCCATCATATATTTTGGGGATTGTATGTTCCTTATGTGGGCCTTAGTTAGCAAAGGATTTTTACCATGATTTATATTCAAGGCACATCTCTCCCACAAAACCCATCCTATATGTTGGGTAGTGGATGTTCGTTTTATGGGCCTCAACCACCAAAGGAAATTGGCTTTCTATGGATCTTTATATATGCTATCGACCTCTCAAAAGTCAGTAAAGGAGTTTTACCATAATTTATCTTCAAGGCACATCTCTCCCACAGAACCCATCCTATATGCAGGGTAGTGGATGTTCCTTTTATGGGCCTCAATCACCAGGGTAAATTGGCTTTCTATAGATATTTCCATGTGCTATCTACCTCTCAAAATACCATATAGGGTTCAATATCACAGGCTGCAAATGGTTTCCAGTGGGGCTTCTTTTAATTTCCAAGATGACTCCATTTACCATAGCTTTATTTCCTTTAATTGTGTGATCTAACACTATGTTGCGAGTGAAGATTTCAATCTATCTTCTATGCAATTCTGTAATATTTTTTATCAAAATTTGAACTCAGGTTTAAGTTTGAACCTGGAACACATGTGAGTAACATATAATTGTCTTCCTCAGTCATAAATTTTAGAACGATTGAAATTTTTTTAATGGTTTTGGAGACCTTGAACTTCTTAATCTAAGATTCTTAATCTGAGCTATCATCTTATGCATTTATTCCCAATTGTATGAAATTATTTTTTAAATCAAAACGAATTCTATTTTTGTTTAGTCGTTCTGCAAATTTCCCTCAAACCGGATACCCTGCTGAAATTCAACACAATGTGTGTCTTATTAGACACGGACATGCACCTATTTCATGGATTGTGGGCACCAATGATATAGGCATATTGACTTGCAATGGTTTTCTTTAATTTATATTGTTGCGCATAGCATCATGTAGGCTTCCTTGCTAAGAGTAGACGTTTATGTGATGCTTGGGCCAATTCCCTTCCAAATTTGTCATATTTTGGTTCTTGGATTATACCATCCTAAACCTCTAGTCTCAACAAATAGGCCAGAACTAGATGCCCTGATGAAATTCAACACAATGCGTGTCTTATTAGACATGGAGATGCGCCTATTTTAGGGACTGTGGGCACCTATGATATAGGCATATTGACTTGAAATGGTTCGTTTTAAGTTATATTTTTGTGCATAGCATCATGTCGGCTTCCTTGCTAAGAGTAGACGTTTTTGTGATGCTTGTGCCAATTCCCTTCTGAAGCTGTCATATTTTGGTTCTAGGGTTATACCATCCTAAATCCCTAGTCTCAAAAAACATGCCAGAAAATATTATTGTGAGATCAATGTCTAGTGCCATGAGTTACTTCTTGCTTAATATTATCAACATTATTGCATCACTATATTATATTTTTTGGACATAAATCAGAGTCGTATTTACACTATTGATTCTAGGATGAATGCTAGTCCTGTTGACGTCTTCTGGTTATCTGAGGATTTTAGACCATTTAATTATTATTTTGTCTTCCATATCTATTTTGCAGACATGATATATAATATTTCTAATTTATTTGATCTACGGTTGTATGTGAGGTGCTAGAAAGTCAACTATCTTAAACAGTCTAATTGGTCATCATGTTTTGGTATACATATAAATGTGTTTCTTTCATTTAGCTCAAGTTTAGAATAATTATGGTGCATATGTATAAGCATTGTAATCTACTCTCTCCTCCCCTCTCCTCCCCCTTGCCTCATCTGACCTACTCATGTGTCTCTATTGTACAGTCTACAGGAGAAAATGGAGAATCTCATGCACCAATTCTAATTGATTTTCAACAAGACAGTTCGGTTAGTAGTAGGGCAATAATTCTCCAAATTGAAAACAAGTCTCAGACAGTTTCTACTAGTGAGTACATTACCTTCATTAATATGATATAATATTATACTTTTTCTTTGCTGGAGCATATGGTATATACCTATTTGTTTTGGACTACCTGCATCACCTATCACTTATTTTAATATATTTACAGTAGTGAGAGGCTTGTACCTCTCCCTAGAAGGACTTCCATGTCCTCTGTATAGCTAATGTGAACTTATTCAATCTTCCCAGAGATTGTAACAGTTATGTTTTGATTTTTTTTTCAATTAAATTTCTACCTTTGTTAAGATTGTGTTTCATATTTTCCTCAAAAAACACAAAATAATTGGATTTTCCTGCTTGAAACATTTTGTTAAACACTTTTTATTTTTTGAATTATTTTTTAATGAATGTTTGTCTTATATTCTCTTAGTTCATGTTTTTTCATAAAGTAGAAAACTTCATGCCCTTGCTACTGCGATTGGTCATTGACAGAAAAGTGCAACTTCCATTGACCTTCAACTATTTTTTGTTTTAGGTGCACTTTGTCATCCCTCCATGATAGGCTAAGTAAAGGGTCAATAAGAGGTCATGTGGATGAAATATACCTAAAGATTTTGTTGGATGTGGAGCCTGATTATCTTCTTTATTTTGTATCACAGCATTGGACCCTTGTTCTTAATAGGGTGAAAATGTTGCCTATAATTAAACGTTGCCTGGGGGGTCTAGGGGGGGTGGCTGCGACTTTATGGAGCTGCCCGCTGGCAAGGGGTTTCGGGTATAGCAACCCTGAAGCTAAAAACAAATGTAAAATTGCCTTGTAAAAGAATTGTAATTTCTAGTCAATCTGGGTTGTTCATTAGGCGAATGATCTGATGGTAGAAGTTATGTTTAGTTTAGGGTTTTTTGCCCTAGAAGGCAACCCCTCATTTTGTATGAGGGTATTGTATTGTGGTTGTGTATTGTATGTGTATTCTCAGAGAGAGAAACAGATAGGGAGACTGTGAGAGAGAACATAGGATATTACAGTAGATTTGTTGTAGGTTGTGTCTCTTCATTTTGCTGGATAATAGAAAGGAAGGACTGGTTGTTCATGGTGGATGTAGCCCAAACTGGGTGAACCACGTATATTTGTGTCTCTCTGGTTTTATGTGTTTCTTGTGTTTGTGTTTTCGCATATATTTTATTTGTTCCATTTCTCTGTAATATATAATTTTCTTACATCTTTGCACAAGTACTTGTATGTTATTTATTTATCCTCTCTTTTTGTGATGGCTACATTATTTTGGTTTGGATTTAATATCTTCTGGGAGAAATTGGAAATAGATGTGACAATTTTTCTGCTCATTATAAGAGGATTATAAAATGAAGAGTATTTTGGTCCCACTAACTAGTATATTTCCATTTCCGAAGAACTCTATTATTGGATGAGGCATTTTCTTGTATCTGATGCTTTTCAGATACCTTTAAAAATGAATTGCTGAAAGATAACACTGGTTTAGAGGTCATGGCATATTCATAATGCTGCAAAGGGAATTGTGAGGACTTTGAATTAATTTGAGTCTAAAACAAAAATTGTAAATTTGTTGAGATGGTCTACAGACAAATCTTATTTCATGTGCCACCCCTGTAGTGATTATAATTATGCAGCTCTGTTTTTATTTATTTATTTATTTATGTAATGTTTTTTCATATCTAAAGAAGAGGGACATACTGTAATTATTTAATGCATAAAATGATGAAAAAGTGGAAATGACTCCAAATTAACTCGTACATATTTACAGTGTATGTGAGTGTGTCATAAAAGAAAACTTATCTTTCAAAAACTGTTGCACTTTGTATTGCCCTTACTGTTCAACAAGTAATTTACTATTTTGATGTTCATGAATTGAGAATGCTCATTCACGATTTTAAATTTTCGATTAGCCAGACTTGCTACCTTGATGTTCATGAATTGAGAATGCTCATTCAAGATTTTAAATATTCTATCAGAAAATCCTTGCTAGGTATTGCAAAACTGGGTAAGGTATTTCATGTTATAAATACAACGGAGAGTATCTAGAAGTGTTATCCATTAAATGACATCAGGAGGGAGGTTTGTGATTATCTCCCATCTTGACGCAAGGGAGAAAATAAATGTAGCCACAATAACTACACTTGCCAACCTATATAAGAATTGTAGTAGAATTTATTTTACCATCTCTGGTTGAGTAGACAATTTGTCACACAAATTTCGATACAAGGTTAAAGGTACACCACAAGTGCGATGTTGTAAAAGAAAATATAAAGAATCTTGCAATAAGTTAATTATTGGTTCTATTTTATGGATTAGATAAAAATAAAGTGAAATTTTATTAACAAAATGAATTATTAAGTTAATGCATTATAAATGTTTTGATATTTGAAAATTTTGCAAATTTTCGATTGCAAATTTTAGTAGAATACAATAGAATTTTTAGTAATACAATAGGATTTTTTTGGAGATAATTACCCTAGTCTATCAAATAAATCACTCATCGATGCAGCATGTCACTATCGCACACCGCCAGAACTTGCTCAGATTCAAAAGAGCGACACCACCATAACTCTTTCAACCTGAAGAGACAATTAAGCAACACGTTTTTATTTTATAAATGTAGATGATCGGGGATAGAAGAGATAAAAAATTAGTGTTATAAGGGAGATGTAGCTACATAGTGGTAATTGTCCTTGGGATTTTCCATTTTGATCTTTCATAAAATCATGTATGGTTTTTGTTAGCAGTCTATCTGTGTTTTTGAGTTTTGTGTTATGTTTCTTCAATTCGTATCATAGCATGGTATAGTGTGAGAGGAAGGATGTAGTAGTGAGAGTCTATAGTGTGAGAGGAAGGATCCAACACTGAGAGGAAGGATCCATCAGTGAGAGTCTATAGTGTGAGAGGAAGGATCAAGCATTGAGACTCTGGTTTGAAGTCGGGCTAACATAATCAAAGGTTAAATATTTGTGTGGCTTGATCCTGCACAGAACTGAGTATGCTTTATATTAAATTTTGAAATGGTGTTGGGCCTTGATGTTACAATATGTAGGAATGTTAGGTCCATTCCACTACACCTTTGCAAGCTATTTTATAAGAGGTTGGTAGTAAAAGATACATTCATTCAGGCTATTGCACTTTGGGAACAAAAATAAGGACTAAGAAATCTCACAGAAGGTTTAAAATTTATCTGTTGTCTGGAACTTATTTTATAAGAAGTGCCTAATAATGTGCCAATGCAGTTCCTGATAATGTCATCAGTGGTGTACCTAGGGCTGAGAGGGCTTGGCTTGGTGATTCGAGGATTAGTAGAAGGGCCTGGTTGACTAATACCTAGAGATATAATTGACTAAATTATACCTAAATTTATAAACTTTTTATTTCTTAATTTTTTTAAAGAGATCCTTTAATAACCATTCCATTATTCCTATTCATATGGACTTCCTAAAGCTTTTAGAGTTCTTGGTTTCAAAGGGACAAATGGACTGCCATAACTCCTCACATAATTCTTTAAAGGGTGCTAGCTCAATGAAAGAGCGACTGCCATGCAGGAGGTTGGTGGTTCAATTCCACTGTACCCTAACATGAATTATTAAATGATATTGTAGATTTTTTTAATTAAATATTTTTATATTTATTTATTTTGATTCCAACTATTGTCTTTGGAGAGACAAATGAAATTGTCTCATAAGAGACAATAAATGAAATTGTCTCTAGAGAGACAAAAATGAAACTATCTTTGGAGAAACAAAAATGAAATTGTGTCTGGAGAGACAAAAATGCTTGTGTTATATATTGTCTTTATAGAGACAATATTTTAAGACAATTTAATTTTAAGACGATTTAATTTGAGACATCCACTTCAAGACAATATTTAAGACAATACACAAGTTTTCTTTTGTCTCAAGTTAAAACAATTTACCCAAAAATTGTCTTAAATATTTCTTAAAACCCCCCTTTATGTTGTAGTGTGCTCAAATCAATGCAAGGTTTGAATTTACAAATCACCAAGGCAACAAATAGGGCAGCATTCCAATGGACCAATTGTCACAACTCTTCAAGATTGTGAACACAATCTACACAACACATTCTTTCAATGAGTTCCCAACAACGACCAATGAAAAGAGAAGAATTAAATGAATGGAATATAGATTCAATTACGTAGTCGTAATTAATAAAATGACTAGAGGGACAGTATGAGAGTGGTCGGAGTTACAGTAGAAAGGGACTAATTTTGGTCTTCTACTCTAGTACCATGTTAGTTGAGGATTTGGTGATTCCAAAAAGTGACTTGCATTATTGCATTAACTAAATTATGAATATATACATGAATGGATAAAATATTGAGATTCTAATTCCAAAATCCCTTGATTTTCTCCAATTCATAACTAAAATATTAAACTATTTACAATATTTACAATATATCCTAATCCTTTGGAATTAGGTTTCAACATCTGCAATTAAAACCATGCCAAGGTCTAGCTAAATATATTGTTATACCAACCTCGTGTGAGACCCTGCATATTCCAACCTCTAATACTCCTTCGAGTTTCTTTCAAATGGAAAAAAATCAACATATGCCTAGGTGATATAGTTACTCCCATTACCAATACACAAGTTAAAATTCAACTAGCATAGAAGCAGAATGGTGAACATCTCGTTGATGTGCCATTTTCTTCATAGCATTAGCCAATGTTGGATTTTCATTTTCACCTTATTTGGAATCAATCATGTTGACTAACTACCACTTTGGGATCCACCATGGGACCACTTAAAAATTTAATGATAATCCTTTGGAATTTTACTAATGCCTACGGGTTTTGGTATAATGGAAATCCTCATCATAGTATCATAACCTTGGCCCAGGTCCGATTCCATGATTTTCTTTTGAAGGGGGTCCTGAATTTCCACACTCACCTTATTAGTCTCGTGGACTAACTAACTGCCACCCTAGGACCACTTAAAAAGGTAATGATAATGGTTTGGAATTTTACTAATTCCTACGAGCCACTCTAGGATCCATCCTAGAACCACTTAAAGGTAATGATAATGGTTTGGAATTTTACTAATTCCTACAGGTTTTGCTGTTATGGAAATCCTCATCAACCGAAATGGCATCCCTCCTTCCATAAAATCTCGTCATTAAAAAATTCATAAGGGTGTGCTACCATGTACCACCACTCTAAGATCCACTATAGGACCACTTAAAAAGGTAATGATAATGGTTCGGAATTTTACTAATTCCTATGGGTTTTGGTGTAATGGAAATTCTTATCAACCAAAATGACAACCCTCCTTCCATAAATTCTCGCCATTAAAAAATTCACGAGAGTGTTCTACCATGTCTCCAGGTCCATTGGCCAAGCGAGATAAAGGAAACCCAACCCATGTGCCTCGATCATCAACCCATCCTAGAAAAAATAAAATTTACAATTATTTCAAATTTTAGTGTAGTTTAATAGTGATACAAATCAAAGTTTTAATTCCATGATTCGCACTTCAAAAATTTACACTCCTGCTCTATGCTTTATATCTCCAATGATGTTAGAAATATGATATTATTTGTTGTAACTCCACGTGATGATCATTCTCTATCAAATTGTTGAGATTTTCATGGCAAGTTTCCATTTTTGTTTACTCTTATCAGTGTTCGAAAATCGTCGAGAACATCAAGGAATCACTAAGGAAAAGGTTTGATATTAACAGAGTCAAGGATCCTCTATCACCCAGTGGACTGTCATCTTGTGGGCTCTCAGACTCGTCTCTATGGTTGAGATATTTTATGTGGTAGCTCTATTAGTGGATGTTCCCTCCATAGAGATTAAAACCTCATTTTTTATTGTATCTTGGCATAATTTGTAATGAAGAGGAATTGGTGGCTAGGAATACCTCAAATGGTATAGCCCTGAACAGTTGGATGTGCTTAATCTAGGTCATTCGATCCTTCAATGAATCTTGATAGTTTGTGGTGGAATTGTAATTATTATACTTTTATAACAAACCCTATTTAGTAGGGGATTCTTCTTATTGGTCACCACTTCCAAGAATTTATTGAAGTCCTTCACTCTCTTCATGTGCTTCTCTATCATTTCTAGAGAGAGATTTTATGTGCTGTAAGCTGAGAGTAAAAAAACAGATATCACTTCTCTTTTAGTCTGCGTTTAAGTTTTTGATGCAAAAGTAACTATATTTTGTAATTCTAAATTTAATTTTTTTTAAAGTGAGGTCTTTATGCATGTAAATATAGTGGAAATGTTTTTGTCTTCTCATTGTATTTTACAAGGAGAGTAATATTAATTATTTATAGTTAATCATCTATAATTAGAATTTAAATTTCATTAATCATTTATAATTAAACTTTAAATTTCAAAGTCTTATCTATTTCGTATGGTTAATTATTTATAATTAAATTTTAAATTTCAATGCCCTATCTATTTATTATGGTTAATCATTTATAATTGAACTTTAAATTTCAATGTCTTATCGATTTAGTAGCCAAAACTAGAGTTGCCAAGTTAAAGGATGACTATGATTTAATTTGTGGTACTTTTAAATTAACATCTAGTAGATGATTCATAAGTTGTGTTAGGAAATAATATGTGGGCATCTTAAATCCACCAATTGAGAGCATTTTTTTATTAATAGAAGATATGGATGAACTTCTAGCCAAATTAGGAAGTGTTTTCATAATTGTTAAACCTTGGAGCCAAGCTCCAAAGTTTGTGATCATCTTCAAATCACCATTTGTGAAAACTTCCAATCAATAGAATACACTAACTTCTAGTCAAATTATAAAATGTTGTACTAATTGCTAATCCTTGAGTTTAGTTATATAGTTTGTGGTGGTTCTTAAGTCACATTTGCCTCTACCACCAAATGATTTGTGGTTTTACTTAAACCACCCTATTAAAAGAGTGCATTCAACTATTGAAAACCATCCACTTAGATATTTCATCTATTTAGGTAAGCTCACATATATCCCATTAGATTAAAGCCATGAGGATTAAAAAAAATCTTGGAAACCTAATCTCTAGAGATTATGATAACTTATATTCTTCACTTGAAAAATAGATAAAAAAAAACCTAAGTAAACACTCATCTTAAATTGAAAATACTTTAAAAAAATAAATCCAAAAATCATATACATATTTATATGTTTATCATTTTAATAAAAATATAATTCACTCTTCCTTCACCCATTGCCACATTCCTGGATTATGTATAATCCAAGTCCAAATTATTGTCTCTAGACATTATGTTGGAAACAATATGGACTTTTAGAAACCATGTGGACTACTTTCAATAACAAGAATGTTTAAAAAATAAATATATATGTTATTCTCGTGCCTAAATACCTATTATGAATTCTGCATTTTATGTATTTCTCACCATATCCTCATCGCTCTTTGTTCCCAGACATAAATCTCACCATATCCATCGCTTTCACACACAACGAATATTTACCAGGGTTCTAATTCTCCAAACCATTCATGGGAGAATTCTACAACTAAGAGCCAAGGATGTGATGGATTTAACTCAAGAAGAAACCAGTGGATCATGTGCCCTCTTAACCTACTCTCTCGTGATGTCCCTCTCGAGGCCGCATAGGTACTATTAAATAGCAATATTCCATGCAACTTGGAATTATTTTAGCGAAATTCATAAGTGTGAAAGTTGTAGAATGAAAGCTGGATATTCCAGGGTCTTACTCGTGCGCGTTATTTGTTCCATACTCAGCAGTCTTAGGCACGTGAAGCGGCCCAGTAAAGAAATCTGTCAAAGGTTAATATAAATTGAAATTTAGAGATTCTTGTCCCCAATCTTGAATCCTTTTTTTTTTTGGTTGTGTGAAAGAGTTTTATATGTGAACCCTAATAGAGACTCTAACGTTACACAGGATATACTCAGCAACAGTTTCAAAGAAGGTCAATGGGATCGCGAGTTAGCCTGATTGGATCTCATAGACGTTATTTTATGATAATATTATGAACTATCCTATAATGTGTCTTACAGCCTGAAAAGTATCAAATGGCACCCGATGCCCCCCGAAGCCAGACCGTTTTCTCGCAACTATAATGTATTGGGATTTTTTAATACCATGGCACAACTAAACGCACATCTGATTCTTTGTAGAATATTATTTTTTAAAATAATTTCATGAGGATTTTTATTTTTAAAGTTCTTAAGCATTTAATAAAGCCAATGTGTTAGTCTAAGATTTATTTTTTTCTAAATTTATCATTGTCATTTCTCTATCATGAGAATTATCCAACATTGTATTTAAATGGCATATATTATATTTAATATCCGATTTTTTTCTGGAGTATAATAGAAGTCGTGGGCGTAATTTATGTGGCTTAAGTTAATTGGTTTGTATAGGCTTTATTTTTTATCAGGTTGATGCAGGGGTATCAAACCACCATCCTAACTGAATTGATTCCAAGTGTTTCTAGAAAAAGTGGTATCACAACTGAGGAGAGTGGTGTCACAACTGAGGAGAGAGGACATCTTTTCCTCTTATTTTTAATTCATTTTTAAGCCTCTAGAAGGTGATTAGTTGTCAAGGATGATATTTGATCTGTTAGATTTTGTTAGGATTTTCTATTTGTTTATAAGCCTCCTGCACGTGTCAGTAGAATGTAAGATCAGGCCAAAAGGCTCTCAGGCCCTGAGCCGTATATGTAGTTTTGTCATATTTTATCAACTCTAAGAAGTCGTAATATATAATTTCCATTATATGCATCCTATGTGTGTTTCTATAAATTTGCGTGTGGATTATTTTGCACAACCCCTGTTTTGTTAAATCTCTCTCATAGTCCAAAAGGGGATCTCACAGCCAGTCACGTACTTGGCGTACTATCAATCCCATCGATAGAGAGAGAAAGTGAAATCAACGAATAAATGGTACTACAAAATGAAGGAGTCAAGATCTGAAACGGTCAGTTGAGACGCAACAATGTAAGTGTTGGAAAAAAGCCAACTAGCTTGACCTCCAACTAGAGCGGGCCTAGTCGGGTGGTCAAGCCCTGTTCTCATCGAGACAAGAGTGGATAAGAGAGAAAGGTCAACCCTCGGCCTCTGAAATCTATCTAAACCTGACCTCTAACATCATGGAAGGAAGCATGTTGAGTTTTGTTTGTTGAGACCGTCAAAGCAATGAGGAGGATGCAAGGCATATCCAAGAAAGGGTGAGGCTGGAGAAGAGGACGGTGGTCTATGTGTCATAGATTTGGAGTTTTGGAGGTATATGAGTTCATTTTTACACGATAATGGTGGAGGAAGAAAGAAAAAGTGGACCTAAAACCCATAGGATTTTGGAGTTTGAATTTGTCTGGGGATAAAATGAATAAACCCCAGAATTGGTATTCATCAAGTGGTATCAAAGTGCGGGAAGGAGGAATATTTTCTGCAAGAAGAAAATTCTGCATTTATGGTTGTGGGTAGAATTTTTGAAAGAGGTGAGAAAGTGGTCAAGAGCCAAGCCAGAAACGGAATATCGAGAGGTTCCAAAGGAGGCGAACTAAGATGCCAAAATTCCAAGCCATAGGAGAAATTTGGTGAGGTGTGAGTGAGGCGTCCCTATAGCTCACTTAGATATACATGTGGAGACTGAATACCGAGATGGCGAATATGGATGAGATGCAGCAATGAAGACATATGATTAAGAGATCATGAAGAATTTCAATTCAGGTAGTTTAATGCAGGAGCATCAAACCACCACCCTAATCGATTTGATTTCAGGTGCTTCTAGAAGAAGCGGCGTGGCAGCCAAGGAGAGAGTACACATTTTCCTCTTATTATTAATTCATTTCTAAGCTTCTAGAAGGCGATCGGTTGGCAGGGATGATATTTGATTTGTTAGAGTTTGTTAGGATTTTTTTTTTGTTTATAAGCTATCCGCGAGTGTCAAAGAGGGCAGCAAGTAGAATGTAGGATCATACTGAAAGGCTCTTAGGCTCTGAGATGCCATATATGTAGTTTTTTCATATTTTACAGGCTCTAAGATGTCGTAATATATAATTTCCATTATATGCAACATGTGTGTTTTTATAAATTTGTGTCTGGGTTATTTGCACAAACCCTGTTTTTTTAAAATCCTTGTCACTATTCAAAGGGATATCTCACCGGGACCCATAGGTCATGTACTTGGCGTATTGTCAATCCGATCAAAATAGGGACCAAGTGAAATCAAAGAACAAATGGTAGTTAAGAATGAAGGAGTTGGGATGTAAAATGTCCAGCCGCAATGCAACATCGTAAGAATCGAAAGGAAGCTGACTAGCCCAACCTCCAACTAGGGTGAGGTCCAATCAGTTGGTCAGGCCCCACACTTATCGAGAAAAGCATGGAGAAGAGAGAAAGGCCAAACCCCAACCACTGAAATATATATGAGCCCTACCTCTGATGTTATGAATAGATGTGTGTTGGGTTTTGTTTGCAGAGACAATCAAAGCGACGGGATGGACACAAGGCATAACCAAAAAAGCGCAAGGATGGAGAAAAGGACAACAGTATGTGTGTCATAGAGTTGTGGTTTTGGAGGTATATGAGTTCATTGTTGTGCGATAATGGTGGAGGAAGATAGAAAATGTGGGCCCATAACCCACATGCTTTCGTAGTTTGTATTTTTCTAGGGACAAAATGAATAGATCCTAGAATCGGTATTCATCAAGTGGTATCAAATGGCAGGAAGGAGGAATATTTCTTGCAGGAGAACAATTCCGTAGTTGTGGTTGTGGGTAGAATTTCTGAAATAGGTGAGCAAGTGTGCAATAGCCAAGAGATCAAAGGAAGCTCGAGAAGTTCCAGAGGTAGGGAACTGAGATGCCAAAAGTTTTAGCAGGAGGAGAAATCTGGTGAGGTGTCAACGAGGCATGGTTGTAGCTCACTCAGAGATACATGTATAGACTGGAGATCATGACAGTGAAAATTAATGAGATGCAGTAGTGAAGATGAAGACATGTGATTAGGAGATCATGAATAATTTCAAGAGAAGGAGTTTGATGCAGGAGCATCGAACCACTACCCCAAAGAAATTTATTTCGGGTATTTTTAGAAGAAGCAGTGTGGCAGCCAAGGGGAGAGGACATGTTTTCCTCTTATTGTTAATTCATTTGTTGTTGGGTATGTGTTATATTTTTTCCATGACTAGCTTCAGGTGTTGTACATTGTGTCGGGCGCAGCAGTGGGGTCACAGGGGGGGCAGCAGCACCCCGGGAAATTTTTTTTGGTGTGCGGACCCCCCCATGGTTTTGTGCATGGGTTTGCACATGGTTTTGGGGGATGATGGTTTTTGGCCCCTAGTATTTTGCAAATCCGGTCAAGGGAACTACGGTTATGTTCTAATCTAGGGTTAATCGATTAGGGTTTATGTATGCTTCGACGTGTATATATATGTGTTGTAACACTGAAAGCAATATAATGAAAAATCAAGTTGGTCGTCCCGATTTGGGATCTAGGGGAATCTCTATGTTTATCTGTTTTATGTTTTATGCTCTCGCTATTGTTTATTTTCTATTTTAAGATTCGTTTGTAGATAATTTCTGTATAGGGCTAAAACCTACATTTGGTATGAGAGTTGTTTTGGCTTCAAGGGGATTCCTTTGCTACTGAGGATTTTTTTTCTTGGGCCTGAGGTAGACCCTCTTCAGTGGGAGATCTACGGGATCGATTCTTGCGGTGAAAGAAGATGGCGAGCAGTGGAAAGATAGAGATTGAGAAATTTAATGGTCGGAGTTTTGAGTTGTGGAAGTGCAAGATGGAGGATCTACTGGTCGATAAAGATCAATGGATCATGGTAGATCCAGGTACTAAACCAACAGAAATGTCAGATGAATACTAGAAGAAGTTGGATCGAAAGGCGAAGAGCGCAATACGATTATGTGCCTCAGATTCGGTATTGTTGAATGTATCTAGCGAAGCTACGTCAAAGAATTTGTGGAACAAACTTGGGAATTTGTACCAATCTAAGTCTCTGGTTAATAAATTGTTCCTGCAGAAAAAGTTGCATAACCTGAGGATGAAGGATGGAGACTTGGTGATAGAGCATCTGAACACCTTCAATACTGTGGTAAGCCAGCTGTCATCTATTTATATTAAAATCTCAATGAATATAAGTGTATCAGTTTGTTTTGTTCTCTACCAGATTCATGGGACAGTCTGGTTATTGCAATAGGTAGCAATACAACTACCTTGAATTTTGATGACATTGTGTTATGCAGGTAAATCCTCTCTGCGGACAGAGATGATCCCTCTAGTCCTAGAGTGGGTCTAGAAACAAAGAGACATGCTAGAGTGTTGATTCCTAATTATTGAATGAAAAGAGGACACAATAGATCGACCTACCTGGAGTCCAACATTGTCGTCGTTGTTGTAATGGTGGTGGCCTCTCGCTCATGTCTTGGCAAGTCACGATCCTTTCGCAATCATGCTCGGATACCTACACATAGAACAAAAACAAGAACAACATACAAAATAATAATTTCATTAATAACTACTAGCCAGTCAAAGAGGGCTAAGAATATTACATTAAACATCTAACATAATACAAAATGGGAACCAAACAATAGTCACATGTATGTATTGATAGAAGGAAGAGTTACAACCAATGCTTTGACGTCGCATTCTCCTCTAGCGGGGTTAGTCATAGCGCGCCTCAAATGCACGTCAGGAAATTCAGACAGGATAAAGGCATGGACTCAAGCTCTCTCAACGTAATTCCTTCTTATTCTATCTCTCCAGTATGTTTAATTCTCCAAGTTCAGTTGTTCAGCTGTTCAGTTGTTCAGCTAGTTTGTGCAAAGAGAGATTGCTTATTTTTATAGAGGAAAAGGAGGATTTTAGGATCCCTACAAAGGTGGGAGGGAGGCCTATCCTATAGGGAGTTCCCATAAGAGGTGGAAATCATAAACTAAAGGAGGGAGTCCGTGGTTTTTCAGTTCAACCACTCCCAATAACTCATCCTTGAGGTGGTTGGAGTAGAATCTCTGCCTCTATTTTTAAAAAACATTCCATAAACAGCTTGGCACGAGTGGAAAACTGGGAGAGAGCGCCAGCTGGCGTGGGACCCAGTGTTAATCTTCCTCTTCGGCGTGAGGGCATAACTGACTACCCGTGCCAAGGCAAAAAAAAGGGTTTTCGAGTCTCTGCTCAGGGAATTGTCAACAAAAGGAATATTACTCTCATGTAAAGGGATACAATGATGGTCTTTGCGAGGAATGACACTACTTATTGATCACGGAAATGACCCTCCAATGGGCGATATGGGGATTGAAGGGATAGTGAAAAAATGATGTGTAACAGATGCCCCCTAAAGCATGATGTCCGAGGGAGAGGGAGGGGCGAAGTGCTTTATGAGAACACGTTTGAACCAAACACCGCTTTCAGAAAACCTGCAATTACGAATACAACTGATATCTCTTATACATGAACATGTGGTATGGGCGCAGCCGTCCATAATAGAGTATATAAAACTGAGATCCGAGGTATGGACGCAGCAATCCAACAGTAAGGATCTACAAATAGACTTAAGTATGGTCGCAGCCATCCAATAAAAAGAGTCATATAATAAGTCATGATAATCCACCAAAATCCACAGCCTGGATTTTATCAGAGAAAACCCAGGGTCTTGCACTCCATATTGACCCGAACAAGTACAAATTCAAGCATGCGAATATATGAGTTGAAGTCAAACATGCACGAAAATCACCTAATTACCAGCCAATGATGAAAGTTGTTAACAGGCACAAGAGAAACCACCAATAATCATAATGGATCTCAAGGTACAACTGGTATAATCCACGAAATGTGAACAGTGATCTGGCGTCGAACATCCGTAGAATCACTCTATCAAAGGCCAATGATGTGGACCTTGAGTCGAATGCGAAGAGCCTGCCATTGAGGCATGCAGGCTCCAAGGTACCATAAGGGAGTCTCTAGATCAAATTCCTGGATAATGAGCTGACGTCGACAGGAAGTGACCTAATCGAAGGTGGGCCATAATGTTTTCCACATCATCGATACAAGACAGAGAAATATGATGATGAAATAGGACCAACAGAGAATCAGAGGGAGGTTGAAAACTACAGAGGAAAATTTCTCTTGAACATATTAGCAACACGACACTGGATTTGGCAGTATTTGACATCAAAGGATCTGAGGTCATGATGATGTGGCAAAGAGTAGATGAGAGGTCAAAAAATATTACCCAAACCCATGGAGGAAAAAATGACAAAATGAGATGTCCCCAACCTGACACGAATGCAGACAAGTGCCATGTTCAAGAGCGACATAATGCCAACATAACTAAAACTTGGTTCCATTTTCCCCCACCATTTTTGGAAAATACCCCAATTATTTTTTAAAACAAGCTTGAAGGGGATAGCATATGCTTGTGCTGTAAGTTTTTCCTTCGAAAAAATCAAACCTAGTACATTTTACGTGCCCTAGGAAGGAGGAACTCGAGTAGCATCATGGCGACAAAATCCAATGTCATCAGGGTTTAACGAGTCTGAAAAAGGGAGAACTCAGCATCTTTTCATGTTTAGAGAGTTTGAAAAGAAGGCAGAAAAGAAAACTCCTTCATGGCCCTTTTCATAAATAGTCTCTCAGATCCGAAAAGGTAGAAAACAATATCTGAAAGAACCTCTTAGTCGCAATAGGCTAAGGTATTCATTTTTCATAAATAATCTATCACAGCTTGAAAAAGGCGTAAATTTATACTAGGTAGATATTGCTTCGCATCCATTTAACGAGGTCGAAACGACAAGAGTCTTGGAAATATTTTCAATTTTAGAGAGTCAGAAAAGAGCTGGAATATGACTCTAGTAGTGAATTTTTCATGTTTTTACTGAGTCCAAAAATTTATAAAATTTAACTCGTTACTCCATCACTATGTCCTGAAACATGTTGGTGCACAAGAGACACGTGTAAAACCCATTTCTTGAAAATAATATAATAAAATAATCGAAAAACATGTCTTAAAACCTAATTAGGGTTGTAAAAAGTTATAAAATGCCAAAAATGGTAAAAAATATTTACCTTTCGCTTTTTACCTCTTGTGGAGCAATAGTCACCCATTTTACAGTGTGATTTTGCGGCGACGATAGCAGACAATCCAACAGACCAATCTCGAATCCGTCAGTTCCAGGTAAGAGCCGAGATCTCTCCCTTAATTTTAAGTCACTTCTTACTACCTTCAATTTCCAATTTTGAATTATGGGGGAGTAAATGTGAATATTAGGGCACGGCGGTTGGCGCGGGTTTCGGGCACGAAGTCACACCAACCGCCCAATTTTCTACACTAGGGCGTGCCCATTGGCATGACTGTTTTGGAAACAATCGCGCCAACGGCGCAAACCATTTTTGGTGCAAAATGCAAGTCAAACACCCCAATTATTCACAAATCCAAGCTTCAAAAATGGCTAATACTATTCATATGAATGTGTTTGCATGTAGAAAGCGACAAAATGGTGATCGAATGGAAAGAACAGGAACACGACAAAGAGGACAAGCTTGCCATGGGGAATGAGATATTGATGGAAGCTCTCAAAGACTCTAGACTGAAGAAGTTATTCTTGACACTGTGTCTCCATGCTCAACTAGAGCTGCTACAATATTTGATCGCATATGGGATGAGGATCAGGAAAAGTTCATCCTTTGAGATCAAGAACTTAAGATTGATGTTTCTAACGTCTAATTTATCACAAGATTGTCACAGAGGGGAACATCACCGATCCTAACCTATACCCGGCCTTACATGGAGAGTATTTCCATGGTAATGGGCAGGGTATGTTGAGGGGCACGGAAAGGAACAGGAAGTGGGAAAGTTGATATCCAAACTATCCCAGACTTAGCACTAAAAATAGTGCTACATACCATCACACGAGCTGCGGGATCGCAAGCACCGCATGCATTAGGGGAATTTTGAGGTCTAAAATGGACCTCCTAAGGAAAATGTATAATCAAAATTAAATTTATGAAAACCAATCACATTTTAAAGGATGACATCATCCCCAATGGTTGAGGTGGCATTGCTTGAGTTAAAGGTACTTACTTGTTACATTCTGAATGATGGATAAAAACTCATGGTTAACCATGGTAGAGCTTTAAGTACTTTTAAAGTCAAAGTAGAGTACTAATAATAAATGTCATTTCACACTTTTTGAATAAAATATTATTATAGTATTTTCATATTTTTTGAAAGAAACAATGCATATCCTTACATAACCTTCATGTCTTTACACATTTTTTAATAAATATTATATTTGTATATTTTCATGTATTTATTTTTGAATTATATATTCATCTTATATTATTTAATATTGTAATTTCAAATTGATTATAATTTATTTTAACTTATTTAAGTATAAAGGACAAATGCATTAGTTGTTCAATGATAATGACATTTTATTGAAAAAACCATTCTTATTTATAGTCACATCAATACAATTTTTTTATTAATTTTATTTTGGTACACCTTTTCAATTGAATTTAACCATGGTTACATGGATTTTGGTGAAAAAAAAGTAAAATGAAATTCATAAATATTGTTTTATTGGTTTAGCTATTATTTTATTATTTCCTTAGGAGGCCCATATTAGACCTCAAAATTCCCCTATTGAAGCAAAAAAAACACAATTGCTTCTTGCTATAGACTGCTTGACACCGACCATCTACAACTTGGCAGAGGCTAAAAAAATATGAAACGCTAGCTAAAAAAATGCAAGAAGGGAAAATTGAAGCAATTTGGTTATGGGTCTATCCTGGTATCGTTCTTCCTGGAATGACTACCAATTTTTCAGCGTCAGGAGGTCATAGTCCCAACACCACCAACGAGAGAACCACGGATGGCCCGATGGGCAGCTTTGATGCCAAGGGAAGGGGGTTGTCAACAAATGTCTTGGAGACTGGAGTTCTTTGATTGGCTCCGCCGACAGTTGATCATCATGGAGGACTGGCCCTACTCTGGTATAGATTTTACTGGTGCTCTGAACCTCCCACTCCCAGAGGGAGAGGATTGGGATTAAGATTTGGGTAAGACACATTTTTAATTTTCATGAGTATTATGATTTTTTTTTAACTATGTATGTTCTGACATTAAATCCATGTATTTGCAGATTTTGGTCCAGAGATACCCGCGGAAATGTCTCCAATAGCGAGGAAAATTCCTCATGATTTCGACCCTCATGGCGAGGGAAGCGAGGAAGAGGAGCTTGTGCGCAACCTATAGGGGATTACACGTGGAGTCTCGGAGTATTCACAATTTGATGATGTTCCTCGCGCCTACTAGAGACATACCATCGGGGTTCCAAGCCGTATTCACCTCTTTCTCACGCGGCTTGTACGGGCAGTGACATGCTACCATGAGCATCACGCTGATTAGACACCTAGGCTTTATATCTGCATATTTTGAGAGACATGGTGTCTCAGGATGTAATAGAAACACACATATTTTTTGAATGTATGATACACACGGATGAAAACATGCAAATTATATATATATATATATATATATATATATATATATATATATATATATATATATATATATATATATATATATATATATATATATTTCCTACATGGATATTTTTCACATGATGATGATTTCAAAAATTACGCAAATTTCTATCTAATACAATGTTAACCACTATATGAGTTAATGCATTCATTTTTCTAGGAATATGTTGATATATAATAAAATCAAAATTTATTTCCAACAAACGAATATGTAAATGCACTCTCGAGATGTATGGGTTTCTGACTGAATAATGACCATTGAGTTGTAGAACAACAAGATGTGAATATAGATTTACAAGAAATGTGCGTATGCCAAGATTGATTGCCTTGGTTAATAGTTCAAGGACAGCACTATATTCAGCGACATTGTTTGTAGTTCGTCCTAGACAAATACCTTATAGTTCTATCAACTCACTAGTAGGATCATAGATTACCCAAGCTGCTGAAGAAAAATTCCTAGGACTACGGGAAGCACCATCCGCGAAACCGACATAAGGGGTAATAGACATCTACACAAATAAGAAAGATCCAAATAAGCAAGAAAATTCTTGCAAAGTACACCAAATCAAAACATGTAAAAAATGAAAAAAACACCTATGTACACAAATCATGCATGAATGACTCATGCATAATACTTTTTGAGATACAACCCATTTCTGGGTTGTTCTAAAGGATGACCTTTGTAATCAATGAGCTCATAGGCCCCATTCTACAATATACGTTTAACAATGTAAGGCCCATGCCACATGGGTTGAAATTTACCTACCCCCAGATTATCATGAGCTTGGTCGTACAGGAGGAAGAGATCTCCTTCAACGAAAGAACGAGGGGAAAATGATTGGTCAAAATTAGCTTTGACCCGCTTTTTTTGTGCTTCAATAACCAGAGCAACAAAGCAGTGGGTTTCATCCAAACTTTCTAGATAAAGGAGACGTTCTTCATCTGGTGAAGTGTTCGGAATTAATTCAACAACCAACTTGAGTGAAGGTATTTCACATTCAATTGGAAGAATAGCTTCTATACCATGAACCAACTAAAAAGGGGTGAATCCGGTTGCACTCTTAACTGAGGTTCGGTATGCCCAAAGAGCTAAACATAACATGAGATGCCAATTATATTTATGGATCCCAATCGTACGTTGAAGCATGGTAATAAGAACTTTGTTCACGGCTTCAACCTGGCCATTGGCCTGAGGATAGTATGGCGTTGAGCTGTCGTGACGCAGACCCAACTTGGAAGTCAACTCGGCCACCATGTAATGCCGAAAATGGGAACCATGATCGGTAACGATGGCTTGAGGGACACCAAACCTAGAAATGATGTGATTGAATATGAATCTAGCAGCTATCTTACCATCAGCGGCAAGTGTAGGCATTACTTCTGCCCATTTGGTGAAGTAGTCCACGGCTACGATAATATAAGCATGCCCTTCGGCCAAGTGAGGGTTACATGTCATAAACTCGATGCCCCACTTCACAAAGGGACCAACATTAATGACAATATGAAGAGGTACAGGTGGTGCACGCATCTTGCATTGATAAATCTGGCAATCATGACATTTACGAACCGTGACAATGCAGTCTTTGAAGAAAGAAGGCCAAAAATAACCCGCACGAAGAATATTTTGTGCAGTGGCATAACTAGACATGTGACCACCACAGGCGCCACTGTGACAATCATTGAGGACTTTCTTAGCTTCCTCGAGGGCCAAACATCGACGGAGAATGGAGTCCACTCCGACACGATAGAGGGTATCCCCGACTATACGATAAGGTTGCGACTGATGACGGATGCGCCAACGGCCATCCTCCATCAACTCATATCGAAATGTAGAAGTCTAGACCAGCCATGTGACCACCACATGTGCCACTATGACAATCATTGAGGACATTCTCAGCTTCCTCTAGGGTCAAACATTGACGGAGAATGGAGTCCACTCCGACACGATAGAGGGTATCCCTGACTATACGATAAGGTTGTGACTGATGACGGATGCGTCGGCGGCCATCCTTCATCAACTCATATCTGAATGTAGAAGTCTGGAGATAAACGATGATATCACCGTACCACGGATCGAGGGGCGTATCGTCTAGAATGTATTCCTCAGAACGAGATGGAGGAGAGTTTAAAGGGAGGGAACAAATCAAATCAGCAAATACTAGTGATTTCTTTGACTTGGCAGCAGTAAATTCCAAATCAAACTCTTGGATGATGACAATCAATTTCAAGTATTCCCCCCCCAGCAATTGTCGAGACAATATATAGGTCATGGGGTTGCAATCAGAAATCACAGTCACTGTACGTAAAAGAATATAATGAAAAAAATGTTGAACTGCTTGAACCGCAGCTAACGGTAACTTCTCGACATGTGTATAGTGCGTCTCAGGATCGAGAATGTTACGATAAAAGTAATAGATAATATGCTCATTACTGTCATCATTGTCTTGTACCAAAACCATGGCAATCGTACTAAAAGCGGCGGCTAAATAAAGGGAAAAAATCACGATGATAGTTAGGAGGACTCAACAGAGGAGCGTTGACAAGAAACGTCTTCAGGGCCTCAAAAAAAATTTGAGCAATCTCATCCCAATGGAATGGGATGCCCTGCTTTAATAATCGCGTGTATCCTCTAGCTACTTCTGCATAGTTAGGTATAAAACGGCGTAGAAAATTAGCCTTACCTTGCAAACTCTGAAAATGGTGTAATGAGGAGGGAGAGGGGAGATTGATAATAGCCTCAAACTTGAGTGGATCAAGGCGAATTCCATCTTTGGACACGATAAACCCTAAAATTCTACCGGAATCAATGCAGAAGACGCACTTGTGCAGATTAAGCCGAATATTGTAACGTTGACAACGAAGAAAAATTTAACGAAGATGGTCAGGATGGTCCATGCACTTAGTTGCGGGAAATTCATCTAGATAAGGCTAAATGATGTGATGAATATCATGAAAATCATACGACATCACTCGCCGAAACGTAGCTCCAACATTATTTAAGTCAAAAGGGAGCTTCTTATAGGCAAAATTACCCCAAGGACAGATAAAATAAGTCTTATGTTGATCAGTCGAGAGACTGTTAATCTGATTGTAACCAGAAAAACCGTCCATTAGGGAAAAGATCTCGCTCCCGCCACACTCATCAATGATTTGATCGATAAAGGGAGTAGGATAATTATCCTTGGGACAAGATCGATTAATATCACGATAATCAACACAGATGCAAATAGTTCCTTGCTTCTTATCTACATGAACAATATTAGAGACCCATTATGTCAAAGGAATCGGATAAATAAAACCAGCTCTGAGAAGTTTTTCAACTTCACCTTTAATGGCGGCAGCTTTTCTAGGGTGCACTGGGCGAAGATGTTGGCGAACGGGTTTCGAACCAGGGTAAGTAGGTATTTCATGCACCACTATAATAGGATCAATGCCGGCCATTTCTTCGTAGGACCATGCAAATACATCACGAATCTCGCAAAAAAGGCTAGTATAAACTCATACTTCATCGGAAGAAAAAGTGACCCTGATATGGATGTTCTCGATAATTCTTGGTTTAACAGAAATTTCAATAGGCATCGTTTGTGTAATATTACTCAAGTTACCTTTTGTAAAGAAATCATGTGTCAAAATAGGCGATTGAAGAGGAGGAGAAGGAACCTGAGATGCAAAACGCTCGAGACAAGTAGACATGGTCCTGAGGCTAGGCATAAACGAGGAATGATGATGACCATCATCCCATGGCAGATCCTCAAGAGACATGGTTTCCACGATGGCATCATCGAAGGAAACACTTCTTTCAAAGGATCATGAAAATCTGAATCACCAAGCTAGAGGGATTGAGAATAAATGTCAAGAGACATGCTCAAAGGAGCACAATCAGAGGACGAAGGTCCCAAAGCAACGATGAGTTCACAATAATCAATCTCAATCAGAATCAAAGGCATCGAATCTCCAAAGGAATCAATCTGTTCAGGGGAAGGAATAATCCATGGGTCATCAGACCAAGATATCATATGAATCTGAACAGTGTTTGGTGGAGGAAGAGGAAAAATACCCATGAGGGCAGGATCTTTAAAAATACCTGGTATTTGATCCACATATGGAATGTTGTTCTCAGAAAAAGAGGTGAAGAAAGACAATTGATCAACAGTAACAATCTTTCCTTCATGTGGAAATTTCAAAACACGAAAGAGAGTAGATGAAACACATAACATGGCGTGAGTCCAACTGCGACCGAGGAGAAGATTATAATTAATTTTAGCATCAACAACTTTGACCTCGACATTAATTGTCTTCCCTTTCAAAGTAATTGGTAAACTAGCGAGAACACCTAAAGGTTTTGATTCTCTTCTATCAAACGCTTCTAGGGCATTTGGTGATGAATTCAGGGCTGGAGAACCAATAGCTTTCCAACACGAGGATGACATGACACAGGTTGATGCACCTTCGTCCACAACTACTCAATGGATGTCGGGACCATTAATAACAACTTGAATAATGAGTGCAATTTGATGCGGAAGTCGTGGAACGAAATTCTCTAGATCGAAAGCAATAAGGCTAGTATCGGCAGGATCAATCCCACCAATCACAGATAACAAAGCTCTTCACTGTGATGGACAACTCTGAAGTACTTCTAATGTGGACATAGCGGATGGCGCCTAAGCCAAATCCTCAACAATATTGTAATGGTGAGCAGCACAGGCGTTGGGATTATAAGAAGACATGCGGAGTACACCTTTGGAAGGTGGTATCACAACGGATTCAGCATTGGGCCTTTAAATTTCAAAAGGGCCAGTAACAGGCGGAGGAGGAGGACCATCAGCGATCTCCTTCCCTGTGGCCTTACGAGATCCAGTATAATCTTTCGATCGAGTAGCAATAGAAACAGATGCAAAACCATTCATCATGAACACCTAAGAGCCAAATGGGGCAAAGGACTGAGGTTGCTCTACCATCTGAGTTTGCTGATATGGGAAAGGTTCTTTAAGAATGGTCGTGGTTCCCTAGGTGCCTTTGAGCAAGTGGCTCACTTCGGATCATTGAGGATATTCCTTGGTGAATTTCTCATCATTACAAATCAAGCAAGTGTACTTCGGTTTGCGTTGAGAACCATCGCCAGCACGAGCTTTCTGAGAATCCTATTTCGGGGTATCGGCTTTGGCCTTACCTTTACCCTTATTTTTACCTTTATAAGTATTATCCGTAGGATTGGCCTGAACAACATTAACTTCTGCGGGTTTACCAAAATTTGAGGTATACTGAGAAGCAACAATATTGGAAGAAGTGGACTTCAGCTTCCTAGTGTTTGAAGATGAAGAATTATGAGAAGTTTGAGACACATAACCAATAATACCATCAACGGATGGAGTCACTGGTGGTTTAGAAGTCCCAGGTCGAGGAGCATCAGGAAAGATATCATATAATGCGCTAGACTGAGAGTACACAAGATCAAGGTACTGGGCATAAGCAATGGCTTGTTCCTCAGCTACACATGCCCCCATAGCTATGTCTTTGGCAATCTGATTGAAAAAGGAGGTGGTGAACCAATTAGTTAGAAGCTGATTAGGAATTTAAAATTTGATCATGCAACGATGACGTCACCACTCATGAATATGATCCGAGATATGAGTAGCTCGATCCTATTTCAATGACGTGAGGAGGTGCGTCCCGGTCTCATAGTGGACTGGTAACTAGAAATGCGTAAGGAATTCCATGGCTAAAGAATTGAAATCTTGGAAGACGTCACGAGATATCTCAATGTACCACTTTGCAGCGGCACCAGTAAGAGTTTGCTGGAAAATACGGAGTCTAATAGAATCGTCAACCCAAGAGTTAGAGGAATACCATAAATGGTAAGTCATAACATGTGCTTAGGGGTCTTCACCATACTTGCCCTCAAATTTGGGAAAATCACCAGGAATCTTGGTTGGAACCGGAGGCCAATACGGGTTATGGAGAATGGGATTGTTCTTCAACTTTGACACATCAGGTAATTCCAACGTAGCGAGAAATGATAATTGAGTGTTGAAAGTCATCGGAGGTCTTTGAGAAGGACCTACATGTACATTCCACCCAGTCCGAGCGGGATTTTTTCCCCATACATTCTATCCCGAACGATTCAGATCATAGGGATTAGAAGCAGGATAATTTGGTTGATACTGGGATTGAGGACCAGGATCCTGAGTCGGAGTAGACTATTAAGGTCCTTGCTGAGCAGCGTATGGAGTCTTTTGTGGAATGTAAGCATGGCTTTGAGGTTGATGTTATACAGGTTGATTTTGAGGGTAAGGAACCTGGGGCACACTATATAACAGTTGATATGAGCCTTGAGGTTAGTAAGCGCCTTGCGATTGAGCAGGCGGACCCAGCTGAGCGGGTTGAAAAGGCTGTTGAGCGGGTAAACCTAGTTGACTATAAACAGGTAGAACAGGCAACTGAAACGATGGAACCAGCTGAGGATCAGGTTGAATCGGTTGCTGAGCGGGTTGAACCGAGTACTGAGGGCCACCAGGTTGGCCTTGTGGGAAAGGTTGGCCTGATGGTTGTGATGGACCAGGTTGTCCCTGATAACCAGGTTGATCGGGAGAAGGACCATAGGGTTGTCTAGGTTACACAACATTTTGGCCATACTGAACATGTGACTGCGGTTGTGGTGTAACAGGTTTTCCCTGTGGTGGGTAGATTTTCCCCCCAGGAGCCTGAGATAGTCCTGGTTGATTCTAAGTTTGACCAAATAGACTGAATGATTTTCCATGTTGGACCAAAGGTTGTCCTTGTGAAGGTTGGCCTTGTGGACCATATGGTTGTCCCTGTGGACCTGAGGCAGAGCCCTACTGAGCTAAAGGTTGTCCCACAGAGGGTTGTCCTTGCAAGCCATAGGGTTGCGTAGGCAGCGTAGGTCCCAAATGAGTAATAGTCTAATAAGGATCATAAACAGCCTGATGAGGATCAATGGGAGGCAAATAGACCGGATTAACATACACATCATAATGGTGTGGATATATATATACGGGATTACCAACAACATCATAGTGATGGAATCGAAGATTACCAAGAGATTGAAGGGGTTGAGAACCTTGATAACTCTGTTGCTGAACAGCCAATAGATATTCTTCAAAAGTAAGACCAGCAGGAATTGCAAGAGCAATGGTAGCCGCACTAGAAGCAGGTGGGGCCTCCGCGGCACTAGATTGTGATCTACCAGGACAGGGATTAAAAGGCCACGTTTGATTGAGGAAAATAGACCTGCGAGTGTGAAAAGATCCTGACGACTGATGGGTAACAATTGGTGTGGATGAAGCCACACAGACCATTGGTTGGACTGGAACAGATGTAACAGTAACCGACGAACCAAGTGTCGAAGGTGATAGTCCTAACGAAGGGAGGATTGAACTCTGAGGAGGAGTTACTGTACTGGATTGCGCTATGGAGGCAACACCAGATATAATATGAATCAAGGACCTATATCCAAGCAGAAGTGACACCAATGGTGGAGAAGGCTGAGCAAAAACATGAGGGACATCTTCCGGAAAAAGATGATATTCTCCTGTAGAAACAGGCATTCCTTCACTACCAACAAGACTAGACGAATCCATGTCTGACTCCGCTGTCAGGTTTTCAAAAATACTACGGGGACTAGGAGGCACAACAGCAACAAAAAAAGGCAAGCTCGACGTAAGAGGAGGAAAATATCCTTCTTCCCCAAAACCATATCAAGCACCAGAAGGAGGCCAATTGAATTCAACTGGTTCTTCAGGAGGAGATCGAGTAGCAAGAGGTAAGATAGACGGGAGAATAGGCTGCGAAAACTCGGTATACCTAGTGGATTGAGGGGTTTCAAAAGAAATGTGTGGGAAAGAACTACCACTAGGAAGCAGTAAGGATGACAAAATTGGCGGTTCTGCCACCATGACTGTATATCAAAAAAGAAAGGAAAAAAGATAACCAATCGAGGACTCTAAGATCAAAACCAAGGAAAAAAAATAGGCCAATTAATAAAATTTTAACGGGCATGTGATCGTTGATGATTAATTTTATGACACTAAAACCAGACTTCATTGTTTCATTTTTAAAGAGTCGAGAAACAAGCAAAATATGACCCTAGTCACTTTAAAATTTAAACGAGCGTGAAAGGACAAGTGCTCGACGATCTCTTCTCTTTTTTAAAGAGTCATGAAAAGATCAAAATGACTACTCTGGAATGCTAAGCAGGAGGGTATACCAGGTTTCCGTGAACTGCCATATACACCTTGGTGATCAAATGAAACAGAAATGACCAAGGACCTGACGTACGTGAAGGTAGTCTCCTCGAATGTTGTGTTCAGTGCATCATGGTTACAAGGCGGCAGACTCGGCTTCCTATGGATAAAAGGATTGCAACCTAGAGGGGTATCCCTTTATATACTCGACAGTATGGGGAACACAAGTCCATACTAGCGCTGTCTAAAGCCAAATGGCGAATGACAGCTACTAGGTTTTAAGACGCCAGAACACGTCTCTAGCCTAGACCACTAAAATTTTTCGTTAGGTTTCAATGCTTCCTTAGGTTAATTAAGTGAATTTTAAATTTGATCTTGGATTATGTTTCAGTTTTAAGGCCCTATCGAATTTAGATCTCAAAATTCCTAAATGCAATATATATGCAAATGAACATCGTTTTCGATTCAATGAATGCTACTTATGAGAAAGATAGAGATATTTCAAACAAAAGCAAACAATGAAATTATGCGAAGAAATCCACTAATTCATCTAATAGAATCAAACGAAAATGAAACTCTTTCCTAGACAATCAGTCGCTAGTTATGCAAAAGAAAATTTCACCTTCCGTGCAAAGAAAGAATGCAAAATATGTTTTTTTTTTTTTTCAATGAAAAGAAGTACATGATGCACTAATTACATGAGAAAATGAAAACAAACACTAGCTTAAGTTTTGTGTAGGAATCGAAATTGAATGATGCAATAAAACGCAAAACAAACACAAGAAATCACTCAAACTAATGCCACAATCTTCCAAACCAAAAGAAAGTTTTCAAACTGACCCAAAACAAGCAATGTAATCTATGCTTGGAGCAATAAGGTAAAGAATCAATCGAGAAACAAAATGACTCTGCAACCACAGCAATCACTCAAAAATATCAAGAAAACTAAGTGCAATCGATCCAGAATTGAGACTGGCAACAATCAAAATGACTTGGTTCTCAAATAGAAGGCTCATTGTACCAAACCTTTATAAACCCTAAGGCTTCAATTCACACTGATAAGGAGATGAACAAACGACTGAGAAAAGAAAGTTGACGGTAGTCAAAACAGTCCCAAAGGCATGATTACACATAAAAAACAATCCAGAAGAAAGCATTATTGACCAAAAGACTCATTAAGGAGGTCAAACCAAATCCTACAGGATTCGGCGCGACTATAAGGCTATAATCTGTGCCATACAGGGGTTGGCGCGACTGCAAAAAGAGCAACCTGTGCCAATCGACGTGACTGTTTAGAGAAAAAACGCGCCAAGCCAGATAATTATGGGAAAAAGAGGAAAAACCAAAACCTAATGAGCAGAGGTCAATCTTGACACTCTGGAGCTGAAGAGAGGATGTAAACTTAAGCAAGAAAACCAAGAAATGCAGATAAGAAAATCAATGATTGAAACTGACCCAACAAGATGAAATGAAAAACTCACACTGATCCCCAGTGGAGTCACCAATTTTTTATGCAGGTAAATCCTCTCTGCAGACAGAGACAATCCCTCTAGCCCTAGAGTGGGTCTAGAAACAAAGATACATGCTAGAGTGTTGATTCCTAATTATTGAATGAAAAGAGGACACAATAGATCGACCTACTTGTAGTCCAACGTTGTCTTCATTGCTGTAATGGTGGTGGCCTCTTGCTCCTGTCTCGGCAAGTCACGATCCTTTCGCAGTCATGCTCGGATACCTGCACATAGAACAAAAACAAGAACAACATACAACATAATAATTTCACTCATAACTACTAACCAATCAAAGAGGGCTAAGAATATTGCATTAAACATCTAACATAATACAAAGTGGGAACCAAACAATAGTCACGTGTAGGTATTGATAGAAGGAAGAGTTACAATCAATGCTTTAACGTCGCAGTCTGCTCCAGCGGGGTTCAGTAGGAGCGCGTCTCAGATGCATGTCAGGGAATTCAGACGGGATAAAGGCATGGACTCAAGATCTCTCAAAAGACATGGACTCAAGCTCTCTCAATGTAATTCCGTCTTATTCTATCTCCACAGTATGTTTAATTCTCCAAGTTCAGTTCTTCATCTGTTCAGTTGTTCAGCTAGTTTGTGCAAAAAGAGATAGCTTCTTTTTATAGAGGAAAAGGAGGAGGTTAGGATCCCTACAAAGGTGGGAGGGAGGCCTATCCTTTAGGGAGTTCCCATAAGAGGTGGAAATCATAAACTAAAGGAGGGAGTCTGTGGTTTTTCAGTTCAACCACTCCCAATGACTCATCCTCGAGGTGGTTGGAGTGGAATATTCGCCTCTATTTTTAAAAACATTCCATAAACAGCTTGGCATGGGTGGAAAACTGGGATAAAGTGCCAGCTGGCGCGAGACCTAGTGTTAATCTTCCTCTTCAGCACGAGGGCATAACTGACTACCTGCGCCAAGGAAAAAACAAGGGTTTTCAAGTCTCTGCTCAGGGAATTGTCAACAAAAGGAATATTACTCTCATGTAAAGGGATACAATGATGGTCTTTGCAAGGCATGACACTTCTTATTGATCACAGAAATGACCCTCCAATGGGTGAGATGGGGATTCCAGGGACAGTGACAAAATGTTGTGTAACACATTGTCTTAGCCTTGCTGTTGGAGGAAATGAAACAGAGAAATATGGAGGGTCTGAATGGAGATGCCTTATCTATACGAGGAAGGTCCCAAAACATAAACAAGAATAAGGTTTTGAGTGGGATATCTAAATCTAGAGGGAGATATAAATCTCTTGGAAAGTTTGTAAAGGTGTGCTAGAAATGCGGAAAATAAGGGCACTACAAAAAGTACTACAGATATAAAGCTCCTGAGAAAGGAAAGGGATTTGATCATGTTCCTTTTGCAGAGGCAAAAACCACCTCGGATGAAGGTGGGGATGTGTAGTTGGCTTCTTCTTCAAATACAAATGTAGATCACGAGTCATGGTTGATTGACTCGAGTGCATCCTTTCACTTCACTCCCCATAGGGAGTGGTTCTGCGAGTATGAGAAATATGATGGCAGTGATGTCCTCCTAAGGGATGATAGGAAGGCCAAAATCATCGGACATGGAAAATTCAAGCTGAAGCTGCAAGGTGGAAGGATTAGAATGTTTCATAGTGTTCTGCACATTCCTGCATTGGGCATAAATGTGATTTCTGTAAGCAAGATGGATGATGCAAGTGTAAAAATAGTGTTCAAGAAAGATACTTGTAAGGTGGTTCGGGGAGCACTGGTATTAATTCGGGGAGTTTAGATTAGAACTCTGTACAAGCTTCAGGGCAACACTGTTATTGATGGGTGCAATATTTTTGAGGTTCCTGAAAGTGGAGCGGAAATCCTAGTGGTCTTTGGAGAAAAGACCATGCTATGGCATCAAAGGCTTGGACATATTGGAGATAAGGGCCTTCGAATACTGCATAGAAATGGTATGGTAGAAGGTATGTCTAATTGCTCTCTAGATTTCAATTTCTGTGAACATTGTGTATATGGGAAGCAGAATCGGGTGAGTTTTCCTTCTGGTGCTACGAGGGTGAACAAGATATTAGAACTTGTGCACAGTGATGTGTTTGGACCTGTGTCGGTTCCATCACTGGGTAAGTCTATGTACTATGTTTCATTCATAGATGACTTCTCAAGGAATACATGGATATATTTCTTGAGAAATAAATCTGAAGTCTTTGATAGATTTAAATAATTTAAGGCTCTGGTGGAAAACCAGACAGAGAAGAAGATAAAGGTGCTGAGGACAGATAATGGTGGGGATTTCTACAAGAAATATTTTGAAGAGTTTTGTAAGAAGTGTGGTATAGAACGACACAAGACTACTCCATACACACCTCAGCAAAATGGAGTTGTATAAAGAATGAATATAACACTGATGGAAAAGGCAAGAAGCATGCTCAGTGGTACGGGGTTAGGACAAGAATTCTGGGCAAAGGCAGTGGAGACTGCATGTTACCTGGTTAACAGATCACCTTCATCAACGTTGGAGGATAAGACTCCACATGAGGTATAGACTGGTAAGAGACCCTCTCTTTCACATCTGAGGGTATTTGGATGTGATGAATATCTACATGTTCCAAAGGAGAAAAGGACCAAGTTGGATAATAAATCTGAAAGTTTCATCTTTATTGGGTATAAGGATGGTTTAAAGGGTTACAAGCTTTGGAACCCGAAAACAAGGAAGGATGTGTACAGCCGAGATGTGGTGTTTAGAGAGGTGAAAGATGTTGTTAAACATGAATTCCTACTAAAGGAACCTGAGAAGATAGAGTTTGAGCTAAAGGAGGATGAATCAGACTCTACAACAGAAGAAGACTCATAAGAGGAAGAGCCACAAACTCCAGGTATGAGAAGATTAGTTCAGGAAAGAAGGAAACCAGAAAGGTATAGTCTATCTGCTTTCTGTTCAAGTTTTGCCTTAACTATAATTGATGATTATCCCATAACTGTCAGGGAGGAAGTAGATTCAAAGGATGGAAAACCCTGGAAGGAGGCCATGGTTGATGAAATGACATCCTTGCACAAAAATAAGGCATGGGATCTGGTGGAGTTTCCGGCTAGAAGGAAGCCCATCGGGAGCAAATGGGTGTTTAAGAAGAAGATGAATGTAGAAGGAAAGGTGGAGAAATACAAATCTAGGTTGGTAGCGAAAGGTTATTCCAAGGTGTCGAGAATTGATTTTGGTGATACTTTCTCTCCTGTTGCCAAAGTTACTTCTATTAGATTACTTTTATCTATTGTTGCTGCATTTGATTTTGAGATAGAACAGATGTATGTGAAGACAACATTTATTCATGAGGATCTAGAAGAGGAGATCTACATGAAACAACCTGAAAGCTTTATGGTGAAGGGGAAGAAAGAACTGGTATGCAGGTTAAAGAAGTCTCTGTATGGGTTAAAACAGTCACCAAGGATGTGGTATCAAAAATTTGATACTATATACAGGGACTTGGCTTCACCAGAAGCGAGGATCACTGTGTTTATTTTAAATTAATTGGTGACCATGTTATTTATTTGGTCTTGTATGTGGATGATATGTTGTTGATTGGAAATGACAAAGAAATTATCCAAGATTTGAAGACGCAACTATCCTTCAAATTCGACATGAAGGATCTTGGTGCTACAAACTATATTTTGGGCATGGAAATTAAGAGAGATCGGGAAAAGAGGAAGCTCTGGTTAAACTAGAGGAAGTATGTCGAGACTAAATTGTAGAGGTTCAATATGTTGGATAGTAAACCGGTGAATGTTCCTATTCCTGTAGGTGTAAAGTTGTCTACTTAACAGTGTTCCAAGACACAAGAAGAAGAGGAGGATATGTCTCGTGTTCCATATGCAAGTGCAGTGGATAGCTTGATGTATTCAATGGTATGTACTAGACCAGACATTGCACATGCAGTGGGAGTATTGAGCAGGTTTATGCCAAACCCAGGGAAGGAGCATTGGATAATAGTGAAGCGGGTTTTCAGAAATTTGTGTGGCACTAGTGATTATGGCTTATACTACCATGGAAGACCAGGATTGGAAAGAGTGTTGGACATTCGTGGTTTTGTTGATGCAGACTGGGCTGGAGATCTGGACCATTAGGGGAATTTTGAGGTCTAAAATGGGCCTCATAAGAAAAATGTACAACAAAAATAAACTTTATAACAACCAATAGGATTCAAGATGATGATGTCATCCATAATGGATGATTCACCATTTTTGGAGTAAAAAAGTAAAAATATTAAAAAATAATAAAATAATAAAACCACTTTTTCAACTCGTATTTTAAACTTATCTCCCAAAATTTTTACTCAAATTTCAAGCAGGAGTACTCGTTGGATGCGGAATTTAATTCCTCATCCAAGGAGTACCCATGTTGCATACTTTCGATGAACTCTTCTACACGAAAAATGAGAAATACATAAAAAAACGTGATTGTAATCACGTTTTTTTATGTATTTCTCATTTTTCGTGTAGTAGGACCCATCGCAAGTATGCAACATGGGTACTCTTTGGATGGGGAATTAAATTCCACATCCAACGAGTACTCCCGCTCGAAATTTGAGTAAAAACTTTGGGAGATAAGTTGAAAATATGAATTGAAAAAGTAGTTTTTTCATTTTTCCCTCTAAAATTTGATGATGTCATCAAATCTTATTAGATTTTTTCCACTATTATTTTATAATTTCCTTAGGAGGCCCATTTTAGACCTCAAAATTCCCATAATGCCAAAGAAGATCTACAAGTGGGTATGTGTTTAGCCTATTTGGAGGTTCAGTCAGTTGGATGAGTAAAAGACAGTATGTAGTGGCTCTTTCAACTACAAAGGCAGAATACATGGCAGCCACTCATGCAAGCAAGGAAGCAGTTTGGTTGCAGAGATTGTGTTCAAGTATGGGGTTGGCGCAGCGAGCTATAAGGATAGACTGTGATAACCAAAGTGAAATTTTCTTGGCTAAGAACCCTGCTTATCATTCAAAGACAAAGTACATTGATGTTCAACATCACTTTATCAGAGATATGGTTGAGGATAAAAGGGTGTTGCTGGTAAATGTGGACACTTTGAAGAATGTTGCAGATGCATTGACAAAGTCTGTGAGCACTCAGAATTTCTCTTGGTGTAGAGAAACAATGGGTGTTGCAGAGCTGGGATAATGACTAAGCTCTCCTATGGCCCCCTTGCGGAAAGAAAACAACAACTGGGAAAATGTTGGGTATGTGTTATATTATTTCCACAACTAGCCCCACTCATAGGCGAACCCACCCATGGTTTTGTGCATGGGTTTTCACATGGTTTTGGGGGACGATAGTTTTTGGCCCCTAGTATTTTGTAGATTCGATCAAGGGAACTACGGTTATGTTCTAATCCAGGGTTAATGGATTGGGGTTTATATATGCTTCGGCATGTATATATATGTGTTGTAACACTAAAAGGAATATAATGAAAAATCAAGTTGGTCGTCCCGATTTGGGATCCAGGGGAAAATCTCTGTGTTTATCTGTTTTATGTTTTATGCTCTCGCTATTGTTTATTTTTTGTTTTAAGATTCTTTTGTATATAATTTTTGTATAGGGTTAAAACCTACATTTGTATGCCTTTAGAAGGAAATTAGGTGGCAGGGGTGGTATTTGATCTATTAGAGTTTGTTAGAATTTTATTTTTGTTTATAAGCTACCCACGAGTGTCAGAGAGGGTGACCAGTAGAATGGATGATCAAGTTGAAAGGCTCTTAGGCCCTGAGAGGCCATATATGTAGTTTTTTCATATTATACTGGCTCTAAGAAGTTGTAATATATAATTTCCATTATCCTTCTATTAAGAATTTTTTTCTGTAGTATAATTCAAATCGTGGGTGTAATTTATGTGGCTTAAGTTAATTGGTTTTTATAGGGTTTAGTTTTTATGAGGTTGATGCAGGATCATCAAACCTCTATCCTAAATAAATTGATTCCAAGTGCTTCTAGAAAAATTGGTTTTGCAACCGAGGAGAGAGGACATGTTTTCCTCTTATTTTAAATTCTTTTTTAAGCCTCTAAAAGGTGATTAGTTTTCAAGGATGATATTTGATTTATTATATTTTTTAGGATTTTCTATTTATTTATAAACCTCCTGCGGGTGTCAAAGAGAGCGGGCAGTAGAATGTAAGATCGGGCCAAAAGGCTCTCAGGCCTTGAGAGGTCGTATATGTAGTTTTGTCATATTTTGTGAGCTCTAAGAAGTTGTAATATATAATTTCCATTATATGCATCCTATGTGTGTTTTTATAAATTTGTGTGTGGCTTGTTTTGCACAAACCATGTTTTATTAAATCTCTCTCATGGTCCAAAAGGGGATCTCACAGCCAGTCATGTACTTGGCATACTCTCAATCTCATCGATAGAGGAAAAAGGTGAAATTAGAAAACAAATGGTACTACAAAACGAAGGAGTCATGATCTGAAATGGTCAATCACAACGCAACAATGTAAGTGTCGAAAAGAAGCCAACTAGCTTGACCTCCAACTAGAGCAGGGCCTACTAGGGTGGTCAAGCCCTGCACACATCAAGACAAGCATGGAGAAGAGAGAAATTTCAACCCTCGGCCTCTGAAATCTATCTGAACCCGACCTCTAACATCATGGAAGGAAGTGTTTTGAGTTTTTTTTGTTGCGACTGTTAAAGTGATGAGGAGGACGTAAGGCATATCCAAGAAAGGGTGATGCTGGAGAAGAGGACGGTGGTCTATGCGTCACGGATTTGGATTTTTGAAGGTATATGAGTTCATTGTTATGCGATAATGGTGGATGAAGAAAGAAAAAGTAGGCCTAAAACCCACAGGCTTCTGGAGTTTGAATTTGTTTGGGGATAAAATGAATAAACCACAGAATTGGTATTCATCAAGTGGTATCAAATTGCGGGAAGGAAGAACATTTTCTGCAAGAAGACAATTCCGCAGTTATGGTTGTGGGTAGAATTTTCAAAAGAGGTGAGAAAATAGTCAACAACCAAGCGAGAAAAGGAATCTCAAGAGGTTATAAAGGAGGGGAACTAAGATGCCAAAATTCCAAGCCATAAGAGAAATTCAGCGAGGTGTCAGTGAGGCATCCTTATATCTCACTTAGATATACATGTGGAGACTAAAGACCGATATGGTGAAAATGGATGAGATGCATCAATGAAGACATGTGATTAAGATATCATGAAGAATTTCAAGTCATGTAGTTTGATGCAGGAGCATCAAACCACCACCCAAATTGATCTGATTTCAGGTGCTTCTAGAAGAAGCGATGTGCCAGCCAAGGAGAGAAGACACATTTTCCTCTTATTATTAATTCATTTCTAAGTTTCTATAAGGTGATCAGCTGGTAGGGATAATATTTTATTTGTTAGATTTTGTTAGGATTTTTTTTTTTTATAAGTTATCTGCGAGTGCAGAGAGGGAAGCAAGTAGAATTTAAGATCATACAGAAAGGCTCTTAGGATCTGAGATGCCATATATGTAGTTTTTTCATATTTACAGGCTCTAATAAGTCATAATTTATAATTTCCATTATATGCAACCTGTTTTTTTTATAAATTTCAATGTGGGTTATTTTGCACAAACCTTGTTTTTTTCAAATCCTTGTCACTGTCCAAAGGGAGATCTCACCTGGACCCGTAGGTCATGTACTTGGTGTATTGTCAATCCGATGAAAATAGGCACCAAATGAAATCAACGAACAAATGGTACTTAATAATGAAGGAGTCGAGATCTAAAGTGGCCAGCCGCAATGCATCAGTGTAAGCACCGAAAGGAAGCTGACTAGCCCAACCTCCAACTAGGGTGAGGTCCAATCAGTTGGTCAGGCCCTACACTTGTCAAGAAAAGCATGGAGAAGAGAGAAAGGCCAACCCCCAACCATTGAAATATATCTAAGAACTACCTATGATGTTGTGAATGGAAGTTTGTTGGTTTTTGTTTTGCAGAGACCATCAAAGTGACAGGAAGGACACAAGGCACAGCCAAGAAAGTGCAACGATGGAGAAGAGGATGATGGTATGTGCATCGTAGAGTTGTGGTTTTATGAGTTCGTTGTTGTGCGATAATTGTGGAGGAAGATATAAAATGTGGGATCATAACCCACATGCTTTCGTAGTTTGTATTTTTATGGCGAAAAAATGAATAGATGCTAGAATCAGTATTCATCAAGTGGTATCAAACAACAGGAAGGAGGAATATTTCTTGCAGGAGAACAATTCCATAGTTGTGGTTGTGGGTAGAATTTCTGAAATAGGTGAGAAAGCGTGCAATAGCCAAGCGATCAAAGGAAGCTCAAGAAGTTCCAGAGGTAGAAAACTGAGATGCCAAAAGTTTGAGCATGAGGATAAATACGGTGAGGGGTCAATGAGGTGTGGTTGTAGCTCACTCAGAGATTCATGTAGAGACTTAAGATTGTGATGGAGAAGATCGAAGAGATACAGTAGTGAAGATGAATACATGTGATTAGGAGATCATGAATAATTGCATGAGAAGGAGTTTGATGCAGGAGCATTGAACCACTACCCCAACGAAATTTATTTCGGGTATTTTTAGAAGAAGCGGTGTGGTAGCCAAGGAGAGAGGACATGTTTTCCTCTTATTGTTAATTAATTTGTAAGCCATTAGAAGGATATTAGGTGGTAGGGGTGATATTTGATCTATTATAGTTTCTTATCATTTTATTTTTGTTTATAAGCTACCTACAAGTGTCAGAGAGGGCGGCCAGTAGAATGAATGATCAATTTGAAAAGATCTTAGGCCCTAAGACGCCATATATGTATTTTTGTGATATTATACTCTCTCTAAGAAGTTGTAATGTATAATCTCCATTATCCAACTATTAAGAGAGTTTTTTTCTATAGTATAATTCAACTCATGGGCATAATTTATGTGGCTTAAGTTAATTGGTTTGTATAGGCTTTATTTTTTATCAGGTTGATACAAGAGCATCAAAACACCATCCTAACCGAATTGATTCCAAGTGCTTCTAGAAAAAATGGTGTCGCAACCGAGAGAGAACATGTTTTCCCCTTATTTTTAATTCATTTTTAAGCTTCTAGAAGGTGATTAGTTTTCAAGGATGATATTTGATCTATTAGATTTTGTTAGGATTTTCTATTTGTTTATAAGCCTCCTGCAAGTGTCAGAGAGCGCGGGCAGTATAATATAAGATCATGCAAAAAGGCTCTCAGGCCCTAAGAGGCCATATATGTTGTTTTGTCATATCTTATCGGCTCTAAGAAGTCGTAATATATAATTTCCATTATATGCATCCTATGTGTGCTTTTATAAATTTGTGTGTGGGTTATTTTTCACAAACCCTGTTTCGTTAAATATCTCTCACTGTCCAAAATGGGATCTCACAACCGGTCATGTACTTGGGGTACTCTCAATCGCATCGATAGAGGGAGAAAGTGAAATTGGGGAACAAATGGTACTACACCAGCCTAGATCCATCTTAACTCTGGATCTATCAAGCACCAAGAGGGATCAAATCTCTCGAGGTGAAACTCTCTTTTTTGAGTGCAAAACTTGAGGAAAGGTTTTCACCTCGAGAGATTTGATCCCTCTCGGCACTTGATAGATCCGGAGTTAAGATGGATCTAGGCTGGTTTCAGTTGTGTGCGACCAAGGAAAATCTATTGATAATATGAGGAACATATGCTTAATTTTATCAATAATATGTAAATACATCTAATATTAACATAACCATTTTAAATATGTTAAATATGTCTGAGATTTATTGAGTCATTTTAATTTTAAATTTGATTAGTTACCTCAGTTTGTTGAGATGATAAATATTGTAAAATAACTTTAATGATGAAATGAAATTTTGAATGCAAAGTGACAATGTAATAATATTGAATGATAGAAACTGTGAATAATAAGAATGTAGTCAATTACGAATAGTCTTCATTGTGATCGATTTCAAACTATTTTCTTCTACTATTCTTATTTTCGCCCATGTTAGTTTTGTCATATTTTCATATTGATTATTTGAAAAGGACAGTTGGAATCATAAACCATTTAAATATTTAGCTCGAGCTATTGTAGTAAACATCATACCTTGTCTCTCTTGCTCTCCAATATTAATAGGTTGAATTACTATAACACAAAAATCAATGTACATCGTCAATAATTTTTTGTGCTTACACTGAAATCATTGCACACACACTATTAATCCAATGAATTTAAAATTAATGTACCATCATACATCCAATTACATCAAATTAGAAATCAACATATACACTGAAATCAATGCAAATAATGCAAGAAATCAAATAATAATAGAAAACAACATCTACACTAAAATCAATGCATCTAATGCAAGTAATGAAATATGATTAGAAATCAACATCTACACTCAAATAAATGAGTCTAGTGCAAGTAGGAAAATAGGATTTAAAGCCAACATTTATACTGAAATCAATGCATCTAGTGCATGCAATCAAATATAGATTAGAAATCACCATCTACACTGAAATAAATGCATTTAGTGCAAAGAATCAAATAGGATTATAAATCATCTACATTTTAATCAATGCATTTAGTTAAATCATCTACATTTAAATCAATGCATTTAGTGCAAGCAATCAAATATAATTATAAATCAACATCTACATTGAACTTAATGCATCTAGTGCAAGCAATCAAATAAGATTAGAAATCACCATCTACATTGAAATCAAGACATTTAGTGAAAGCAATCAAATAGGATTAGAAATCACCATCTACATTGAAATCAATTCATTCAGTGCAAGCAATCAAATAGGATTAAAAATAATCTACATTGAAATCAATTCATCTAGTGAAAGAAATCAAATATAACCAAAAATCAAAATCTACATTAAAATTAATGCATCGAGTGAAATCAATCAAATAGGATTAGAAATCATCATCTACACTAAAATTAATGCATTTAGTGCAAGCAATCAAATAGGATTAGAAATCATCTACATTAAAATCAATCCATCTAGTGTAACTAATCAAATATCATTAGAAATCAGCTTCTACACCAAAATCAATTCATCTAGTGCAAGAAATCAAATAGGATTAGAAATAACCATCTACACTGAAATCAATGCATCTACTGTAGGAAACCTTCTTCCCTCTCTCCCCCATATATATCTATATATACATCCATCTCTCCTTCCTTTTATCTTTATCTCACCCCACCATACACACACTCTCTCTCACTCCATATCTATCAATTTCCTTGTCCCTCCCTCCTTCTCTCCATCTATCTTTTTTTCTCTTCACCTTACATCTATATCTATATCTCACTCTATCTCTCTATATCAACTCCAAAACATAAACTCTCTTTCTCCAATCTATCTATCTATCTATCACTCCCTCCTCCTCCTCCTCCTCCTCCTCTCTCTCTTCCTCCCTCTCTCTCTCTCTCTCGCTTCTATCTCTCTTCCTTCCTGCAACCCTTTCTCCCTCTCTCTCCATCTTCTTTATCACTCCCTCTCTCTCTCTCTCCACCTTTCACCCTCTATGTCTTTATTCTTACCTCCCCCTCTCTCCCTCCCATATTCATATATCTTTCCCTACCTCTCTTCACTCTCTCTCTTCCTTTCTCTCCCCCCCCTCTCTCTCTCTATCTTCACCTTCCAACTTTGTTACCATATGCCTCTCTCTCTACTTCTCTCCCCCCTTCTCTCCATATCTCCTTATTTGTCTCTTTATCTCACCCCAAAACATACACACTCCCTCTTCATCTCTCCCTTGTCACTCCCCCTCTCTCTCCACTACTCACTCTCTATGTATTTATTCTTCCCTCCCTCTCTCCTCAGCCAACTCCATCTTTCAATCCCTCCCTCTCTCCCCCTCCAAATCCATATTTCTATCCCTCCCTCTCTCCTCCCCTCTCTCCTCCTCTATTTCAAGTCCCCTCTCCTTTCCTTCCTCTCTCTCCCTTTCTCTCCTACCTCCCTTTATCTTCCCCCATCTCTCTCTCTCTCCATCTCTCAATCCATCCCTCTCTCCCCCTCCAAATCCATATCGCTATTTCTCCCTCTCTCCTCCTCTCTTTGAAGTCCCCTCCCTTTTCCTTCCTCTCTCTCCCTTTATCTCCTACCTCCCTTTATCTTCCCCCATCTCTCTCTCTCTCTCTCTCTCTCTCTCTCCCCTACAGTCCTCTTTTCCTCCATCACTCTCTTCCTCTCTCTCATCATTCCTCTCTCACCTCCTTCTATTTGACCCCCATCTCTCTTTCTTTCTCTCTCTCTCTCTGTCCCCCAATCCTCTCTCTTCCCCCATCACTCTATCTCACTCTCCAACTATATTACTATTTCTATCCCTTTATCCTTCTCCCCCCCCTTGTCTCCATCACTCCTATGTATCTTTATCCCACCCATAAGCATACACATTCTCTCTCCATCTCTCCCTTGTCACTTCCTCTCTATGTATTTCTTCTTCCTTTCCTCTCTCCGCCTCCAGATCCATCTCTCTATCCTTCCTTCTCTCCTCCACCTCTCATCCTTTCTCTCCTACGTCCCTCTCCCTTCCCCCTCCCCTATTTCTCCACCTCTATCATATATCATGATATATTAATATATATTACAATATAATAAATTTAATATTCTATTAATCTAAACATATTAAATTTAATAATATTAATATTTTAATATTAATGTTAGGGTTAATAATGTTTTTTTTCATGGTATTAATAATAATTTGGTCCATGGTATTTGACCCTTATACTTCATATATAATTAGATCTTGATTTCTAATCGTATTTGATATATTTTATTTATTTACCTTACTTTTATACCTCTTTTATATTTACTTATTTACCATACCTATTTTATAAATATATTATTTGGCCCATGGTTTTTGCCCATGGTATTATTAATAATTTTTCCCATGGTATTTGGCCCATGGTATTAATAATAATTGTCCCATAGGCTTCACCTAAATAAAACCTATTTTTGAGTTTTTGTAAATATAAAAATCGGTTTTATTTATTTACCATACCTCTAATTTATTTATATTTTTATTTATTTACCATACCTCCTGAGTAATATAAAAAGAGGTTTTATTTATTTACCATACCTATTTATTTATATTTTTACTTATTTATCATATTTTATTTATTTACCATATCTCTTTTTTGAGTGTTAGTAAACTCTTCATATTTTAAGTTTATATCGTTTAAATTTATTTTTAATTATTTTGTTCATTTATATGTTTATGTAAGCTATTGTTCAAGCAGACATTTTTTTTGGCTTCCGACATACTTACACATAGGGGTCATACTGGGCTGTAGAATGCACCTCTCGGTGCAAAAATGAAGGATTCAAGATCTGAAACAGTCATTCGCGACGCAAAAATGTAAGTGTTGAAAAGAATCCCACTAGCTTCACCTCCAACTAGAGCGGGGCATAGTCGGGTGGTCAAGCCCTGCACTCATTCAGACAAACGTGGAGAAGAGAGAAAGGTCAAACCTCAGCCTCTAAAATCTATCTGAACCCGGCCTCTAACACCATGGAAGGGGGCATGTTGAGTTTTGTTTGTTGAGACCATCAAAGCGATGAGGAGGATGCAAGGCATATCCAAGAAAGGGTGAGGCTAGCGAAGACGACGGTGGTCTATGTGTCATGGATTTGGAGTTTTGGAGGTATATGAGTTCATTGATACCCGATAATTGTGGAGGAATAAAGAAAAAGTGGGCCTAAAACCCACTAGCTTCTGGAGTTTGAATTTTTATGGGGATAAAATGAATAAACCCCAGAATTGGTATTCATCAAGTGGTATCAAAGCGCGGGAAGGAGGAATATTTTCTGCAAGAAGATGATTCTGCAGTTATGGTTTTGGGTAGAATTATTGAAAGAGGTGAGAACTGGTCAGCAACCAAGCAAGCAAAGGAATCCTAAGAGGTTCCAACGGAAGCGAACTAAGATGCCAAAATTCCAAACCATAGGATAAATCTGGTGAGGTGTTGGCGAGGCGTCCTTATAGCTCACTTAGATATACATGTGGAGACTGAAGACTGAGATGGTGAAAATGGATGGGACGTAGCAATGAAGACACGTGATTAGGATATCATGAAGAATTTTAATTCAAGTAGTTTGATGCAGGAGCATCAAACCACCACCCCAACCGATTTGATTTCAGGTGCTTCTACAAGAAGAAATGTGGTAGCCAAGGAGAGAGGACATATTTTCCTCTCATTATTAATTCATTTCTAAGCTTATAGAAGGTGATCATCTGGGAGGGATGATATTTTATTTGTTAGAGTTTGTTAGGATTTTTTTTTGTTTATAAGCTATCTGCGAGTGTCAGAAACGACAGCAAGTAGAATGTAAGATAATACTGAAAGGCTCTTACGCTCTGAGATTCCATATACGTAGATTTTTTATATTTTACAGGCTCTAAGAAGCAGTAATGTATAATTTCCATCATATGCAACCTGCATGTTTTTATATAAAAAATTCTGGGTTATTTTGCACAAACCTTGTTTTTTTAAATCCTTGTCACTGTCCAAAGGGAGATCTCACCCAGACCATAGGTCATGTGCTTGGTGTATTGTCAATTCAATCAAAATAGGGACCAATTGAAATCAGCGAACAAATGGTACTTAAGAATAAAGGATTGAGGATCTAAAATGGCCAGCCGCAATGCAACATTGTAAGCACCGAAAGGAAGTTGACTAGCCCAACCTCCAACTAGGGTGAGGTCCAATAGGTTGCTCACACCCTATACTTGTCAAGAAAAGCATGGAGAAGAGAGAAAGGCCAGCCCCGAACCACTGAAATATATTTGAACCCTACCTCTGATGTTATGAATGGAAATGTGTTGGTTTTTGTTTGCAGAGACCATCAAAGTGACAGGAAGGATGCAAGTCACAGTCAAGAAAGCGCAAGGATACAGAAGAGGATGATGGTATGTGCACCATAGAGTTATGGTTTTGGAGGTATATGAGTTCATTATTGTGAGAAAATGGTGGAGGAAGATAGAAAATGTGGGCTCATAACCCACATGCTTTCGTATTTTGTATTTTTCTAGGGACAAAATGAATAGATCCTAGAATCGGTGTTCATCAAGTGGTATCAAACCATAGGAAGGAGGAATATTTCTTGCAGGAGAACAATTCCATAGTTGTGGTTGTGGGTATAATTTCTGAAATAGGTGAGCAAGTGTGCAATAGCCAAGAAATCAAAGGAAGCTCGAGAAGTAATAGAGGTAGCGAACTGTGATGCCAAAAGTTTGAGCCGGAGGAGAAATCCGATGAGGTGTCAATGAGGCATGGTTGTATCTCACTTATATATACATGTAGATACTGAAGATTGTGATGGCGAAGATCAACGAGATGCAACAGTGAAGATGAAGGCATGTTATTAGGAGATCATGAATAATTTCAAGAGAAGGAGTTTGATGCAGGAGCGTCGAACCACTACCCCAACAGAATTTATTTCGAGTATTTTTAGAAGAAGTGCGGTAGCCAAGGAGAGAGGACATGTTTTCCTCTTATTTTTAATTCATTTGCAAGCCTTTAGAAGGAAATTAGGTTGCAGGGGTGATATTTTATCTATTAGTGTTTGTTACCATTTTCTTTTTGTTTATAAGCTACCTACGAGTGTGAGAGAGGGCGACCAATAGAATGGATAATCAAGTCGAAAGGCTCTTTGGACTTTAGAGGCCATATATTGACGCAAAAAAACTGGAAGCAGACCCCTAAGGAGAGATGGTCAACTATAGCATGGCTCTGTCAGCACTACTTGTCCGAAACCCCATTCTTTGACTCCACGTGGTCCACTTATATCTATTCCTCGGAGATTTATTTATCAAATTCATGGAATTTGATAAATAAACTTTATCCACGACCTCTGAAACTTTATTTGAATCTCTCGGCTTTATATGATACCCCCAACCTTATAACAATTATACCCCGGACTTATGTTAATTATCTGCCAACCATTTAATTAACAACTTTGTTATGCTCCGGGCCCGCACAAACCATCGGAAAAATCCAACGGGACACACACACCGTACCTTAGTTAAATGTCGGGCAAGTCCATCGTGCGACTACCGTTAGATCGCAAGGCTCCAGATCGACGGCATGTACGCATATCGCTCGGCATCCTGGTACGAACGTTAACATGCGATGGCGCACTCTGAACGGTGGTTTTCCGGGGGTCCACCTCACCACGCGTCGACAGCTCTATGGAATTGCTCCGCGACTGGGAAATACCACTTACTCACCAAAGCGGTGCGATATGGGCAATCTTCCTCCTCAAATCCGCTCATGGTTTTATACAGTGCCTTACCAGGGTTTGTCCGGGGTTACGTTATTCCTTTTGGTTTTTAACTCACATCTAATCTTCGGATCAGATTCCGAAAGCAACGACTCTGTCTCTCTTTATTAAGCGGGAATTTTATATTTGAACAGTGTTCATGACCATGGTTCTCTACACAGACCTCGCCTGCGAGTGGGGTGAATTCACAGGGTTATCCAACAATTTACGGGAATTCAAGGACAGAGAAATGGAATTTCCAATGCACAATCGCCTCATAGTTAAACAATTCTTCACAATTATCAATTCAGACAGTTTGGAAATCAACAGGACTTGAAGTCTATTCAACCAGAAGCCATTGTTCAATACAAAGAATTGCAGAAATTTCTCTATTCCTCCTCTTCTTTTTCTCCTTTTAATACATCCGAGGGATTACATTTATATACATAAACATATAACCCTTCGGTTCCTCTGAGAGGACCGTTCTAGAAATAAAAGGTCTAATTACAATTATTCAACTAACTGAAATGTGACAGATGGATCGAACGAAACTGTTTGACTTCTACAAATATAGCTAATCTAAATGATACAGTCAGCTGAGTTATTGACACCTAGCTGTTACAATTCAAATTTTATGAACCCTCCTAGCTACAACATGTGGATAAACTTCCTACATTGCTGGCTAGTGTCTAATGCCCCTGCATCAGACTCTCGAGGGCAATTTTCTTCATGGGCTCCTGTCCATGAGCTCTTCCACTGATCTGCCTATCTTCTACGACATCCCTTCAGTCATCCAAGTGGCATCTTCCTCTGGATTATCCTTCCATTTGATCAAGTACTGAAAGTACTCTTGTCCTCTAGTCCTTCTTAATGGTCTTTTATCCAATATCTTCTCTGGTTGCAATTCCTTCCACTTAATCTGTTCCTTGTCTGCTACTCTCTCTTCTGTACCATTATCTTCATACTTGTACAAATCTGCAACATTAAAAATGGGAGATATTCCAACATCAGGAGGTAATTCAATCTCATAAGCATTTGCAGAAATCTTCCTAAGTATCTTGCATGGCCCAATCTTTTTGAACTTCAATTTGTTGTACTGCTTCTTTGGGAATCTCTCCTTTCTCAAGTGTGCCAAAACCTGATCTCCTACTTCAAAATGAACTTCCTTTCTGCTCAATTCTGCTCTTCTTTTATATTTGATGATGATGCTTTGTAGTTTTTGTTTCACTTGTTCATGTATGGCCTGGATCTCTGAAGCAAATTCCTCACCATCTGCACTCCTTAGCTCTACCTTTCCCAAATTTCTTAACTCTGATATTCCTCTGGGGTGCATTCCATAAACAATATGAAATGGAATCTGCCCTGTGCTCCTATTTGGTGAGTCATTATATGCATATTCTGCCTGAGGCAAAATATGATCCCACTGCCTGGGATGCTCTCCTACAAGACTTCTCAACAAATTTCCTAGACTCCTATTCACTACCTCATTTTTTCCATCAGTCTGAGGATTATAAGCTGAGCTAAAACTCAGTTTAGTACCAAGTTTCTTCCACAATGTCCTCCAAAAAAGACCCACAAATCTGGTGTCTCTATCTGAAACAATACTCTTGGGTAACCCATGCAATCTAACAACTTCTTTGAAAAACAAGTTAGCAACATGGGTGGCATCACTAGTTTTATAGCATGGAATAAAATGTGCCATTTTGGAGAATCTATCCACCACAAAAAAGACTGCATCATTCCCTCTCTGAGTCTTGGGTAATCCTAAAACGAAATCCATACTCACCATGTCCCAAGGCCTGTCTAGAATAGGCAAGGGAGTGTACAATCCTGCATTCTGGCTCCTTCCTTTAGCATATTGACAGATTTTTCAATTCTTCACAAACTTGTCCACTTATTCTCTCATCTTGGGCCAGTAATAGAAGTGACTCAGCTGCTCATAAGTCTTATCAATACCAAAGTGTCCAGGAAGTCCACCACTATGCTTCTCTTTGATCAAATTTTCTCTCATGGAACATATTGGTACACACAGTTGGCTTCTTCTGAATAACAAGTCCTCTTGCAGGAAATAATCCAGCCATTGGCTTCTATCTGTTAAAATAGGGTTACTACGTGCCTCAAATGCTTCCTTAAAATCTAGATCTGTTTTATACAATTCTTTGAGAAAATCAAATCCTACTACTTCAAAATTTGTTTCTTGAACAAGCATGTGCCTCCTACTCAAAGCATCAGCTACTTTATTGGCTTGGCCACTTATATGTTTCAAAACAAAATTAAAACCTTGGAGATACTCAACCCATTTAGCATGCTTATGTTTCAACTTGGGCTGTTGTACAATATACTGCAAAGCATGATTGTCAGAATACAATACAAATTCCCTGGACATCAAATAATGTCTCCACTTCTTCAGTGCCTGAACAATTGCATAGAATTCCTTCTCATAAGAGGAATAATTTCTTCTAGTGTCATTCAACTTTTCACTAAAATAGGCTACAGGCCTATCATCTTGACTCAACACAGCTCCAATGGCCTCTCCACTGGCATCACATTTTACTTGAAATGGTTTAGTAAAATCAAGCAGAATCAAAACAGGCTTCTCAGTTATCTTCTGATTCAACACTTTAAAGTTTCTTTCTGCTTCAGCAGTCCACTTAAATGGTTGTTTTCTCTTCTTTATTGTCTCAATTATGGGTGCATTGATCTTACTGAATTTTCTTATAATTTTTTTGTAAAAACTGGCAAGTCCATGGAAACTTCTCACCTCAAAAACATTCCTGGGTGAAGGCCACTCCACAATTGCCTTAACCTTTTCTGGGTCCATCATCAATCCTTCTGCAGAAACAACAAACCCCAAATACACCAACTCTTCCTTCATGAATGAGAATTTCTTCAAATTTATCAGCAATTTCTCTTGGTGCAGCGTCTTCAAGACATGAGTAAGATGCCTTAAATGTTCTTCTTTAGTTCTGTTGAAAACTAATATATCATCCAGATACACTATCACAAATTTACCAATGAAATCTTTCAATACTTCATTCATAAGTCTCATAAAAGTGCTAGGTTCATTTAAAAACCCAAAAGGCATTACCATCCATTCATACAGTCCTTCATTTGTTTTAAAGGCGGTTTTCCACTCATCACCCTCTCTTATTCTAATCTGATGGTATCCACTTTTTAAATCTATCTTTGAGAAATATTTAGCACCACTCAAACAGTCCATCAAATCCTCAACTCTAGGCAAAGGGAATCTGTACCTGATTGTGATCTTATTGATTGCTCTGGAATCAGTACACATCCTCCAGCCTCCATCTTTCTTTGGGCTCAATACTGCTGGTACTGCACATGGACTCAAACTTTCTCTAATCAGCCCCTTATCCACCAATTCCTGTACTTGTCTCCTGATTTCCTCATTTTCTTTGGGAGTCATTCTGTAGGTTTCCTTATTTGGCAGATTTAAACCAGGGATAAAATCTATCTGATGGCTGATCTTTCTCACAGGTGGCAGCTCATCAGGTAAATCATCCACAACAATGTCACAATATTCATCTAACATCTCTTGGATCTCTACTGGCAAATCAGAAATATTTGTAGAAGTAAGAACTACTTTAGGTTTGCAAACTAAAGCAAAGCTTACCTCTTCTTCTTCTATCTGTTGCAGATATTCCTTCCCGCTCAGCAACAAGGTCTTTGGATCAATCACTCTGTTGGATGGCTCTCCTTCTTCCATGGGTATCAATGTATGGTGCACCCAATATTTGAAGAACTTGTAAGTGTTATTCTTGCCATCATGCACTACTGCTCTGTCAAACTGCCAAGGTCTACCAAGCAGTATATGACACACATCCCTGGGCATTACATCACACAGGACCTTATCTTTGTATTTTCCCATTTGTAGCTCTATCTCACATTGCTCTTTTACAACCAGCTGGTGCCCTTTGTGCAGCCAGGACACCCTGTAGGGAGTTGGATGCTCCCTTGTCTTCAACTTTATCTTTTCTATTACCTCAGTGGAAACCAGATTGTCCATGCTACCACTATCAATGACTAGCTGGCAGCATTTCCCTTGGACTTTGCATATGCTCCTAAACAAATTTTTCCTTTGTGCAGGCTCAGTGGCCTCTTTGGCTTGCTTCAATAGGACCTTATTTACCACCAAGGATTCTCCCCTCTCTGGAAGAATTTCTTCTTCAATCTCTGCCTCTTCTCCAGCCTGGGCAACAACAGCATTTCTTGGGCCAACACCCACATTCTCTAGACACTCATAGTGCTTATGTCCCACCTGTTGACATCTATAACACCTCAACTCTCTACCTCTACCTCTGTCTCTACCTCCTCTTCCTTTTCCTCTGTAAGAACCCCTTCTGCCCCTTGCATCATCCTCTATAGATGCATTCTGAGGTGAGCTACTGTTAGCTCCATCCTTGGGTGTAGTAGGCTTTCCTCTGCCACCCTAACTTCCCTTTCCACGGAAATTACCTCTCTTCTTGGCAGACTGTTTCCTCAGGAGTTTCTCCTCTGCTTTCAAGGCCATCTGTTAGGCCTCTTCCACTGTCTTAGGAGACAGAAGACCAATATCATCTTGGATCTCCAGCTTGAGACCATTCACATACCTGGCAGTCTTCTCTGGTGTATCTTGAAATTTCCCAGCTCTTATGCTTACTCTGTAGAATTCCTCTGTGTATTCTTTTACAGTTAGCAACCTCTGTCTCAGGTTCTGCATCTGCTTATACAATGTCAGCTGATAATCACTAGGCAAGAATTTACCTTTCAATTTAGCCATCATTCTGGTCCAGCTCTTGATAGGTTGCTTGCCAACTCTCCTCCTCTCTGCCTGCACTCCATCCCACCAAAGTGTAGCATGTCCTTTCATCTTTGTCACTGCGAACCTGACCCTTTTATCTTCACTTATTTCTTCATAATCGAAGCATTTGTTCATTTCATTTATCCAATCTACTAGTTATTCTAGATTCATTCCCCCTACATAACTCGACACTTCAATTCTGGGCTTATCTGCAGACCCCATAACAGTTCTAAGGAGCCTCATGTCAGGAGGAATCTCAAAATTTTCTTCAGCTTCTTCTGTTTCAAGTTCACTGATGTCTTGCGGATCTCTGGGCTATCTTCGCTCCATGGCATCCACTCTGGCTTCAACCCTCTGCAACATCCCCAACACTTCAACATTGGCAACAAGTCTCCGTCTGCCAGCACCTCTACCAACTCGGATTGCCATGTCAGCTCTCCGCAAAAACAACTCAAAACCTGGCTCTGATACCACTAATGATGCAAAAAAACTGAAATCAGACCCCTAAGGAGAGATGGTTAACTATAGCATGGCTCTGTTAGCACTACTTGTCCGAAACCCCGTTCTTTGACTCCACGTGGTCCACTTATATCTATTCCTCGGAGATTTATTTATCAAATTCGTGGAATTTGACAAATAAACTTTATCCATGACCTCTGCAAATTTATTTGAATCTCTCAGCTTTATATGATACCCCCAACCTTATAACAATTATACCCCGGACTTATGTTAATTATCCGCCAACCGTTTAATTAACAACTTTATTATGCTCCGAGCCTGCACAAACCATCAGCAAAATCCAACGGGACACACACACTGTACCTTAGTTAAACGTCGGGCAAGTCCATCATGTGACCACCGTTAGATCGCAAGGCTCCAGATCGACGGCACGTACGCATATCGCTCGGCGTCCTTGTACGAACGTTAACGTGCGATGGCACGCTCTGAACGGTGGTTTTCCGAGGGTCCACCTCGCCACGCGTCGACAGCTCTATGGAATCGCTCTGCGACCGGGAAATACCACTTACTCACCAAAGTGGTGCGATATGGGAAATCTGCCTCCTCAAATCCGCTCATGGTTTTGTACAGTGCCTTACCAGGGTTTTTCCAGGGTTACGTTATTCCTTTTGGTTTTTAACTCACGTCTAATCTTCGGGTCAGGTTTCGAAAGCAACGAATCTGTCTCTCTTTATTAAGCGGGAATTTTATATTTGAATAGTGTTCACAACCATGGTTCTCTACACAGACCTCGCCTACGGGTGGGGTGAATTCACAGGGTTATCCAACAATTTACGGGAATTCAAGGACAGAGAAACGGAATTTCTAGTGCACAATCGCCTCACAGTTAAACAATTCTTCACAATTATCAATTCAGACAGTTTGGAAATCCACAGTTGTCAAAGTCTATTCAACCAGAAGCCATTGCTCAATACACAGAATAGTAGAAATTTCTCTATTCCTCCTCTTCTTTTTCTCCTTTTAATACATCCGAGGGATTAAATTTATATACATAAACATATTACTCTTCAGTTCCTCTAAGAGGACCATTCTAGAAATCAAAGGTCTAATTACAATTATTCAACTAACTGAAATGTGACAGATGGATCGAACGAAACTATTTGACATCTACAAATCTAACTAATCTAAATGATACAGTCAGCTGAGGTATTGACACCTAGCTGTTACAATTCAAATGTTCTGAACCCTCCTAGCCACAACATGTGGACAAACTTCCTACATTGTTGGCTAGTGTCTAATTCCCCTGCATCATATATTTAGTTTTTTCATATTATACTAGCTCTAAGAAGTTGTAATATATAATTTCCATTATATACAACTTGTGTGTGATTTTGTAATATTGCGTGTGGGTTATTTTGCACAAACACTATTTTGTTAAATCATTGTCATGGTCCAAAGGGAGATCTTACCCAGACCTGTAGGTCTTGTACTTTAAATACTCTCAATCTTGTAAAATCGGTGAACAAATGGTATTGTAGAAGGAAGGAGTTGAGAACTGAAATGGTCAGTCGCATTGCAACATTGTAAGCGTCAAAAGGAAACTTATTATCCCGACCTATGACTAGAGTAGGGCCCAGTCGGGTGGTCAGGCCCTACACTTGTCAAAATAGGCATGGAAAAGAGAGAAATATCGACCCTTGACCACTAAAATCACTGTGAACCTGCCCTATGACATCATGGAAGGGAGTGTGTTTATTTTTTTTTGTTGAGACCGTCAAAGTGACATGAAGGACACAATGCACAACCAAGAAAGGGAAAATCTAGAGAAGATGAAAAATGTATGTGTGTCACAAATTCAGGGTTTTTGAGATATATGAGTTCATTTTTGCGTGATAATGGTGGAGGAAGAAAAAAACATGGGCCCATAACCCATAGGCTTCCAAAGTTTGAAGTTTTCTAGGGACAAAATGAACCGACCCAAGAATGAGTATTCATCAGAGGTTAGAGGTTTAAATCTCATGTGGAGAGGTTGAGAATGACAATCACCTTTTGGGGAATTAAATTATCCCAAGGGGAGTTTCAAACCTCATGGGGACGGGTTGAGGATTGTGTCCACCTTTGGGAGAATTAAACTATCTCAAGGGGCATCCAAGTTCTACCGAGCTTCGCACAATTCTCGTGATGGCATCCTACTCATGGAAATATTGTTCTTCCATCCAACATTGAGCCTCGCCCTGGCCTAGGCTTAACTTAATTCAAAAAAAAATCTCATGCATCATATCTAACATTGTATTTAAAGATCCTAATTAGATATTCAAATTTTATTTATTATACTCTAATTTTTATAGTTTTATTTTAGCTTTGTATTTAATTGTTTGTTATTAATATATTAGTAGTTCATATTGTATATAGTTAATTGTTATTTATATTATTTAATATTTGACTAAATTTAAATTTGATATCATAAATAGTTTTATTAGGGATATCATTACTATTAATAAATATGATATATTAAATGACTTATTAAGGATATGATATTAATAATTAATATTGTATGTAATTCATTGTTATCGATATTATTTAATATTTAATTTAATTCAAATTTGATATTATTTTTTTAGCTTTATTTGGTGCTTGAGGATAGGTAGAGTGTCTACTCAAAATATTGGACACAATCTTAGTACTACATAGTGACAATCTCCAAAAATAACACTACTATGCTTATGGAGTGTAAAAGCCTACACTATTTTATTAATATTATGTAATATTTAATTAAATTCAAATTTGATATTATAAATAACATTATTGGGATATTATTAATATTAATAAATATGATATCGTAAATAATGTTATTAGTATATGTTTAATAAATAAGTTAAAGATATTAAAAAATCAAAATTGATTAAAATTTTGAAAAAAAAAAAAGAGATAAAATTTTATTATTTTCATCTATATTGATTTAAGATAAGGACTATAATTATGGTAATATAATTTTTTTTTTATGAGTTTTCTTTTTTTTCATCAAAAATATGATAAAGAATATTTATTATTTTAATTATTTTTTTAAAATTAGTAAGTAGAAATGGTTCATATTTTCATAATATGGAATTATTTCTCATTTCTAACATATAAGCTCCATGTATATCAATACATAGTATTCCACATAAAATAGAGTTAGGATTTTAAGGAGTAAGCTCACCAAGATTGTTTTAAGAGTGCACTAGAGTGTGAACTAATTTATATCAATTTAGTGCAATCACATATTTGACAATTATCTCATTGTGTTATTTCCATAAATCAAGTTTTCATAAAAATTGAACTTTATTCAATGGTGAGAAAAAATTTACTTTATTGGATCCAATTTTTTTACATTTTATTATTTAAATTTAAAATATAAACACAATTATTTATTTATTATTATTATTATTATTATTATAATAATAATAATAGATATTCAAATAATAATGTGTATTATCATCATTATAAATAGTCATAAATATTTAAATATTAATATTACTTAAAATATAAATTTTCAGAAGTGTTGAATTTATCTTTCAACTAAAAAACAATTTAATAAATTTTAAATTTTAATTTTAATCAAAAATATATAATTTTTTTAATATAAATTATATAATTTGAATTTAATAATTAAAATTAGATGCTTCCTAAAAGTTATATGTTTGATATATTTTAGTAATCAAATTGATATGTTAAACTTTTAGATTTAGATAACCAAATTATTGTGTGTAAACTTTTATCTTATCCTATAAATAAATAAATCAATAATATACCCCCAACTAAATTAATATTGTAATATAATTTTTATATAAAAATAATAATAAAAACAAATAATATTAAAATCTTCACCTTAAACACATAGAATCCTTGACAAGAAGCGCGGGGTCCATTTGAGAATATCAGTATATAAGGATCGACTTGAATCTAACTAAGAAGCCTCATCGAGTTATTTGGGAGAAAAAATTGAAACGCTTTTTAATAATTTTGATTACTTTAATCTTAATTTTTGAAATTCTGAATGGTCAAAAAAAATTATCAATTATTTTGGGATGGGATGTTAGAGATTGGACCGACGCATTATTATAACTATTATTTTTGGATGGGATGTTAAGACATCATTTCATTATCATAACTCTTTTAACTATTATTTTTGGATGTGATGTTAATATTATAACTATTTTAATTATTATTTTTGTATGGCATGTTAATATTATAATTATTTTAACAATAACTTTTTTTGGGATGGATGAGATGGAGAGATATTAGATCATTTTATTATTATAATTATCTGTAACTATTTTATGTTAATATTATAATTATTTTAACAATAACTTTTTTTGGGATGGATGAGATGGAGAGATATTAGATCATTTTATTATTATAATTATCTGTAACTATTTTATATATAGTTGTTTTTATTATTATAATTATTATTTTTGGATGGTATGTTGAGATATTAGATTATTTTATTATTATAATTATTTTATGGAATGTTAAGATATTAGATCATTTAACTATTTTATAGAGTTGTTTTTTTTTTAAGTTTTGAAAGGATAAATGGAAAAAGTTGCTTTAATTTTTAGGCTTTTTTAATATGATTATAAATGTCACAACCTAACTCATTTTTGTTATTATGGGTATATGTTTTTTTATTACTAATTAATTTTTAGATTTCTTATTTATTTTTTTATACTCTAATGGAATATAGAAAGGCTGATTGAATGAATTGTTTTAATGGTTATTATTAATGTATTTCTATTTTTACTCTCAACTTTCATGGAAAATGTTTGAGTAACATTATATGTAGCTCATGGCTATATTGTTTATGTGTTTGTTGGTTGAAAATTGGATAACCAAAGAGCTTCTCACTATTACACTTCCTAGGCATTATTCACCATAGGGTTGAAGACATGACTACAATTTGTAAAGGGCATGGAGGATGTAGAGGCAGATAAGGTCAAACTATTTGTAGAGAATAATAAGTATTTGAGTTATTGGTTGCAGCATGTTGTCCACATATTCCAATTACATCCATAGCTAAAATCGATACGGTAGAATCATAGACATGTCTTGAGCATTATTTCATTAGAGATGATGGTATTGTAGATTAACCAAATATATGACTTCAACAATACCAATAGCAAAACCATCAAAAAAAAATTATAGTAGAATGCACCAATAATTATTAAAGAATTTTGATATGTCTAAACATTGTCTAAATACATTGTAACAATAGAATAAAGACATTGAATTGAAAGTAACAATTTTAAGAAAACTCTAAATTAAAAATGTGATGACTCTACTAATACAACAATAAAGTAAAGAAATTAAACTCAAAATAATGAAGTAAAGAAAATTGAACTCAAAGTAATTTTAAGAAGACTCAAGTTAGAAATGTGATGAGTCTACTAATACACATGGATTACCTCAAACAAGATTACCAACTCTCATGCATAATAATTTATATGAGTAATATGTTTTTACTTTTGCTTATATCTTGCACCCGTAAAAGCACAATTAATTTGGAAAGTCTAACCTATAAAATAATATATTATTTTCCACACTTTTTAAAGTAATAATATTCATTATAATCCTTTTTAATAACAAATTTGTAAACCATCCATAAGTATTTATAGATTCATGTATAGATTTTCTCTTGGTTAACACAAAATTACAACTTACTTATTTAAAAAACTCTTTATCTTTTAACAATGATTTATTCTAAGTTGAATAATCGAAGGCCTCACCAAAGTTCCGGAAACTTAGATATTTAGTCTACAGCTTTAACTCTAATGCCATATAAGGCTAGGCTCATTCAAGTAATGCCATACAAATTATTATTTTTTAATTTAAATGTTTGTTGTCGAAAATTCAGCGATTCCCTTTCTAAAACTTACGATATGCATTGTTTTACATGTTTAACATTTAATACTATGTGAAAATTTAATGTTTATAGAAAAATTATTTCTAAAATAACACTGATAATATATATATATATATATATATATATATATATATATATATATATATATATATGATGAAGTTTACATTTTGTGATATTGTATTTCTTCAATTTATACCCATCGTCCAGAGCATCCTAGTTGCTTTTTGTTTCAGTGCATATAATTCTCTCAGTTTCAAGAAGTATTGCAGCAGCATTCATCAGTTCCAAGTATACAGAAAGGAAATATTTATCAAGATTGTAACTCTGCACAACAGTCCTGGGGAGAAGTCTACAGCTCAAAAGCAAGAATGCGGTAGCTTTAAATCAAACAAAAACCAGCGGATTATGGGCCCTCTTGAACTACTCTCTGATGCTGCCCTTCTCGAGGCGGAGAGCGTACTACTAGGTAACAAGATTCCATGCAATTTGGAATTATTTTATTGAAACCCACAATTGTGACATTCCCAGAATGAATACTGAATATTGCATCCTGTTACTGGGATGGGCTACTTGTATCATACTCAGCAATCTTAAGAACTTGAGGAGAAGCATGGTACATAACTCTGTGACAGGTTAATAGTCTCGTGTTCCCTTTCTTGATTTACTTTCTGTGTTGTGAAATTTTCTCATATAAGGACCCTCTTATATAGACTTGATCATTATTCACTTTGTGCTCTCACAAAATACACCATTCCAAAGAACGTCAACGAGATTGCAACCTGGCGTGAATGAATCTCCATGTGAGCTTAATTTATGATAATAATGTGACCAATATTATAAGTCTATAACAGCCATTCCATTCCATGAAACGCATCGAACCTTTAAATGAGAGGCGCTACTTAGAAACTGAGCATACAAGTTTTATTGATTAATCAAACAAATAGAATCACATATATACATGAGGATTGTCTCAAGATAGAGAAGCTATCTTAAACACACAATAATTTGGTTGAGAGAATATCTCAATCTCACATCAAACTAGGAACTAACCTATCAAATAGGAACAGACTCTATATATAGAGAGAAACACAACTGAAGACAAGTAGGAATTACATATTCCAACAGCGCTGACTCCTAAAGCCATACTATCCCCACTGCAAGGCTATTCTTTCCTCCAACCAAAAATTTTCTTACTATTGTTATTTAAAGAAAATCATGTCATTTCAAATTACTAATTGGTGATCTATAAGGGTGTAGGTTTTTTTGTCAGATGTTTTTTGATCTCAAGCTGTTAACGAGTTTCTTTACATTTGAGGAAAACTAACTCTTCGCTAAACAAAAGCACTTTTAAAACATAGAGCATAATTCAGAACCAGTACATTTTTATAGTATTGTGTAATATCATTTAGTTAATATTTAATAAATTTATTTAATTTCAGTTTATAAAATGTAAATGGATGAACTTGTGTGGAGTTTAATTTTTCATTTATATAGTTGAGGGTGAGAGCAAATCATCCAAAATAAAATGTTGAATTTTAAATTTTTTATGTTTTGACTTTTTTTTCATAGGTATATAGTGTGGTTATTTTTTTATTAGTAGAGATTTGTTGGAATCACAAATTTGAGCTATGAAATATGTGTAATCCAAGTTTTTCAATGTGATGAATCTATTTATTCATTCAAAGACACATTTTAAATAAAAACAAAAACAAAAAATCACCATTTTGCCAAAAACTTTGTCCACTTATTTGAGCTAAAAACCCAAAACTTAGAAAAATTAAACTATGCCAATAAAATATATCCAAGAGGCATAGGCTAATATTTGTGGCATATTCATGGTGACAATGTCCCACAATATTGGTGATAGCTAGTTTTTGTATCCAACATTTAGTAGAATGAAATAATATATTTCATAGTTCTTCCAAATGAAATAATTTTTTTTTTATAATATTTAAATTTAATTTTTAAAACAAACCCTATGCTTGAAGTCTTACTCTTTTGATAAAATGGGATTTATATTCTTAGATAACATCAAATACCATGATAAAATTCCATGAGTTACCCAATATCATGGGACTATAAACCTTAAATCATCTCATAAACCCATCAATCATTGAATCAAACTTATCTTAGTTACTCTATCGTCAAATCAAGATTAAACCAATATTCATGTTTTAAACTTGATTTGTGATAAACATTGGTTCCCCTAAGATTTTTTCTTTTAACAATGTTCAAATAAAATATAAGTTTAGTGTACGGTAAAAAATTTGAAACCACTTTGCATATCGGAAAGTGATTGCGATGTTGGAAAACTACCTTTTGTGAGAGTACTTTAAAGATTGTAAATATTTCTATAAATAAAAGTATAAATTTTATATTATTTGTCCTTAATAAATGGTACGTGTAAGGCCTTTGGTTAGTAGCACATATGACACCTCCACTTGATTAGTAGAACACCTTGGCAGAGTTGGATATTGGGGTTTCCGTGATGAGTAAGAGAATTGGCCCAATTGATGAGACTCATGCTTGGATTAAACAAAGATGGGATGGAGATATATTTGTATAGGGAGTGGGTAGGACTATCTTGGGGCTTGATCAAGACATGCAACCCAAGTACACTTGCATCCCTTACTTGCAAAATATGTTGGTTAGATGAGATGAGTTTGCCAAGGAAAGGTGAGATGATACGATGACTCAACAAGATTTCCTAAGAAAAATTCTAGCTCAGATGGCACAAGGGACATGTGAGGCCAAATTGGAAAAAATAAATTTGGGTGTGAATAAACTAATGAAAGGATAAAAAATGGATGCATTATGTCTTGAGTGCATCCATGTGATGATCTTGTGATTCAAATAAAATCTTCACCAAATAATTCAATTCCCCATGAGTTGGAATGGACGCATCCACATGGTGATATGAAGGATTGGCTCATCTAAAACACCAAAAATTGTGATAGTTCATGGGAATGGATGGACACACATATATATAATGGAAGATTGGACAACCAAAACACACAATGCAACATGAATATGAAATCAAAGAATGAAGAGAGCAAGAAAAAATGGAATGAGTGCACAAGAATAGTTGCACAAGTGAACAAGTAACCAAGCACATAGATAGAGCATGACCAAGGGAGATAAAATTTGGTTGTGATGACTATAGTTAGGTAAGAAAGTCTAGTTGTAGCTAGTTCAATCAACGATTTCATGCAAAAGTAGAGACAAGGGAAGTTGTAGAATGTCTTAGGTATTATTTATTATACAAGATATGGGTCACTTCTAAAATCCATTGTAATATAATATCTTGAATTGTAACAATCTATGGGTCTTAAGCATCGTTTTTGTTTTCCAACATATATTTGGTTTCATTCCATTTTTGAATGTTTTAGATGTGATTGTTTAATTCTAATGTTTGAATAGTTAATATTTTTATATGAAATGTTTATGTATTGAATTTTCTAACTGTTAAAGTGGGAGTTCAATACATGAACAAGGCATGACTCCTATCCATCCCAAAAACTTAAGATTTAGTACAAGTCAACTCAGCGAAAAGTATTAGGGCACTCTAAGTTAGGCATAGTCCAATGAAGTACACTTGGATTTTTTTAACCACAATCTTGACACATCATGATGCCAAATGACTTCAATGAGCCAACTTCGGTAAGAGTATGGGAAGACTTTGGGCATATGACAAATAGTATGAAAGATATTCCTAAGAAAACTTGTTGATATTCACCACTATTACCAACATGACTGATGATATCAGTGTAGAACAAATTTTGAGCAAATTTTTGGATGCTAGATCAACTAAGTGGTAGGTCAAACACTCTGTTGGATCGGAAGAAACTTGGAACGTGATATAAAGTCATATAAAAAGTTGATAAGACAAAGTGATAGATATTTATAGGCTTGTCATGATGAGTTACAGTGACTATAGCTCCAAGAATTTGTTTTAGAAGTCAGCCAATAAATGCTTTGAATAGAGCATATGGGTCATTTATACGGGAAAATGTTCTAGGGCCACAAGAAAATCATAGGAATTAACAACATGTTTTCAAGATGATCAGTTGAACATACCAATTAAATAGGTTGACCTTAAGCACACATGAATTAGTGGTAGTAAAGTGGCACAAATGATCCTTAACATAGAAATCAACCTAAGGCAGAGGTATGGAAAGCTTGGATGATGAAGCTTAAGAAAACAAAGATAGGTTCCATGAATAGAATCCTAAAGAAGATTGGAAATATCAGTGCATATGTGACATCTTTATTCAATTAGTTGAGGGATTTATTGAATAGAACCAAACCTTTACAAATTGAAAGGTTAGGATCAGTTAAGAAAGAGGATGGAAAAGATGGAGGAAACATCAAAAGAAGGAAATAGGTCAAACTGCTTGACCATAGAAGTAAGGTTGTTCTGTGTTTCCTTTATAAACATAACCATTTCAAAAGATATTTACCCTTGAATAAATAGTTGGAATAGTTAGAATAAAACCAAGTGTGTTCGATATAGAAGAAGCTCACAACCTTGGAATAAGTTATCCAATTGCAACAACCTTGAAAGAAAATGTTGGGTTAGAGGTATTAATAGTGAATCTAGAATCTAGATGAGTTCAAAGAAAAATAATATAGATGTGGTTTGCAAAATAGAGAAGGAATTTCTTTTGTGGATGTCATGGTGAGTGGTCTAAAAGTGATATCCTTCGTAGAAGCCAATGTGAGCCACAATTTTATGAGCGAATTGACAGTTACGTAACTCCATTGTAAGCCTAATAATAGTATATGCACATTCAAGGTGGTTAACTCAACATTGAAGTTGGTGGTATGGGAATTTTACTCCACATGCTTGAGAGTTAGGAGTTGTTTTGGAAATTGGGATTTGATGGTGGCTCCATTGGACAACCATATGATGGTCTTGGGGAAATATTTTCTTAAGCTCATCAAGGAAATTCCTAGTGTTGCTTCATTTTATTGGATGAATTCAAGACACTAAGTATTCCCATGACAACAAAGAACAAGCTTGGATGGAAGCATAAAATGTCCATGATCAAGTTGATTGAGGAAGTCAATATCTATGTAGATAGGACTTATGATGTAATGCAAAAATAAGAGGAAACACTAGCCATTTCATATTTGGGTGGTCTAGGTGAAATAGAGCAAAGGTTAAAAACAACATAGAGGGTGGCAGAGTCAGTAAAAAAGAACAAGAACCAATTTTGGAGCCTGCGAGACCAAGCTAAAGGGCATGAAGGAAATTTGAAGTAAAGCCTCACAAATATTGTAGAATTCATTGGGAAATAGTTAGAACATGAGTCACATTGCTTGCATCCAAGTTGCAATCAAGTTGTTCCAAAAAAACCACGAGTTCCACTCATAGCCAAAAAACCAAGTGTGGAGCAATGCACAAAGGAACTTTCCTAACTTAATTTGGTTGGAGATGTAGAGGAAGCATGAGAATAGGGTCATGACCCCACAACCACTATGAAATTTTGTATAAAATTCATGGGATTATATGAGTTTTATCTCACCATGGAATGATTTGAAGAGTTGGAATGCATACTAAATAAATTTAGGATGGTCTTGAGGTACGTGCACATGAAGCATGAGTCAAACACTATGTTTTCCCATAGCCTTGGTGGAGGCTACAAGGTTTACTCCATATATTGAGTAAACCATGAGTAAACGCATTTTTAAGAAGTGGAATGTGTTAAATTAGTTTCATTGATAATATGATGTTGCAGTAAAGTTAAAGTGCAAATGAACTATTGATATTTGTTTGGTCGTGGAAGATAGAAGTCAACCCAATGAGTTATAGAAAAAAATTGGGTAGTTTGGAAATAGCTAGCATAACAAGTCATGAGAATAATTTAGTACATGAAACTAAGGAAAAGAACGTTACCTTGAGATTGGAGGTTGGACAAGAAGATGAAGTTGTGAATTAAATGATTGCATTTGGGATGAAGAAGTGCATCTCAGGATTTGCATGTGATAATTGGATTAGAAACCCAACCAATGTGAAATTTGAGGCCATCAATGTGCAAAGACATGGTATAAATGGTTTAAGTAATGGTGCAAGGATAACCTGAAATGGTTCAACATTCAAGAAAAAACTATAAAGGGAAATAATAGCAAGATATAATTGGCATAGTCAACATGGAAGATTTGGGTAAGGGACATTCATTCTTGAAGGTGAAGTGGTCACACCAAATTTTGGTGGAGATCATGTGGGAGACAAATGAATCACAACTCTAGTTGACTTGGGATGATTCAAGGATTCCAGTGGAGAAATTTGGGGATTCTAACTTCAAAATTTAGAGTTTCTAATGGCGCAATCCCTGGGATTTTCAATAGACTTGGATATGGATGGAGGAAAAAACTCAAGAAGAAACGTGAATATGGAATATTTTGAGAATTTTTGTGAGGATGACAATGAATTTTTGTGGGGAAGTAGCTAAGGTATTTAGTTAGTATGGCTTGTACCACCTTCGTCTAACTAATAGAGCACCTTGGTAGGAATGGGTGTTAGGGTTTCTGTAATGAGTGAGATACTTGTCCTGATTAATTAAAGTCATGCTCAAATGAATGAATAAGGGATAGTAACATATTTATATAGCGAGTAGGTAGGAGTTCCTTGATGCACGATATAGACGTGTGACCCAAGGATACTTGCAAAAGATGTTGACTCAATGAGACAAGTTTACATAAGAAAAGTTGAAATGCTATGATGGATGGGTTATTTTGTGTAAGGAAGTGCTATCCTATATGGAACAATGCATGAATGGGTTTCAATTTGAAAAAGGTGAGTTGGGTTGTGGTAGTGTATTTGGAGCAAGGGTGTATGAAATACACTTATTTACTAAGTCGGTTGCTACCTCCACAAGGTCACAGAGAAAACTTATTTCCTACTGTTAGTGGAACATATTTGACACAATGTAAACTAAGTTTGAGGGAAAAATAAGCATGCAACGCTAAGAAAAACTACAACACAAGATACAAAATAAAAAATCTTGATGGAGAAAATGGCGTAATAACACAAGTGGAGGGTTATCCCTTTATTAGGTGATGGTGGTAAAAAAGATACAATGTTAAACAGTTGAAGAGGGTTCTTTGAGCTATGGAGCTCAGATACCCAAAACAAGGAGGTCTCCTTCCCTCGAGTTCCTGCAAGAATCTCTTCCTTCTCTCAAAGGATGGTAGATCAAGATCAAGTGGTGAAATTCTCTCTCTTGGACTGAGATGTTTGTTATCCAACATATGAGTCCTTCCAATCCCTCTGCTGTTGGACTATGAAAGATGGTTTTATATGAAGCAATTTGGCCAACATAACAATGTTTCTACAATTCTCCTTCCAAAGGCTAGATTATATAGACATTTTTTGAATTCCTTCCTCTTATTTTGGCCCAATATGGATAATGACATAAGAGTGGAGGAGGGATTCCTTTGTGGGCTGCATTTACTACTCAAGGTAGATAAAATATGGTTGTCCTTGACAGTACTGGGCAGAGAATCATCTTAACCAAGTGTGCCAAGTGGTCCCTAATGGTGACATTTCGCCATCTTCAGGACCAGACGACTATCGAAGGAATAGTCACGTTGTGTGCAAAATTCCTTTGATGCAGGTACGTTGTCATTTAATTTCCTTCCGATCCTTAGGAAGAAATTAAATTTTAGTCTGCTCTAATGTATTCCTTCTACGAAATATTCATATGTACCTTATGCTTGACATTTTTAATGTCTTTTGCATGTACGATTTTCTGGTGTTAACAGTTTCCCTCTAATGTATGAGTTCTAGGAAGAATTGTATAGCCTAAATACATTATGCTTTCTTTTTTGTGTGATTCTTTTCACAGAGAGAGAGAGCGTAACTTGCTTTGGATATGAGTTGGGAGACCCCTTGACTTAAGTAAAAAATACATCATGCTCTGTAGGAAACTTGCAAGAGATAGAATAAATAAAATATTTCTACGAGGCGAGCATGTCCCATGCTCGTGATGTTTGACTAGTTAAGCTAATCTAACAGATAATTATGTTGTTTATGTAACTTTTTGGTAGTGACCTGTTGTTGGTTGATGATGACGTTTGTTGACGCCCTCAGGGGCATTTTTCTTTGAAATAAGGTTTAATATGGTGCCCACATGCATAATCTTGGTATGGCACATTTTTAGGAAAAGTTCTCATTATATGCATGGGCCTTTGACTATTGGGGACCTTCCCATGTAGGCATTGTTGAAAGAGATGCTTATTGAGTCACAAGTTTTCGACGAATTTTGACAGAGTGCAACAGTTATGAAGTACGATACCATATTGGACATGAAAGATTATGTTGAAGTCAAACATCAAGAGTATCAATGACATCAATGGGCAATATGATTCCCATAGTGCCATCTAAGGATGCCCCTATTGAGGTGAGGAGTCATCCAAGGTACTACCTCCTTCTTAGAAAATGGTTTTTGTAGTCAACAAGAAGGAAGCATCCACTGATCGAAATGATTACTGATGCAAAGGACCAGTTTTGTTGATGTATCAGGGTGTGATGTGATGCGTTAATTAGGCATGATGACGAGAAATGGCTATAACTGATGATGGTAGTTAAGTGGCCCGAGGTCGGAGCTGTAAATATGAGTGGTAGTAGTCATAACAATTTCTGATGAGGAAATCCATGTAGTTGGTAGGAAATCCAGGGTAGGTGTATGGTTTTTATGATTTTCATGGTTGGGTGTGGTAAATAATGTACAACTCCAACCAAGGGTGTTCTGGGACTGTTTCCGAGTGAGAAATGTAAATGGATGGGTGAGAGTTCTCTCCTAAAAAAAATATGTGTACACTTGCCAAAATAATATGAAGGTGGTTTGGATGTACAAGCATGGAGACGGGTGCCCCATAAATATGGATAATCCTTCACTATGGTGTGAGGAGTGTGTGTTTTTTAAGGTTGGGAGGCCCACTGGTTGGTATCAATGCGGGGTTGATGAGGCAGGTGAAAATGTCACAGATGCGATACGTTGATGGGGGTATGATAAGCCAAATGTGAAACGTGGTGGTGCATTTTTTTTATCTATTTGTGGAAAATGGTGGCCTAGTAAAGGGATTTTAACATGTAATGGGTAAAAATTGACTTGGTGTTTGATGATGGATGGATGAACATGAAGTGGTTCCTAGGTCATAGTTATTGTCATGGCTCCAGATATTGGTGTATGGTCTACATGAGTGATGGATTTCGTGGAAGGTGAGGCTCTATCTACCTGCAAGGGTGCTTATCATGTGAAAGGTGGTGTGATTATAAACATGGTCGAGTGAATGAAACCTATGGTTTATTTCTCTAAAGAAATGATGTTAAGATATGCAAATATTCTTGGGAATCCTATCATGCTGAGGGTAGAATGATACCTACTCTTGTACTTTCATTGTCCAAGGTGTGAAATGATCTGGCGTGCCTTCAATACCTACATTCGATACCCCAAGTAAAAGAATATTTTTCATACAAATATATTTGAAATAACTTGAATTCAAAGCAAAAAGAGAGGGCATACCTGAATTGAAGTATGGTGGACATTGTGCCTAAAAATTAATTTTTATGAGGCATGGATTTATGCGCCCTATTTTGAACATGATGAGGTGCTGATCACTGTGGTTCTTGCGGTTTTTTGATTGGGTATTCTGAGCTCTAGTTATGGTCTGTTAAAAAATGAGAAAAGGGCGATATATGGGCCAATATGGTTCATTTTCAAATCATTTGTGTCTTTTGATGGTCTGAGGTCAGAGCCGAGCTCATGTCCCAAGTTTCTCTTGTCGTTGTGGTCATCCTGAATACTCGAGATTCATGCTGTTAGTGTCAGGTACGACCTTAAACATCCCAATTTTTATTTATGTCATTTTATAGAGTGGGGGGTCCATACAAATATGAATTTGTACGAATTTTATACCCATTTTTAGGTAGGACCGTGTGGGCGATCAAGGATGGCTTGCGCAGTCCTCGCACAAAAGGTGATTTTTACGTGAGGCCCCCGTGGGTTGGGAAATTTATGTGCGTTGAGCCTTTCGCCCGTATCTGCTACAGGCACACGATCAGCGTGCCTAGGTTTTTTATAGGTGTGGGGAGGCCGAATTTTGTTTTTTTTTTTTAATAGTTTTTTATAAAAAATTGATTTTTGGTGTTTTTAATAATGGCAGGATGTTGTGGCAGGAGAGGGATTGGCCTAATCTCCATGCAGAAGTGGCCCAAGACCCTTGTGATTGGGAGATCCTAGCTAGGCACAGTTTATTGAAACTTTTAGAGAACAACACACTGAGGTCCCAGAATGGGTTCTTGAATTACTTAGTCAGATGCTAGAACAGGAGACGATGCGTTATGGTCCTGTGTCGCATAGATGTCGTGATCTAGCCAGAGATCGGAATCTATTTTGTGACAACTAGTTTTCCTTAGGGGAAGGCCCTTCCTTATCCACTCCATCTTTGGGTAGAGGAGGAGGGGCACTATGGTCTTGACCTAATCAGCTGAGGTTGTATCTATGTGAGTTTTATGATAGACCTAGCTGATAGGGTTGCATTGGCAATGATAGCTTGCCTATCTGGGTCGACGATGACCGATCGAGTGTCAATTCCATAACTTGTGGTTTTTTGTCAACTTCAAGCTAGTCACTTATTTTATTGGGCTCACTACAACTATCAAGGTATGGTCACTCAACTGGCCAACTCCCAGAGGGGTGCTATTAAGACCTTTTCTTATGCGAGCATCCCCTATAGCATTATGTATGAGAGGGTTGTGATGCTCCAACGCTTTTTGGTAGTGCCCCTGGCTCCTCTGAGGGATCCTTGGATGTGTTGGTGGGTGCCTGTGTTTCCCCATGGTGGTGGAGGAGAGGCAAGTCGTTATTGGGATGCGACAGTCGAGGCATGGTTCAAGTTGAACCTGCAGGTGTTCCTTGAGTTCCCATATTCAGGGATGGATTCAAGGGGGATCCGGATGTGGGTCTCCCTACAGGCTATGCATGGGACCCTGTAGGTATGACCTTTGTTGTTTTCTGCAATTTTAGGATTCTTATTGTGTATATATCTATATTCCTTTGATGGTGACACTCATACTTTTTTTTAATTTCTCTTGCAGAAGTGGGATTGGAAGGGCATCCTACCGCTCATTTGGTAGATCACCAGCCAAGCAGGAGGGACCCTCTTGGGGCAGGTCAGGCACAGATTGGGGGAAAGATTGGTACAGGGGGTCCCTCGAGCAAGGGTAGCAGTGCTGCAACTGCCGGTGGGGATGTTTCTCTTCTTTCACATCCTGAGTCAGCCGAGGCATGGGTGGCGGAGATCGAGGAGTTGTTGGTTGCTGTAGATATTATAGTGTTGGAAGTAGAGGCTCGAGCTTAGGCAGCTGATGCTTGTGTTGTAGGTATAGAATATTCATGGAGTCAGTTGGAGAGGTTGACCCGAGGCTTTTTGACCAGGGGTTTTAACAACCTAGATGAAATATGGTTGGAGATGGTGATGGCCTAAGAGAGGGTGCATCACCCGAACTTGCGAAGGCCAGCACTTGTTGTTGTGGTTGTTGCTCCTATACTGGCACTAGCTACTCATATGGGTCCAGATGACCCATCATGAGGGGCTCAGCCCTAGATATTTTGTATGGTCACAGAAAGCACCCATTATGAGGATGCTTCCCTGTATTTATGACATGTATATTTTTTATTGACATGATGGTCAGTGACCTGTTTTGTATACTGGGACACATATTTTTTTGATGTATATATGCAAGATGTAATTTTTTGAGGCTCTTATGATGTGTCTATGGTTGTTATTATTTTTTTTATGTTTGCATATTTTTATGATGGATCATGTTATGTACCTATGATGGATGTTTATTCTTTATGACTTTTCTTTTTATGGATGATGGTTTATACAAGATGCATTCTAGTCTAGGATATGGGTAGGCATGCGATTAGCTACTTGATTTTTATTTATTGGTATATGTGTAAATTTAATGTGATCAAAGTGATGACTTAATCGTCGTGCATGCTAGTCTATCCTAGATAGGTGTGAATCTCATACTTGAAAAACTTGGTTTAACTATGATACCACTAACTGGAAATCAAGATAGAAATGTAGATGGTGAATTCCCTGGTTGTAGGAATCACTCAATAGCCCGATGACTGCATCATATTCTGCTTGATTATTGGTATCTGATCCAATATATACTCCGTTGGTGAGGAATGGTGACTGGTCAAGGGAGTATATGGCCCAAGTGGCTGCTCCTAGATTTTGTGACCATCGAGAGGCTTCTACAGCAAATCCAAAATAGTGGATGGCGGGATGATCCATTTGTGACACAAGAGCATGTTTTTAGAAAAAGTCCGCGATGCTTGTGATCATCTTAAAAATTTATGTTACACTCACTTTATCTCTAAGGCTGAGACTTCCTGCCCTATGGGTGGAATTTTTTGAGGTAGATCCCATTGACAGGATAAGCTAGGCATGTACCATCGGTATTAGACAGAATGTATGCTCCTTTGAGGAGGCAGTGTATGATGATGTAAGGGCCCTTCCATAATGGTTTGAACTTCCCGAGTCCTAAGGATTCTTTTTCAATGTCGTAGTGGAGGACTATCTACCCCTCTGAAAGTGAGTGAGGGGTGATGTTGCAGTCGAATGATTACTTTACTCTTTTCTTATCGACGAGCTCTAACTATACCAATTGCTTCTCTAAGGTTTGGGTATTAGTGAGGAGATTGATAGTTTCATGTAATTTAGGGATTTCGCATTCAATGGGAAGCATGACCTCCACTCTGTATTCCAATTGGAAAGGTTTGAACCCTGTTGAGGATTTAACCATTGTGCGATATGCCCATAAGGCTGAAAATACCATATGGTGACAGTTAGTTTTATGGTTGTTACCCATACATTGTAACATCGTTTTGAGTACTTTGTTAACAACTTCTACCTGCCCTTTGGTCTGGTCGTAGTATGGTGACGCAAATTTGTGCGTAAATCCTAGATGATGGGATAGCTCCTAGAATATTTCATTCTTAAAATTATTTCCATTGTCGGATACTAACTCCATAGTCACACTGAATCATGTGATGACATTGTTGAAGAGAAATCGAGCTACGGTTTTTGTCGTGTTGTCATATGTGGGCATGGCTTCTGCCCATTTGGTGAAATAGTTGATGACTACAATAATTTATTTTTGGTTTCCAGACGACATACGGTTGCAATTCATAAAGTGGATTCCCCATTTACAAAAGGGACCTACTACAATGACCCAATGCAGAGGAGCAAGGGGTGCTCTTGCCTTGTGGGTGAAGCGATGGCATCTCTTGCACCTTTTGATTTCTTTAATGCAATCGTGGAATAGGGTTGGCCAAAAATAACCATCCTGCAAGACTTTATAGGTGGTGGCCATCCTTGAGAGGTGGTCACCACAAGCCCCACTATGGCATTCATTTATGGCTTGTTCATCTTAGTCATGTGTAAGGCATCGACGTAAAATAGTGTCAGTGCCTCTTCGATAGAGGACATCCCCCATGAGAAGGTATCGAGGGGCCTAATGGCATATGCACCTTCAATCATCATGGGAGAGTTGTGGTTTGAATTTTGTGGTTCACAAGAATAGAAGGATTTCCCCATACTAAGGGTCCTCAGTCATCACTAAGAGTAGATGTTCATTTAGTAGTGAGTCATTAACTAGGGATCCTTGAGTCGTACTTGGGGATAAATGATGAACTCATCTAGGATTAATGTTTTTTTTCTCTTGGGGGAGCTGAATTGTAGGTCGAATTCTTGCAGTGTAACTACCCATCAAGCGTACTTATGATTCATCATATGGCAGTTTACCAGATATCGCATGGATTTGATAATTTCTATGACTATTGTAGTCCTTAGGATGATGTAATGTCGAATATTTTCTATTGCGTGTACTAGGGCTAGGGCATTTTTTTCTTCCCACTCGTACCTTAAAGCAGGGTCAGATAGCTTCTTACTGACGTAATATTTTATGTACTCTTTATTATCTGGTCCATCTTGGGCTAACACCCCTACTATGGCTATGTCTAATGCAGATAGATATAAGGTGTATTCTTTGTCGTAATTGGGTGGGTTGATCAACCAGGCTAAAGACAAGGTGTCCTTCAATGCCTTGTTGTAACATTTCTTGTTTTGATAAGTTAGACATTGTAGAAGAAAATGAAAAATTTTAAGAATGTTAGGTTTGGATATGAATAGATCAAAAATAAAAAAAAATTAGGACTCATGAAAAAATAAATAATCATAACATAAAATGATAGGATTAGATGCTTTAAAAAATGAAGCCTAAAAAGATTGAAAATGCTAGGCATAGATTGAAGCAATAAAAGAAAAAAATTTCATAGCTTCAAATAAAAAAGAAAGTAAGTTGTGTGCAGTTTGTTTGAGATGCCACAACCCTAAAAAAAAAAAAAAATTATCATACTGCTTAAACATGATCAAAGATATTTAAATTGATGAATTAGACCTAGGAAAGTTAATGGCAGCTTGTTCAAATGTGCCAAAAATAAGATTAAGATTTAAATTAATTTTTAATAGTGTTAATCTCTTCATTAAGTGGTTAAATATTATTGTAATAAATCGTATGAAATGATTTTATTCTAAGGTTGCAACGCGACAAAGTGCTTTTTTCATTTCGTGTTAATGGCATACCATATCTCAATGGTGGATCTCTTCCCCACCCAAATCAACGGTGGGGAAGGAATTTTGCACCCCCTTTATCTGTTTCTCGTTAACAGTGGGGGGGGTCCAAAAAGTGGTTTCTTTTTGGTGGGCCCCTTGCATACATGTCACTCTCTCAGCATTTTTCAACCCCCCCCCGCCCGCTCAATATCATTTACCGTAGCCTACCCCCTTCAAAATTTTCCTTCCCCCCAACGGTTGTTTTGACTCCCGCCAACAGTTTTTTGCCTTCCCTCCAATGACTGTTTCCCGATTCCAAATCACCTCTTTTCACATGTACTATCCCATTACACTCGCTCCCTTATCGTTGCAATCTTCCATCCCATTACACCCGCTCTTGTACTGTATCCACTCCTTTCATTTTCAAACACTCCATTATTGTTATTCATTGACACCTCCACAGACCAGTTCTCTAAAATTCATCCCCATAATGGTATTCCAAACATGTTATAAATAAAACTATCCCATTCCTTGCATCACCCTTTGCTTCATTTGTTATTCTTTCGAAATTTCAAGTTTGCAAAAACACAATTTCAGTTTATAGCTCTATCATTTTTCACCCTTGTCAACATAATTCTTACTTGCAGAGACTGTCTTTTCATTTTCTCTCAGTTTAATAGAGACATTTTCCTCTTTATTTTCCCCTTCAAATAGATGGCTCCCAAAGGAAAGGTCGAAAACCAGTCATTAAAGAAACTCCTAGTGTTTCTGCCCCGGTTGAATCTCTTGACCATATCCCATTAGCCAATCAATTATTCAATATTATAGACACAGAATGAAAATTTGAGCTCTATGAATTGCATCTATGGTTAAAACAGAAATATTTGGACAAACATGATGAATTCAAGCTCTAGGAGACTTTATAACCTATGTACATATTTCCTCAAACTCATGAGCTCCCTAACCTACTCACCTGGTGTCAAGCTAGGTATGATCCCCTTAAAAGGACTATATAGCTCAGAATGGATACATTCTTATTTATATTACTCCTGAGACCATAAACCAAATTTTTCTTATCACACAAAGTGATTCCTTGAGTCATTTTTCCCAAGCTTCTCTCATGGATTTATACCACAAGATGACTTTTCCTCAGAAAGCTCAAATATTTGAAACCTTTCTTCCAGATGATGTTGAGCTTCCAAAGAAGAACCCTCCTTACCCATCCACTATGTTCCCTGAAGAAACCAGGCATATTATTTCCTTAATTTTCTGTTTTTTATGCTATCAAAATGATAGAACAGTAGATGAACCAATCCTAGGCTTTTTTTTCCATTTTCTCCAAAGGCAGTTAGTCATCATTCATGTACAATTACAACTAGTTCCTGGCTAATAATATGCATGAATAGATGATGAATTTGAAAACTCAAGGGATGTTCAAGTACACATTTTCACTAGTTCACATGTTTATTTTTCAATAGGGGGATTCATTACCAATTACATGGCATAAACAGGATGATCAGGGTGTCAACCAATCAGTGATACATTGGACTCAATTGGTTAGATCAATTTCAACTGATTTTTAATTTTCATATTTCATTGATTCCTTCATTCATCGAGTTGCCTAGCTCTTAAGCAGTCAGAATGAGCCTATGATTGGCTCAGAAATCAAAAGAATATTCCATCTAAGTGATCAAGTTAAAAAAGAAAACTGGTATGTTTGCTAGAATTACATAGAGATCAGAGTATATGGTTATGAATTGGCACCTTACAGGCTGCCCAAATATGTTCCAATGAGACTTTTCTCTCTGTAATATATTAGACAGATGATTAACATGGATGAATTGCACTTGTCTCCTGTAAAATGAAATCTCAGTTTAAGATCGAGACTAAAGTAGGCTCTTTTATATGCAATACCAGAACAATAAGAATTGAAGCAGACGAAATCCTCAAGAGGATGAACTTTCAGCCAAGCTTCACTTGGTCATATGATCCATTCAGCATTATTTAAAAATTGAGGGTCGAGTTGAAGATAACTCCTTATAATCATACACCTAGGCTCAAGATTGAGAAATTCATGAACCAAGATCAATGGGTATAGAACACATTGCAAGAAGCAGAGGAGAATATTTTTCTACCTCCACTCTATAGACTCCTATTTCTCAAGACAAGAAATAGAAAAGGCCAAGAGAGGAACCATCATTTTCTACAAGAATTTCCAAAGAATTCATTATTCAGCAAAAGAAGCAGAAGAAAAACTTCACCATTTCTACTGAGAAAAATAAAAAAGAACTAGAGATCATTAATTTGGGTGATGCAGAAGTTTCTACAACAACATAGGGAAGTTTTCCTAAAGTTCCATCATCCTCTTCAGCTTCACAAGATCCCATGGAGATTATTCAATCAGTAGGAACCAGTGAACAAGGTGATCAAAACATTTCCTCTAAATTCTTAGAGATTAAACAAAAGAATCATTAGGGGAATTTTGAGGTCTAAAATGGGCCTCTTAATAAAAATGTACAACCATAATAAAATTTTAAGAACCAATAGGATTCAAAATGATGATGTCAACCATGGGGGGTGATTCACCATTTTTTAAGTAAAAGAGTAAAAATATTAAAAAATAATAAAATAGTAAAACTACTTTTTCAGCTCGTATTTTCAACTTATCTCCCAAAGTTTTTACTCAAATTTTGAGCGGGACTACTCATTGGATGCAAAATTAAATTCCTCATCCAAGGAGTGCCCATGTTTCATACTTTTGATGGACCCTGCTACACGAAAAATGAGAAATACATGAAAAAGCGTGATTGCAATCATGTTTTTCATGTATTTCTCATTTTTCGTGTAGTAGGATCCATTGAAAGTATGCAACATGGGTAATCCTTGGATGAAGAATTAAATTTTGCATCCAAATAGTACTCCCACTCGAAATTTGAGTAAAAAATTTGGGAGATAAGTTGAAAATACGAGTTGAAAAAAGTAGTTTTTTTCTTTTTTCCCTCTAAAATTTGATGATGTAATCAAATATTATTTTATAATTTCCTTAGGAGGCCCATTTTAGACCTAAAAATTTTCCTAATGGAATCTCTAAAGGCCAATGTTTACAGTCATTTTTGGAAGCAGGCCTCTACATCACAACATAGGTTGTTGACAACTTTTCATAGGGAAAGGAGAAGGATGCAGGTGGCTTTTCTACAGGCCCAAGACCCTTTTCCCAAAGCTAGTTCTGATTACAAGAAAACAATATTCTCATTTGATGCAAATTAGGTTCATCCCATTGACCAAACGGACATGCACAGACAGTTAGGAGAGATGCTTTCTATACCAAGACTCATTGCCATGACATTATCCAAATTAAGAACATCTTTTTCAAATGTACAGTCACAGTTAAAAATTGAGAAGCTTTCCTCTTTATCCAAATAAAATATGATAAAGTTATTATAAGATATTGTAATTAAGATTGGGTTTGACCCTAAGGATGTTAAAGTTGTAGAAGATATTCTTAAGCAGAAGAATGTAGATATTGCAGCACTTCAAAAGCAACTAAAATTACCTTCTAAAGAAGATCCCAAGACCAAGGAGATAGATGAAAGTGAACAAAATAGAGAGGATATGCTCAAAATCATCATTGAGTAGAACATTAAGATCAACATGATGGAGGAAAAATTGAAGGTTTACTCAAGGAGAAGGAACAATCAACTCAGCTTGCCATGATTCCAATTTTTTCAATTGCAGGTATAGAGTTGAGCTCTTCCTCAAAAACAACATAATCTACATCAGTAGCATGTGACCGAAGCAAGCTTGTGCAGGATTTGAATTTACAAAAGCAGGAGAATGAAAATCTTCTAGAGAAATTTAGAAATCTAGAAGCTGGAAAGATAAATAATGACACCCTGTACATGGAAGAAATGCAACAATCTCATAGGTTAGCATTGAAAGTTCAGAAGTTAGAGAATGAGCTATTAATGGGAGACACCTTGGCCCAATCCAATGAAATCATCTGGACTGAAATAATTCAAGCTATGACTAAACTATGGCCCTCCATATAGATCATTTTTTAATAGGAAGAACTCATCAATAAGTGCAAAACAATCATTGAGCAGGAAAAGGCAGCACTTAAGTAGAAACCAACCAAAGCCTCAAATATTATTAAAGCATTGAATTCAAAGAGAAAGGTATAATTAGAAAATATTAACATCACATATAGAACAAATACCATTTTGGAGATCAAGAAAATTATACAGAAGAAGAATATGTAAAATTAGTTGGAAACCAAGTGTCAAACTTTGGACACTGCTGTCCAAATATTTCACATCAAGTTCAACTTGCTAAATCAGAGAGGATTTCTAGGATTAGTAGCTCCCAATGACAAATTAATCAGCTTATAGGAGCACTAGAAGAAGCTTTACACAATTTCTATTGACAAATCCAAATTTTCAGGGATTAAAGGTCATATGAGAGGAAAACATTTTCTGGAGGCTTTAGAGTTTGATTTAATAATCAGACTTGAAATCAAACATCTCTTTATCAATAAGCCTAATTTTTGGAGATACACTGAAGTAGATGAAGTTTTCAAAAGATTAATTAAACTAGATATACCAATTCAAGAAACACGGGATCACTTTTGTGAAACTATTGAGTAGCTTTCATCTTTAACATCATGCCAGCAAAGCAGCTAATTATGGGGCCACGTCATCAACCCCTTCCTTAAATATAGTGACACATCAACTCAGTATTTTTTGTATTCCTATAATCTGATACTATTTTTGTAATTTGTTTAGATGCTTCTAATAGATAGAAATTAGTATAAATAACTCTCCATTCAATTTATTAAGGGTTTCACCCTTGGATGAGCACTTGAAAACAAAATCGAATGAGCTTTTGATCATTGATGATTAATAAAAGGATTATGGATTTGTTTCAATCTGTTTGTCTCCTTGTAAGTTTTCCAATATTCATTTCATTTTTTTTTCTGCATATATTTAAGTTTTATGAAGGTAAGTAGGTAAGATAAAACTGTATCTTAGTCTATCTTAAATCCTCTGAAGTTATAATCCATTTTAGATATTGATTTATTAGACTATTTGTCTATATAAATCCCTCTACATCAATTAATTGTCAATAATCTTCATAACGTTAAATATATTTTGTTAAGTTGTAAACATTGTTTTTCATCCTTTCATACTTATGATAAACAAAACATTCAATCTAGATATTTAGCTGATCATATTTTCTTACAGTTTCTACCTTCAGATATGAAAAATCAAATCATTGTTTGGAAGTAAAGAAACAACCCTTTTATTAATACTTAATACTATCAAAGTTTAAAACATATGTTTGTTATTTTCTCAATACATTGGTCATCCAAAAACCCCTTTTAAAACAACAAAATATTTTAGATGCTCTCGCATAATTAATTAACCTAGAATTATCTCAAAGGACAACATCAGATTGGTGTCGTTGCCGAGGATATGAAATTTGATCCATTTTCCCTGGGACAACAATATACCTATTCCTTTAAGGGTGAATAAATGACTATTAAGGTTAAAATCTTTCACCTGGCGACTTCACAGAACCCAAATCTAGCTCTTTCAAGACCTGCTAGGTCTCAATTTGATTATGAGATTTTTTTTACCTTTTTCAGGTCCAAAGAGATTGGTAAGACAAGCCTCTTCAAGAAGAAGACTTCAAACCCCTTCTTCTTCTATTCCTCCTCAACTGGAGGATACTTTAGTCCCTGATCCTTTTAGATATGGACCCATTCCTTTAAATTCAAAATATCTACCACCTAGGGTACATGAATTGATCTATAAATGATTTTATTTACAATCTTCTCTTTTGGTTCATTCATAAAAATCATATCAAATACCTGAAGTACCTTAAGAATGTCCCAAATCAGAACATGAATTGGATTTGCACTTACCTAAATTCAAACCTATTGATTTGATTTATCCAACTTCGTATTCTTTTCCATCTACTTTTGCTCAACTAGAAGATCTTTTCTCCTTATATTCAAATCATTTATTTGAACCTAAAGAAGGAGAAACATAGGTCCAAAAATTGGTCATTCGTACACCTTTGAAATATTTAAGAATATCTTCAACTTTACTTATTCCACCACCTTATTTTAGCCCTCAATATTCACCTCCATCTTCTACAACATCATCTTCTACATCTACCTCATCATCTTCTACAACAACCATCACGGATTCCTCTTCATCATCATCACAAGGTGTGGTTGCTTTTCAACCTATTGTTCAAGCAAGATATGTTGCTTTACAACTTCCAAACATTCTAAAAAAATTTCCTGATGGATACTTGAAACATATTCCAAGGTTTAATGGGGAAATTGGTTTATATGTTGAAGATCATTTAGTAGCATTCTTAGACTTTTCTTACAATATGAATATTGAATATGGAAATGTATATATGAGATTTTTTGTTCAATCCTTCAAAGGAAATGTTAGGATATGGTTCAAACAATTGAGGGCACACTCTATTCAAAGTTGGGAAGAATTAACCACTATATTTAAGAATCAATGGGGTGTTGAAAAGGATCCTGTCTATTTTCTGACAGAATTTGAAGAACTCAAATTAAATTATGGTGACCCAGTGTCTGACTTCATTAATATATTTAACAAATTCTATGATAAAATGCATGTTGATTGTAAACCACTAGTAACAGCAAAAAAGGTTAGGTTTTCCAAATCTTTTGAAGATGACTTTGCATTAATTCTTAGGGAAATAACATCTCATACTTTAGAAGATAAGGAAAATAATGCTAGTGAAGTTGAAGCTAATGGATCTTCTTCATCTAAACTTAAAGAAAAAGTTGAAAAGTCTCAGAGGAAAATGAAAGCTAATCGAGAAGCTTCTTATTCTTCCAAGTCTAAAATAAAGACCAAAGGATAGATGAGATAACTTCATTACATAGGAACCTTTCTAATAGGATTTCTAAAATTGAAACTCAATCAAGAAGAGTTCAGCAAACTGTTTCTAGACCTCAAAATCAAACTCAAGCTCAATTTAAGAAATCTCCTTAGCTTTAAATTCTTCAAATACCTAGTAATGATGAGAAAATTCCACCTCCTATGTTGATTAATGATAAAAAACCTGATGATAGTACACTTATGATCACTAAAGACATCAACAATCTTGACAATACATCTGTTCAAAATTCTATTGTCCCTCTTTGTCAAAATAAAATGTCCCAAGAGGTTCAATAAAATTCTCAAGTGTATAAATATCAAACCTTCTCTGAATTATTAATTGCGGAACTAAATAGGAGGTATGGTATAAGACCAAGGGTAGGGTCTGGAAGGCCTCCTAAAAATCTTGTTATAATTGAACCACAGATAAAATATTTATAAACCCAAACAACAACAATTCAACCTTTAAATTAGCCAATGGATACCACTTCAATTGATAAAATTGTTTTAATGACATTTAATGTTGAAAGGGAATTAGAAAGAGTCAAAATTCCCATCCTGTTATTAGAACTTTCAAAGAACCCTGGATACAAAAATCAAGTTACAAAATGGATTCAAAATTCAAGTGTGAATGTTGAAGGGGACGTAATTAGTCTACAAGATGAAAAACCCTCGATAGTATTTGGTCCAAGCTCAAACATGATTGATGAAGTCGTGCCACCTTTCTATGTTACTTTGAAAGCACATGATTCCTTAATATATAACTGCATGTTAGATTTTGGAGCCTCACATAATCTTATGCCGAAAGTTATTATTGATCATCTTAATTTGGAAATCACTTGGTCTTACCATGACCTATATACCTTTGTTTCCAAAAGGGTACCATGTCTAGGACTCAAAAAAGACTTAGTGGTAACTTCGGCCCAAATACCTGTAAAAAGTGTAGTTTTGGACATTGTGGTCATTGATATCCCTCCTAAGTTTGGAATTCTTTTATTACGATCTTGTTGTGCCAAGCTAGGAGGAAGTCTTCAAATAGACATGTCTTTTGCTAAAATTCCTATATATGGGGGTGAAAACATTAGGTTATATATGGAGGTCAAATTCATTCACACTATTTGCAAATTAGATCAAGCTAGAAACAATCATATATATGTAGTTGACCAATATTTTGGTTGTTTACAATTATCTTCAAATAATTTTCAGAATTCTCAACTTAAAATTGAAGATGTTGTTGAAAACCCAAAAACTGTCAAAACTGATATTTGGAAACTGTATTTTGATAGGTCTTGTTCAAAACATGGAGTTGGAGTTCGTGTTATTTTAATTTCACTAGATAAAAAAAAAAAAAAACATAACTCAACCTTGAAAACTTGATTTTGATGTTACTAATAATGTAGCAGAGTATGAAGTCTTTCTTCTAGGATTAGAGTTATCTAGAAGTCTTAAAGTTCATAATTTAAGTTTTTTCAGTGACTTTGAACTCATAGTAAAACAAGTTAGGAATATTTGCCAAACAAAGCATCCTAGAATTAGATCTTACAAAAATGAGGTTTGGGATTCATTGGAAAACTTCTTTCATGAATTTAATATTACAGTTATCCCTAGAAATAAGAATATTCATGTAGACTCCCTAATTGTTTCAGCTAGTCGATTCAAAGTTCTAGATCAAATGCAATTGCAATATCAAATTCAAGTCAAATATAGGTCATCTATTTCTGACAATCTTAAATACATGAAAATATTTGAGGATGATGAACAATTAAAATATTTTCTACAGGTTATTGATGAATTCTCTGTTTTGAAAATTGAAGAAGACCAGTCATATATAAATCAACTCAATAAAGATAATGAAACTTCTGGTTTAAATTCAAAAATGGCTGACCATAATATCATTTAATTATCAAACAACTTTATTCCTAGAGTTCTAGTACCTCTAGAAATTTTATTTGGCCAAAATAATGTTCCCAAGAATGCACTATCAAATTCACCTGAAGAGGATATTGAAGAATCGAATATTGGAACACTTGAAGAAATCAAGAACATTAAAATTTATGCATCTCTACCTCAGGAAGTAAAGGCTGAATATTTGAATCTTCTTAAATATTACAAGGATTTTTTTTCTTGTTCTTATGCTAAATTAAAATCCTATGATACAACTCTCATTGAGCATAAAATTCCTTTAAAACCCAAAGCAAAACCCTACAAACAAAAATTAAGAAGAATCAATCCAGTCGTGCTCCCTACAATTGAGAAAGAACTTAAGAAGTTACTTGATTCTGAAATCATCGTCCCATTAAGATACTTGGATTGGGTAGCTAATTTAGTTAAACAAGTCATCCTTAAAAGACAATTACCCATTACCCAAAATGGATCAGTTGCTTCAAAAAGTTTCAGGTACAAATAGACTTTCAATGCTTGATGGTTTCTTTGGATATAACTAGATAACGATGAGTCCAAAGGAGAGAGAGAATACTGCTTTTATCACTCCTTGGGGTACATTTATGTATGCCAAAATTCCCTTTGGATTAAAAAATGTTGGAGAAACATTTCAGAAAGCTATGGATTTATCTTTTGTGGGTAAGACAAACAAATTTGTTGTTATATATCTTGGTGCCCTTACTGTGTTTTCTAACTCAAATCAAAAACATTTAAAACACTTGATGAAATTTTTTGACAGGTGTAGAAAATTCGGGATATCACTCAATTCCAAGAAGTCTTTGTTTGCTATCAAAAAAGGGAAATTGCTCGAACACATCATTTCTAAGGAAGAAGTGGTAATTCATCCTAAAATGGTTTCAACTATTCAAGCACTTTCATTGCCAAGGAACAAGAAGGAGATCCAAGATTTTCTTGGAAATATTAACTTCCTAAGGAGATTCATTCCTAAATATGTTGAAATAGTTAAGGATATCATTGATATTTTAAAGAAGAATCATGAAGTTAAGTGGACAATACCAGCTAGATTAAAAAGGCCATTTCTGAAGCCCCAACTTTAGCCAACCCTAATTATTCTAAACTCTTTAGCATATTTTCCTTTCCCTATGAAACCACTTTATCTGTTGCCCTTTTGCAAAAGAATGAAGATGGAGATGATCAACCTATATATTTTTTCAGTAAATTGATGAGAGAAGCAGAAATTAAGTATGACATCATTGAAAAACAATCTTGTTCCTTAGTCCAAGCTTTAAATTCCTTCAAAATTTATTTCCTTCACTCAACCATTACTACTTATGTTCCCAATAGTGTTGTGAAAACTTTCCTAACTCAGCCAGACACTGATGGGAGAAGAGGAAGATGCATTAATCAAATACTTGAGTTTGATCTTAGTATCAAAACTAGAAAGTTGGTAAAAGGTCAAGGTTTGTCTAAACTTTTAGCTAAATCCAAGAATACACAAGAACCTTTGTCGGATAAATTCTGTTTTTGAAATTTCAATAGAGAAGAATACACAAGAACCTTCTCCAAACTCACAAGGGGAGAATCCATAAGAACCTTCTCCAAATGCAGAAGGGGAGAAACCACAAGAACCTTACCAACATTCAGAAGGGAAGAATACACAAGAACCTTCACCTTAAATTCAATCAATTCCTATTTATATTGATGAGAAATTATTGTTGTCATAACAGTATTCTGATATTGTACATTTTCTTATTAAATTTGAGTGTCCTTCTCATTTTTCAAAGAATCAGTGTAAGACGCTAAAGTTAAAAGCCATAAAGTATTGTATCATCAATAAATATTTATACTAGAAGGATCCACTCAATATGCTTTTGTTTTGCTTGACAGAAAGTGAAACAGAAGGAATTATTGAACAATTTCATGTAGGGATATGGGGTGGAAAATGCCTGGAGAGCTACAACATATAAAATATTGAGAGTATGATTTTATTGGCCTATAATGTTTGCACAAGTAGGTGCAAAGGTTAGGAGTTATACTCCATGTCAAATGCTTACTGGAAAGAAAAAACTAGCAGCACTTCCTTTGGTTCCAGTATTAGTTTCAGAACCATTTTTATAATGGGAATTGGATTTCATAGAGGACATTCATCTAGCATCAAGCAACTAGCATAGATAGCTACTAACTGCAACATATTACTTCACCAAATGGGTACAGGCCATTCTAGTTAGAAATGTCACATACACTATAGTCATCAAGTTTATTAAAGAAAACATTATATCCAAATTTGGATGTCCTCAGTAGATAGTTACTGATAATGAAATAGCATTTAGTAGTGATAAAATTATTGAAGTTTTTCAAAAATATCAATTTTTGTTGCATCATTATACTCCTTACTACCCACGGGGAAATGGTCGAGTGAAGTCATCAAACAAGAGCTTGGAGAAAGTTATCAAGAATTCATTAGAAGATCATAAAAATAATTGGGGCAGTCATCTCATTTATGCAGTTTGATCTAACAAGATATCTCCAAAAAGATCTACAAGAAAATCTCCATTTCATTTGGTTTATGGTGAAGAAGCAATTTTTGGTAGAAATCTAGTTTTCCCTGTTTTAAAATTTTTGCAGGAAGTTAATGAAGAACCTAATTATTTTTCTAGGAGAATCAATCAGATCATTGAACTAAATGAAAATAGGGATGAAATCCACATCAAGCTTAGGAAATTCCAGAACAAAATGAAAAGTCCTTTTCATAGAAAAGCTAGAGAAAGATATTTCAGGGAAGTAGATTTGGTGTTGAGATGGTATGTTAGGAGGGAAGAAAGAGGAAAACATGGAAAATTTAACAACCTTCGGTTTGGAAATTTTAGTATTGTAGAAGTCAAGGGTAATAATACTTTCATCTTGCAAAAATTGGAATGACATTTTTCTTCACTTCCAGTCAATGGAAGATATCTAAAGCAATACCTTCAATATTGAAGATGCAAGAGAGTGATTCACACATTCATCATTGTATATCTACTGGCTTGTTTTATTGTCAAGTATGTTTCTTTTATCAACAAAGAGTCCATTAGCCCGAGGAGAAGGCACTTGGATCTGCTAGTTCTCTGCATCTTGTCCCTAGTTGAAGTTGATGTTGTAACATTTCTTGTTTTGATAAGTTAGACATTGTAGAAGAAATTGAATTTTTTTTAAAAATGTTAGGTTTGGATATGAATAGATCAAAAATAAAATAATGTTAGGACTCATGAAAAAAAAAAATAATCATATCAGAAACTGATAGGATTAAATGATTTAAAAAATGAAGGAAAAAAGATTGAAAATGCTAGGCATAGATTGAAGCAATAAAAGAAATAAAACTGCTTAGTTTCAAATAAAAAAGAAAAAAGTTTTGTACAATTTTTTAGGATGCCACAACCCCAAAATAATTTTTTTTTGTCATGCTGCTTAAACATGATCAAATATATTTAAATTTATGCATTAGAATTAGGAAAGTTAACGACAACTTGTACAAATGTGCCAAAAATAAGATTAAGATTTAAATTAAGTTTTATCAGTGTTAATCGATTCATTAAGCAATTAAATATTATTGTAATAAAGCACGTGAAATGATTTTATTCTAAGGTCGCAATGTGACAAAGTTATTTTTTCATTTTGTGTTAACGACGGAGCAAATCTCAATGGTGGATCTCTTCCCTGCCCAGATCAATGGCGGGAAGGAATTTCACACCCCCTTTCCCCGTTTATCATTAACACGGGGGGGGGGTGGTCCGAAAAGTGGTTTATTTTCAACGGGTCCCTTACATACGTGTTTCTCCCTTGGAATTTTCACCCCCCCCCGCTCAATACCATTTATGCTATAAATAAAACTATCACATTCGTTGCATCACCCTTTGATTCATTTGTTATTCTATCGAAATTGTACGTTTGCAGAAACACAGTTTTAGTTTACAGCTCTGCAATTTGTTTCCCTTGTCAATAGAATTGTTACTTGTAGAGACTGTCTTTTCATCTGCTAGCAGTTTAACAGAGACTTTTTCCTTTTTCTTTTCCTTTGCAGGTCGATGGATCCTAAAGGAAAAGGTTGAAAACCAGTCACTGAAGAAACTCCTAGTGTGTTTTCCCCGATTTATCTTGACCATGTCCCATTAACCGATCAATTCTTCAATATTATAGGCACAAAATGTGAATTCGAGCTCTATGAATTGCATATGTGGCTAAAACATAAATATTTGGACAAATAAGATGAATTCAATCTCTGGGAGACTTTATTATCGCTCTACACATTTCCTCAAACTCATGAGTTCACTGACATAGTCACCTGGTGTCAAGCTAGGTATGATTCCCTTAAAAGAAATGTAGTAGCTCAAAATGGAGACATTCTGATTTCTATTACTCTTGAGACCATAAACTAAATGATGCTTATCCCATAGAGTGATTCCCCCAATCATTTTTCCCAAGCTTCTCTCATCGAGTTATACCATAAGCTGACTTTTCCTCAAAGAGCTCAAATATTTGAAACCGTTCTTCCAAATGATGTTGAGCTTCCAAAGAAGAACCCTCCTTACCCATCCATCATGTTCCCTGAAGCAACCGGGCATATTATTTCCTTAATTTCCTATTTTTTAAGCTATCAAAATGACAGAGCAGTAGATGGTCAATCGAACCTAGGTTTTTTTTTCCATTTTCTCCAAAGACAGTCAGCCAGCATTCATGTACAATTATAGCTAGTTCCTGGCTGATAATATGCATGAAAAGATGATGAATTTGACAACTCAAGGCATGTTCAAGTACACTTCTGTACTAGTTCACATGATTCTTTTTTAGCAGGGGGATTCATTACCAATTACATTGCATAAACAAGATGATTAGTGTGTCAACCAATCAGTCATTCATTAGAATCAATTGGTTAGATCCATTTCAACTAATTTTTCATTTTCATATTTCATTGATTCCTTCATTCATCTAGTTTCTGATGCAGGAGCATTATCTCTTGAGTTAAATTTTAATTTGTTTGATCGAACCTAAGGTTTTGACATTTTCCCAAGGAGGGGTCAAGTTGTAAATATTGTAAAATTATCTTCAAAAATGTTTACTTCTTAGCAAAGCATAGGTAAGGAATATTCTAGTTGACTTTTGTAAACATATCCATAGGAAATTGGATATTTAGAGAAGATATTTTCTATTTATGCTCAAAGATTAGATAAGTCATAAATCAGAGATAGGAAGGATTTTCTTTTAATAGAGGTTGTTGCAAGTCTATAGGAGTCAATTGTGAGAGCAGATAAGATCTGGATCGTAATATATATTCATTGTAAGTTTCGAGAGAAATATAGAGTAGGAAGTAGAAAGTAAGCAGAGACCAATTTAAATGAAGAAATCAGGTCAGAGAGAGAGGCCAATAGTAGAGTAGAGAGGAGAAGTCGAAGAATAGAGAGGGTTCAGTGTAGAGGAGAGAAGGCCATGTAACAGCGTATCAGGAAAAGCCAGATTGTAAACATGTTTTTTTATTTTGTATATGTACATTTATTTAATTAATGAGGAAATTGATTTGGAAAGAAATGAATATTCCATGTCTGTGTGTTGATACCATTTAATCCTCTATTCATAAATAGAGCTTGAGATGTAAATCAATTTGTTGGAGAATGTGATTATAAATTGATTGAATGTATGGGTGATCGATGTTTTTATTGGACAATCAGAATGGTAGAAATTGATCTTTGCAAGATAATGTGGAGGTAACTCACGTGTATGGAGGAATTCGGTCGGAAATTAAATCTCTGTTTTTACAGAGATAAGTCACAGTTTAATTACGATAGGAGTTCTACGTCTAACACCTGAAGTTAAAAGGTGTTTTTGGGGCCATAAGGGTGTTATGGTTCAGCCACAGGGGATCTAAGTTTGCATAAATTGATTGAGACTTATACTAAGCATTATGATGTCTGGGAATCATTGTCTTACTTTTTCATTGATTTAATAGATCTAATGTTTTTTTAAGTGCAAGTTGATGCCCTTGTATGCACTTGTGCATTTACAGTAGATCAATTTGATATCTGAAGGATATAATTATGCATGGATGAAATTCGATATGAAGAAATATCGTCATAATTTTGTAAGGATGTGATGGAATAAGTGGATAAATGCTACCATGTGTGTTGGAAATATTTTCATTGATGGCAAAGGAGCACAAAGGAGAAGCACCTGAACTATCATTAAGGAAAAGGAGTAGAGAAGTAGCAGCAATAAGGAAAAGAAGTAGTTCAGGAAATAATGAAATAAGAAAGCATAAAAGAGAGGAAGAGAAGCAGCAGAGAGGCAAGGAGAATAATTACACCATCAACAAAGGCAAAGGAGTAGAGAGGAGAAACTTTAGAATCAAAGGAGCAAAGGCACCAAAGGCAGTTAAGGCAGAAAAGGAACAAAGGCAGCAAAGGAGAAAAGGTAGAAAAGGAAGTTAAGGCAAAAAAGGAGCAAAGGTAGCAAAACAACAAAGGCAAAATCACGAATGTGTTGGGCAGAGTCATGAACGTGTTGGGTCAAGTCGTGAATGTGGGGCAAGTCATGAATGTGCAGTGAGCATGATAATCCCAAGTCAGAGTGAATAACAAACAGAAGAAAAAAGGAGGACCATAGATCTCACACGAATCCTCTGTTGAATTGAATATTGCATTAAGCGCACTACAGAAGGCGATCAGATTTGCAAGCAACAGCGAGGATCGAAGGACAATAGGATTTGCAAGCAGCAGCGAGGACCGTAGATCTGGTGCAGATCAATGGTGACAATCACATCGCAACCGTGAAGATATCACACATCGCAGGGTATATTGTTTATGGTTAAGACTTCGCAAGTTAAGTTATTTAACTTGCGATGTGAAGTGGACCGACAAGGAGACAAGCGTGGACCGTCAGATCCAACAAAGACCAGTGGCGGAGATCGAAAGTGCAAATCGCAAATTTTAGCATTTAACTGTTAAGGACGTCACAGGATAAGTTATTTTGTGTGGGATGCGAAGTAGAGAAGGGACACGTGTTGGCACGGCGCAATATCACATATCACACAAAATAGAGGTTAACCACTAAGTTAAATTGTAAAGTGAGTGAAGTGCGATCGTTTGTGATTGGTGGAAAGTGTTTGTGGGACACTCCAATAAAGAAGTTCTGCCTCTTGGTTGTGAAGAAGGGTAAGCAGTGAGGACTATTAGATCATGTAGCAGATCAACGACGGATTATGAATCGCAATTTCACACATCGCAAAGGTTAGCAGATAGTGCTAAGGCTTCACAAGGTATGTTAACTTATTTGTGATGTGGTAAGGTTATAAATTTGTGATGCGATGAAAGGGAGGAGCCACGTGTCGGAACTGCGCATTAGTGCACATCGCAGATTTTATGTTTTGTACTTAAGATTCGCACGGTAAGTTATGTTGGATGCGATGTGATGCAATCGCATATCACACAAGATAGGAGATACATTTATTCCCAAACATTAAAAAATTTCGGCAAGCGAAGTGTGATGTATTGTGATTAGTCAAGTATTGTGGGATCTAAAAACCCTTGTTCCACGTATATGTAAGGGATGTTTGTTATGTGTGTTCTATATAAAGTATGTGTTGTTTGATTGCTAAATGTATGTATGTTAATAAAGCTCGAAAATTGTAATTCGTTGTGTTAAAAGGGAGTTTATGTGGGCCATAACCCACAGGTTACAGTATTGTTTAAAATTGTAGTTTTGTGATGCATCTAGTGGGTAATTGTGGGGTTAATTTGGCTAACCCTGCATATTTTGATATTTGCGACCTTATGGAGACTTGGGTAAGTAACCTGACACAGAGCAAAGGAGTAGAGAAGAGCATAGAACATTGCAGGTAAGATATTCAATAGGCAGAGGTGGTGTAAAACATACAGACATGGGTCAAGTCGGGCTAAGACAGTAATGTTGCAGCACAGTTGGAAATATAACTGCAGAAACATAAAAGACAAAGGGACAGCAAGTAGAAGAGGACAAACACACAGAAAATCTAAGACGTTGAAAGGGATGTGTGAAATATTTGATTGTAACTATAAATGTATTAATTATTTTATATTGTTTGTGATGCAAAGGCAAGTCTCCAAGGCAAAGAAAAACTCCAATTAATATTGAAACGAGTGTATATATTGTTGTAACATCCTGAATATGTTGAGTGAGGAAATGAGTGGGTGGAAGGCAAGAATCATGCCTGTTCACTTCATATTCCCATATAGAATGCAAACATCCATGAAGTGATATATATAAATGATGTTATTATAATATTCATAGAAATGTTAGAGAGAGGAAGAATAGGAAAGAGAAGTTAGAGATGTTGTGCAGATCCAGAGCTAATATGAAGTAGATTTGAAGGTTGGAAGGGTAGCATTGAATAAGGAGTAAAACAGAGATGATATCCAGGTAAATCAGCATATGATTTTATGGTAGTGTGAGGAATTTGGTGCTTCCATATCAATTTGTATCTTGATAGATGTCCAGTTGTAGTTGGTTGAGGTAGGAGCCTCCTGTGGGTTGTAGCCTGTAGAAAAATACATGGGAGTTGGTGGAAGTTGTAGCTTGATATATGTCCAGTTGGAGCTGGGTGAGGTAGGAACCTCTTGTGGGTTGTAGCCTGCATAAAATAGATGGGAGTTGGAGCTTCCTTGAAATTTGTAGCTTGCAGAATTTGAGGTAGTAGTCTCCTATAGGTTGGAGCCTACAGAAAATAAGTGGTGAGAGGGAATTGGAGCTTGCCTTTGCATAACAACAATAATAATATGTGGTTTTATCCCTTATGGGTTTCCACTTATATCTGTTTTATATGTTCTTGATGATTGTGTTTTGATGTGATGTTTTAATTTTCTTAATTACTTTCTCTACACGCATTAAGTTTGTTACTTCATTATGTATTAAGCTGCTTATGAACTGAATTTGTAATTGAGTTAAATGAAAAGAATTTTAAATGTCCATGAATGTACTAAACCGATTCACCCCCCCCCCCCCCTCTCAATTTAGCTAAGAGTTCATCAATTTGTGTATTGGTTAAACGAAAGAGGAAATATCTGAACGTTTGATATTGGAATGAATGAATTTAATATGATCCTAGAAACATAGTAAAAAATATGTTGTGTGATCTTTTTCTAGTCCCAATTGTGTTTTATTGTTAGGTAAATGGCTCCAATGCATAAGTGTTGGGCATAGTTGAATTAAGGGCATGTGTGATCTAATGGTGAAACTACGACTTGGTTGCATTGAATAGTAGAGGACTTACAACAAACTGAAGACTGAGTCAATATAGAAAACCCATACTTTGGTTTCTATGAACAACAAGAAATATAGCGCTAGCGAGATGGAGTGAACCCATTAATCCTTGCAGTGTTATACCATTAATATTGAAAAGGGAAACCTCAACTCCATATCGTTGCATAGCACTCACTACAAGAAAAAAGCACATTGGTGAGGGTCATGCTTGTGACGGACCTTTAAGGTCCATCACCAATGTCACATATGGTGACGGTCATTAAAAAAACGTCACTATA